>MU006094.1:347549-784651 GCA_010093705.1 Patellaria atrata CBS 101060
AGGGCTTCAAAAAGATATAATATTCAGCTTCAACAGTTATCTGGTTGTAAAGCTACATCAAGAAACATAAAAATGCGATGATTCTGGCGGGGTGTTGTGTGCGATGATGTGGTGTAGCCAAGAGTTCACGATGTTTCGAAAGTCACAGTAATCCTGACGAAGTTGGTAAAGATGGTAGTTGAGACAATGCCGGCGCAGGTATTCTTGAGGACATCAGTTGGTTGACTCTGCATAGCTAGTGCAACTATTTCAGAGATAGAGTCCCAGGAGTTAGAGCTCAAACCTTCGCCCCAGGAAAAGATCATCTATCCCACACAATATACTATCAGCACAGCACACGATAACCGGATTGCAGTTCCTCTGCTATTATATGCATAGACGTTTATGTCAATCTTTACCCGGAACCGAGCCATCTCAGTAGTATCTGAATCCTCAGGTAGGTTATAGATATTTCCACCGTCTCTAAATTCATGTTTCGGCATGATTTCCTTACACCACTCCCCGTTCCCATCATAGCACATCTCTGTACATGCAGTGTCCGTGCAGCCTTTTAGGGTCCCTTGAGGAATGACGGAAGATGCAGTGCTCGCGAGACCATTCGTGATCATGATTGAGAGAATCAACTCTATTACGGGATTGACGAATGTTACAGTATCGTGCCACCTCGGATTCTGCGATTTGGGAATGTGTTCTATGATGTCCTGAAAAACTGTTCGGTTGTAATCAACGATGTATGGATTGAGGTAATTTGCCCACTCTGCAGAAACGGTGATGGGCTTAGTATTCGGAAGATGACAGGTACCCAGGTCCTCCCAACCACCGGGGCTTCCAGTGACCACTTTGATAGCACTACGGTGACCCTGAATAGTGGGGGGTGCCCACAGTGCGTCCACTGCACAAGGTACCAACCTTTTTCCACCAGGCCAGGAAGGTGGAAACGAAACGAAAGCACCAATGGTATTTTTCTCAAGCCCATCCGCTGGAAGTTCGACAAAATGAAGGACTGAAATAATGCTATTGGCATCATTGTAGTTGGCGATAACAGACTGAAGTTTCGAAATATTCTCGAAAACGGCGACTTTAGTGCCAACCAAGCCCAAGCCTTCCGCACCTTGAATTCCATTACAGAAAGTGCTTATAATGGGTACATAAAGTTGGTTCACGGGGGGTTCGCCGTGCAAGGTGACATTACCCTTGGTAATGCACACTGCCATAGTAATCGGTTGGTATATATCGTTTGATGGACCAGGTTACATCTTGACGGTATCGAAAACGCCTAGAGTATGTAAGATGTTCAACTATCCGGTATCCTACGGCGGCGTTGATCCACAATCGCCCAATCTCGGTCACAGTATCTGCAAGATTGGACATTTGAGTGGTTGGCCATGGTCTAATAAGATGCATAAAGTCCTACATTTGTATCTTGTAGAACTGCTTCATAGATTTCTTGCTAGGGAGCCCAAAGAATTCGGCCATGGTCGTCATCTGATTGAGGTTAGGCCAAAATGGAAGTAACCCCTCGGAAATGGAAACCCAGTCTCTAGATATACAGGTGGTTGAGAGAGTAATGTTAGCACATGTTGCTGGGATTGCCGAATCGTTTAATGTCAACGGCCAGAGTTCATCTTCTGTAGCATTAAGGTAGAATTCAGTACCGCCATCAGGCCACTTGTCCAGCCTTGGTCTCATAGCAATAGCACTAGAACGGCCGACAGTGGTGAAGAGGATAGATCCGACTATGATCATCAATAAAAGGTCCCATTTAGTGAAGCTTGAACTGAAACGCGCTTTTAGCGTCCCGGCGAACTCCTTTGACCAAAGATAAACGATACTCGAAAATTGTACGCTTCCAAAAATAGCACCGAATGGTATGCCGTTCCCCAAAGCGAGTTCGCGACGTATAAATGTGACCACTATGAGAGTAAGGGATGCTTGCATAGCTAGCTCGTGTAGTTTGCCGCGAACTGTAGGGCAGAGAGCTTCACATCATCATAACCCGAAACTCCGGCTAACTCACCGCCGATGTAATACCCACGAATATTTAGTATCAGGAGATCGATAGCAACCCCGAGTGGAGGCAGGTGGGCAGAGAACGACAAAGATGTAATCCATCGGCTACGATGCGTCGCCTGCTTGGGGAGTTCTTCCTTCGGCCGACGAATCAACTTGTAGCAGACGTTCCATAGAAGCGACAGGCCTAGTGAACGAAGAAGAACTCCAATCCACGATTGCCTTTGCAAAGGTGGTTGGTTTCTTGTATTACTAATAGTATCGTGTGCGTGCTCCTGCGGATGCCTATTCTTGTCAGCTTAATTCCAAGAAAAAGTTACACGAACGTGATACTGCCTGGGATGACTAGGGTATAATTGTAGAAAAATTTCTCCAAGAGGCTAGATGTTATGTCCACGTCGAACTTTCCAATCTTGACAGTCCATGATGTGCTAGATTGCTAATACTTACTTAGGTCTGGTTCGAGATCCATCAAAAGATGAGAATAATTCAACATCGCTATCAAGTCTGTTCAGTCTACTGTACCCAGACATTGTTTCAAATGGAGATTTTGACCGGAATTAAAAGTATGTTCAAAGGTATGAAAAGCTCTGAAGTGATCACGGTTGTAATGATGGAATATAGCTTGATAATAGAGTTTGAAATTTGAAATGTAAAAAGCTGTAGCCTTGATAATGGTACCATACTGGTGTAGGAAAATCATGCTCCTAAGATTATATAAAAGGGACCTAAATCTGATTCCACGACGCCATTCTAAACTAGTGCTTCTATCGAGTGTACCTTCGTAAACCTTATGCAAGCCATACTTGAACTAGCCAGCGGGATTGGTGGTGCAGAAAGGTCTACAAGATGAATACATCAAGAAGTAGCGCCGTACACTAATTATAGGAGTCAGGACCACAAGGCTGGAACGAGGAAGCTACTCAGCAAGACATGGACTGATAAGGAAGATACATTCGTGATGTCAAGGTTTCTACAGTCTCCAAACAGCACTTATCACTGGCCATCTGTTCGCGGTAGGTAAGGCAAGTAACCTTGAATCCGATCGCCTAGTTGCAACTCTTCCCTTAGAGATCGAGGTGTAAGAGGAGGTGCGAGCCAGTTTCGTCAGACTTTCCGAGAATTTGAAGGAATCTTGCACTCGATGTACCGGCCAATAGAGAACCAAGCCATAAGTAGGACGAATAGGGCATCTACGACAACTCGATCTTTAATAGGTTCGCGGAAAATGGGGGCCAGGGCTATTCGTGCATCTCTTATATGTGGGCAGCGGCTTCAATCCGGTGAGTTCTATTGTGGGATTACTGTAATAGTGTTTCCATCCGCTTCTGTCACTAGAGCAAATGAATTGACTCTTAGGGCAAACTGCTGTTGAAAAAACATACCTTGATTTTTTGATATCAAAAGAGGTAGTTAGCATAAGCTGTAATTCTAGGTGGTGGAGCTAGAACTAGTCCAGTATTGCGTCCTAACTTCTTTTCGTATCCCTGTTAATTTCTAAGCTATTACACCGTGCACACCTCCTATAAGGTAGCTGGTTACTCTTGTACAGGAAGGTATATCATAACAATCCGCCCCGGTACCCAACATATATACCTTACTCTTAAACCACCCTTGGAGTTCTGCCGCCGCTAGAACTAGGCGCTTGTGGCTGAGAAGAACAGACTAATATTCCGCAATGTGTGCCGCACTCTGATGTTACATCTCATTACGCCGTATTGATACCTTTACATGAAGATGAGTATGTACAGAGCATGCTCCTTATTGATTCTTATTCTTTAGCTGAGTAGTATAAGGTATAGCTTCATTCCCTAGGAGACCTTAACCCTCCTCAGTCAGATTCTCAACTCTTAAGTTGAGTTCACGATGCTTCTCAGGCTCCGACGCTATAGGCGGACATTTATCAAAGCAGCGTTACTAAAGTGATTTGGCTTAACGATATTGTGTTTACGGTTAGCATAGTTGTATACAACATACTATTGCCAGAAGCTAACCAAGGCACGGATAACAGACCCAAGATATCCTTACTCTTCTATCGACGAACTTCGGTGATTATGCTGCTGGATGTTCACTTGACTTTGCGAAGCCGCCTCTATATTATGATACCTTTGCGCTACGCGATATCGATGGCTATAAGACGGCTACACAGACGTGGCCCTATTTCCAATCATCTACCTCACGCCGTGCTCTAATCTCGAACAGAGCTGTACCTGTCCAGTCTTGTTGGAATGGGATGGTCGTTATGAATGCGCAACCATTCTACGCTGCTGATCCTTTGAAATTTAGAGGCATCCCGGACAGCTTTGCAGAGTTACACTTAGAGGGATCAGAATGCTGTCTCGTCCATGCTGATAATCCTCTAAGTGCGTCTCGAGGCGTATGGCTTAATCCGAATGTTCGGGTTGATTATAATCCTAAGGCATACGATATTGTAAATGCATCTCCTGGTGAGCCTTGGCCTTCTCCACGCACACGCATAAACGGGAGTTGGTATAATAGATGGTGTCGGTGGACAGGAGCTCCACGCCGTATCTTGGAGGGTTTTGTGGTAACTTGGAGGTTAAGGAAATGGAAGTCGAGCTAACTGCCTGCTGGAAAGGTGAGGAGCGAAGCAGGAGCGAATTGTTTGATCAATGAAATGCAAGTTTTAATAGAAAATGGATGGAAACATCTTTGACATGGATTTATTGCTTAAACCATCAATCTATATAGGAGTAGTAGATACCCGAGTTGAGAGTGATAGTTCCAGTTGACAGTGTTCATACGATACCTGTATTTATGATGATACTGATGATCTTGCGTATCACCACTCCAGGAGACCTTCACTTAGCTATACACGTTCCTAAGATCATCGCGGGGAATCCATTTCGTAGTACACGGTACCCGACGCCATTATCTATACGGCGCGTCTACAAGGATGTATCTCAATTGTGAAATGACGGCAGCGGCCTAGGAGGGTAGAGAGCAGAGTGTCCTGATAATTCAACGCGGTGAAGTCCAATTGCAACAGAAGCATCAATAGTAATAGGGAATCCGGTACGGTATGAGGGGTTCTGCTGTACAATACAATTGTCAGCTTTCGTTCAAGCTTCCGGTCCGAAGTTTCAAAATACCTTCACCCCACCTCCCAGACGAGACGAGAACCAACGAAGCTGCATAATCTACCCTCCATAACACTACCCTCGGAGTCATCCTGGAGATGAGATATTCATCTTGTAGCGCTCACGATGCGTCCATCGACTATTCTGGATGGCTTGTCAAGCTTGTTCATCGAATTTGCATGGTGGAATTGGTCATTCCTCATGTGCGTTGGCCGCAGCCTCAGCGTGTCCAGCCCTGATTGGATATTCTACACCAAGGTGCACCCATTGGACAGTTCGCGGCGCGTGCTGGCAATGTTCACCATTGACAGCGAAGATTTTCGGAAGCTTGGGGTGAAATTGAGGGATTGATAACGATTCATGAAAATTGAATATTTTGTGTAGCTTCGCTGTCGTCTGAGCTCGTACGCTTTCACAAAAACATTTACTGTTACGCCTGTGAATAACTTTCATCACACTTGCGCCACCCCATCACCTTACCGCCCGCGCGTTGGCAGGGCAATATGAAGAAATCACACCGCAACACTGGGTACGTCTTTCAACTGCAAATCTTTTGCAGCAACATCTTCACAGTTCCTTGCAAACTTCCTAATACTTCATCAAACGTGTATTCTAATTGCTAATTGATAATCTCAAAAGAAGCCCAGACACTCCCTCCAAAGAAGTTCTTGCAGATATCACACGAGGAACCTCACGAAGCCGCAGAAAGCTCCTCCCAGGACGTTCACAGACCGACACGGGTAGCAAACCTACCCGACCACCTCTAGAACCTAAAGCATCTGAAGAGCGGCACTCACGAAAGTCCTTTACACAGTCTCGTCCCGGTTTACCTAAGCGCTCATCCAGCATGCGTCGTGCCTATAACTTCATCTTTGGTAGCTCTTCCAATGCACCACCTGTACGTGAGCCCCCACGGACTCCTACGAAAGATGCCACAGGTCAAGAAAAATCACCACAAGCTACACCTTCCCGTGAAACAACTGCCCGCGAAACTTCTGCTCGTGAAGCTCCTCCGCTAGAAGTTACTGAGGAGACACCTGTGCAAGAAGCACTAGCAGAAGCATTGGCGGATGGGTCATCTACACCAGAGACACTGTCAAAGCAGAAGTCGATGGAAGAGATCCTACAAAAATATAAGAATGATCTCGAAGAAGCGAACAAGACCGTTGAATCTCAAGATGCTCAACTAGCTGCTTTGCAGAAGGAAATTACAGATCGAGAGGAAGAGTTCCACGCGAAAGAGAAAGCATTGATAGCGCGGAAAGCAGCACTGGAGGAACATATGGTCTCAGTAGTAGTCCAACAGATCACTGATGCTAGACACTCGGCACGGGATGAGGCAATGAAAGAAGCTGACGAGATACACTCAGCTGAGTTGGTAAGCTTTAATATTTTACCTACATTGTCAGAACGGTTCGCTCACAATTATAGGAACGTCTAAGAAGTGAACATGATGAACAGATAGCTTCGCTCACAAGTGAACGTGACGCTACATCCGCTTCCATTACTCAATTGAGGGCCGAAGTTGATAACCTCAAAAATGAGATCACCTCCTTGTCGAGCCGGTTCGAAAGCGCCAAAGCGGAAGTTATGGAAAAGGATAGTCTGCTGTCTAAGCTCCAGAGTGAGAGCGCATCAGCGATAAAGGATGCTCACAACACAAAATCTGAGCTGGAGGCTAAAATCGACACTATTAACAGCCAACTCGCGGATGTCCAAGAACAGCTCAACAATACTCGAACCGCTTATGACGATTACGTGGCGAAATACAACGACCTGGAGCAGCGTAGTGAGGCAGCTTTGAACGAGGCCCAGTCCTCAGCATCCGCTCTCGCAAGGGATCTTGATGAGCAAATTCAAAAGTTGACCGATGAGCTAGGAAGCGCCAAAGATCTCGTAGAACAGTCATCAAGCAAGCACAAAGTTGATCTTGAACAAGCTCAAGAAGCTCTTGCGCAGGCCGTCCAGGACTCTACCTCACTTAAAGCCCGATTGGAAAAGTTGACAGCAGACGTCGATGCAGCCCAAAAAGCTACAGTTGCAGCTACTGCCGAACGCGACACCTTAAAGACTACATTGGAACAAGCGGAAGCTGCATTGAAAGAGAGTGAAGCTTCCGTCCAAGAATCTAAGGCACTCTTGCAAGAGAAAGCAGCAGACCTTGAGAAGCTAGTTGCTGAGCAGAAAGCGATCTCCGAAACCTACGCTGATGCTAATACGACCAAGGAGAAAGAGCTTGCCGATCTAAAAGTGGAACATGCACAGTTACAAAAAACTCACGACGATCTCCTCGTCTCGACAAAATCCGATGGCGATAGTAAGGATGAAGCGCTCAAAGCAGTGCAGGATGAGCTTGAATCAACCAAAGCAGACATTGCCAGGATCACTTCCGAACTTGAAACTGCGAACATCGAGAATACGTCGATAAAAGCAGCTCTTGAGACCGCTAAGGAAGAACATTCGCAACTTAGCGCAGCTTCAGAAATAGCCCGAAGTGATGTTAAGTCACTGCAGGCTCAACTCGAGGCTAGCGATGCAGCGCTGAAGGAAGCCGAAGCTTCCCATCAGAAGGCACAGGATGAGCTTACGTCCAAGACATCTGATCTTGACTCAGCGAACGCTCGCATCTCAGAGCTAACTCAGGATATTGAGACGACTAACTCAGACCTCTCAGCTGCGAAATCAAAGATTGAGGAGTTGTCGAGAGAATCCGAATTGCTTGCATCGACCAAATCCGACCTGGAATCATCTCAATCTCGTATTGCGGAGCTTACCAGTGAACTTGAAACTGCAACTGCTGCGAAGAGCGAATTGGAGAGCAAGCACGCTCAGCTGACTAAGGACCTTGAAGGCGCCTCTGGAGATGCCTCATCGATGAAGGCCGAGTTAGAGGCATCTAATTCTCAAATTGCCGAACTGACAAAGAAATCCGATACCGATGCTGCTGAGATCGAGGAACTGAGGAAGAAAACCGAGATCGCGTCGGCCCAAATTGAACAATTGACAAAGCAGGCCGAAGACGGTTCATTCCTGAAGGGAGAGCTTGATGAAGCAAAAGCTAAGATTCATCAACTTACAACCGATCTTGAAGCTGCCGAAAAGTACAAGTCTGACCTAGAGGCTGCTAATACTCGCATCACGAAACTTACTCAAGAAGTTAAAACGGGCGCGGCTGCTAAGTCTGAACTAGACCATGCTCAAGCCCAGATCGATGAGCTGAAGAAGGAGCTTGATGCGGCATCTGCTGTAAAGACAGAGCTCGAGTCCTCACAGGCTAAAATTGCGACTTTATCGAAAGAAATGGAGGATGCTGATGCCGTCAAGAGTCAGCTTGAATCCACACAAGCAGAGGTTACCAAGCTTAAGGGGGAAATTGACGCTGCAGAGGGTGTCAAAGCTGAGTTAGAGACAGCGAAGAGGAACATTGCCGATCTAGGCGAGGAACTTGCAGGAGCAGCATCCACTAAAGCTAATTTGGAGAAGGCTCAAGGCGAAATCAACGACCTGAACCAGAAACTCGAGGAAGCGTCGAAAGTTAGCGCTGAGCTCGAATCAACCAAGGAGAAGCTTACGGCTACGGAAACCTCATTGTCATCTGCCGAATCAGAAGCTGCCAAGCTTGCAGATTTATCTACTGAGCTTGAAACGACAAAGGAGAAGCTTGCAGCCGCTGAAAGCTCACTTTCATCTGCACAAGCCGACGTAACTAAACTTGCAGATGTCTCTGCTGAATTGGAATATTCAAAAGCCAAGGTTGAGGAACTCACTGAAAAATTAGACGCTGCTGCAGCTGACAGCGCCGAACTCACTACAACTAAGGAAAAGCTTGCATCTGCGGAAGCATCGCTGGAGACTTCGAAGACTGAATCAAATGCGAAGCTTACTTCACTTCAAGAAGAGCACAAGGCATTGAAAGCCCGTTTGGCAGAGCTGGAGACCTCTCTTAAAGATGCGGAAGCTTCTCGTGATGATGCAAAGTCTTCCGTTGACACTGAGGCATCCAAAGTGAAGGCAGCAGAGGACAAGGTTACTGAGCTAACGTCCGAAATTGAAGCCCTGAAGGCCACTAAGGAGAAGGTCGATGCTCTTGAGGCTGCTCAGAAGGGTGCTGAAGAGAAGATCTTATCACTCGAGGTCCAGAAGGGCTCTCTCGCTGAAGAGCTCGACACTGTTCGCAGCGCGAGTTCCGAAGCCGACGATAAGGTACAGTCCCTTACCGCCGCTAAGGAATCTGCAGAGAAGAAACTCGAGGAAATCGAGGCTGCAAAAGACGCTGCAGAGAAGAAGCTCGAGGAAATTGAAACTGCTAAAGATGCCGCAGAAAAGAAGCTCGCGGACCTCCAATCTGCGAAAGAAACTGCCGAGAAGACAGCTGCTGATGCAACTTCCGCCAAGGATGCTGCGGAGAACGACCTAACTGCTGCTGAGACAGCCAAGAAGTCTGCAGAAGACGAGGTCGAGCAAGTAAAGTCAGAACTTTCTGCTAAAATCAAAGCAGCGGAAGCAAAAGCCGATGAGTTAGCAGCACAACTGGCTTCCAAAGAGACAGAAGCAGAGATGAAAGTAACGGAAGCACAGTCTGCTGCTGAAGAAAGGATCAAAGCAGCAGAGGAAAAGACCGAACAATTACAATCAGAGCTTGCGACCAAGGATAAACAGGCTGAAGAAAAAGCGGAGGAAACGCGATCAGCAGCGGACGAGAGAGTCAAGGTAGCTGAAGGGATGGTTGATCAGTTGAAGCTGGACCTTGCCGCTAAGGAGAAAGAAGCAGATGATAAAGCAGAGGAAGCTCAATCAGCAGCTGATGAGAAGGTCAAAGCAGCGGAGGATAAGCTCGAGCAGTTAAAGACTGAGCTTGCCGCTAAGGATGAAGCAACAGAAAAGAAACTGACAGAAGAAAAGTCAGCTGCCGAAGAGAAGATCAAAGTAGCAGAAGAAAAAGCCGAGCAGTTGAAGTCGAAGCTCGCTGCCAAGGAGAAAGAAGCAGACGAGAAATACGCGGAAGCTCAGTCCGCAGTTGATGAGAAAGTCAAGGCAGTCGAGGGCAAGATTGACCAGTTGAAGACTGAACTCGCTGCGAAAGAGGAACAAGCAGCTACCAAAGAGGCAGCTGCAGCAAAAGCCGCAGAGACTCAGGAGGCCGCGGAAAAGAGGGCGGCGGACGTGGAGGCGAAACTCCAGCAGCTCCAGGCCGAGCATGAGAAGTTGTCTAAGCAGTTCAATGATCTTTCTACCGAAAAGGCGCAGTCGAAGGCTCCCGGGGCGGTTGAGGTTAAAGAGAACGGTGTCAAGGATGTCAAACCAGCTGCTGAGGAGAAGATGCCAGAGACGCCTGCGGTGGACATTGCGGATGTGAATGGGGAAAAGACGGCGGATACTGAAAAGGAGAACGTGGTTCCTGTTACGGCTGTTTGAGCTTGAACAAATTGTACAGTCAGCATATGGTTGTATCGATGATGGGATGCGGAATGTTTCAAGATTCATGAAGTATGTTTGATGGATTAGAGAGTAGACAGAGGGGATGCGTGTTCGATGCTTTCGTTTGAGTTTGTTTAATACCCCCTACTCCTCAGTTGAGATATTTCAATGGACTTAGATTGTTTCCAAGTCTACCTTAGTCCACACCAAATAAGAACTGGTAAATTGAACCTAAGAGCATCCGTCGTGTTTAGTGTGGAGACTATCCTGGACCCTTGATTTAGGCCCCGTAGGATTCGGAACCTGCTATCGTCATGATCACTTTTAATCTAACCTCACATCAACAAATCTGTCTTCGGAGGGCTTGAGACTGAACGATAATGCCACGCATTGTTTATAGGTCAGGTTCTTTGGGACATCGGGATCGGGATCGCGTTCGTTACTCGACCGGGCGGGAGCGAGCCCTATCGGCAACCTTTGGGAAGGACCTGCTCCACTCGGATATACTCTCATCGGCGTGGACATAAATATCACATCTCACATGTTCTTGCAGAGGACGGTATGTATTAATTGATCCTTTGATCCCACTCTGGTGGTTCTATAGGTTTACCACTCGTAAGTGAACCGCGCTTTGGGAGCTTTGGATTGTTTTGCATGGCGAGTTGAAGAGTGATGAATCATGATCAAGTGAATCATCTGTTCTATCTCACCATGATTTCCATTCATTCCGTTTTTTATCATGAGTTCATCGTCCATATCAGTTCTACCTATCACTCGTACATTTAGAGTAAGCTATACTCCCACGTCGCATGGTCTTTGACTTGCGGTACGGTTCACCCCTCCAGGGAGATCTAATGTACCGTGATAGTAAGGTACACCATTAATTGGAGTTGTACAATACAAGAGCCATGTGTTACTTTAATTCTAACCGAGCTGAAATGAATAAAAGATAGATCCCCCAATGTCTGTGCGGCTGTGGCGTAGCTGACAAGCAGTGAGTCGCTGTGAGTGGACAGAAAGCTACCGGCAAGAGCGAAAGACTGCTGTAACTGCTCTTTTCATGCGCAGAAACATCCACGTGGGTCGGTGACAGCTCAAGTTGGATCAACAATTAGGTACCTTAGGTTAACATGAGATGGTCCGGTGAGATGAATGTGCCTCATTGGCACCAACTTGGTCAGGTGCTAACGCAGGAACGAGCCTCGAAAGTAGGTAGCATGGACCGGGAAGAGACAGGGCAGTCACGCCGGATTCACCGTCAAACAACTTCAGGAAAGAGCGAACCATGAAGTGTGAATCAGGAAAGCTCGTTGTCGCCGTTTGTGGCGTCCTCCTACTTGCCGTATTTCTTTCCTTTTATTCAGCCATAACCTCCACTTTTGGAGAGAACGACTTCTATTACATCTCTCCGTCGCGTCCATCTCCAGTTCTCTCTGTTTACCATGCTTTGGATTTCTTCGGCCTTGGGTCTCGCCACGCTGCTTTCGGCTGCCGCATTCGTTCAAGCGGCCACATGGAACTGTCTCCCCGGACAAAGCTGTTGGCCTACAAGACAAGAATGGGCTAAGTTCAATTTGAGTATCAGTGGACGTCTTCAAGTAACTGTACCGCTCGCCAGTCCATGCTATGGGAGTTCCCCAGATTACAATGCTGCGACTTGCCGTAACATTGAGGCACAGTACAGTAACCAAGCTTTCAAGTCAGAGTTCTATGGTCAAACTCAAAATACTCAGTGGGAAACATGTGGTAGCAGTCAATGTCAAATCTACACACTTGCACCTGAAACCCCACCATTGAACGGTACTTGTGAGTTGGGAGCTCTCTCTGCTTATCATGTCAGGGCAGTCAGCGCAGATGATGTACAGAAGACAATTCGATTCGTCAAGAAGCACAACATTCGGCTCTCGATCAAGAATTCAGGCCATGATTTCTATGGGCGGAGCAGTGGTGCCAATACTCTTGGTCTTTGGGTCCGCAATATTCGTGGAACTGAGTACCGGGCTTCTTTTTCACTAAAGGGTTGCGGAAAGACGTACCAAAACATTGGGATCATCGGTGCCGGTACCAATGCTCAGGAAGCGAGGAGCTTCTTTATCTCCAAGGGCATGGAGTACACCATCGGAGCACACCCCACAGTTGGTGTCGCTGGAGGGTTCGGACAAGCCGGTGGCCATGGACCTTTTGCAGCCAGTTACGGTTTGATGGTGGATCAACCCGTGGAATTCGATGTTGTGACTGCGGACGGCGAACTTCGAACTATCAATGAATGTACCGATGAAGATCTTTTCTGGGCCATGCGTGGTGGAGGTGGGGGTTCATATGCTGTTCTGATCAGCTACAAGTTCAAAGTCTACCCGGCAAGGCCAATCAATGTTTTCAACTTTGTAGCAGACATCACCAATCCGGTTTCAGATGCACATCAGAGCCTAATCTGGCCTAAACTTTTCGAGACCTTGGTGACTCACCAGGATGAATGGGTTACAAACAACATCACCGGCTACAATTTCCTAGGGCCGAGCCATATCGAGATACACCAAATTCTACCATCGAATGAACCGATTGACCACTTCAAGGTGAAGGTTGATTCTTACAAAAAGGCCTTGGAAGGCATTCCAGGTCTAAACATCACCCTTACTGAATATGCTCGATTCACGCATTATGAAGAGTGGGCTAATAGTCCACCGATTGTTGCCACCACAGCGCGCCATGCTGGAGGTGGGAGAGCAGGTGTAGCCAGCGGCCGTCTCATCTCGCGAACTCTCTTCGAAGGCGATCAAACGGACACGCTTGTCGAAGCGCTCCTTGATGGTATGACTGTTGCTTCTAAAGTTCCTATGGAGGCCCAGATATTCTCCTCAACACCCGCCAACCACCCCGACAGTGGTAGGAAGACTTCAGTACATCCTGCATGGCGTACTTCACTATGGACCATGTACTGGGCTACCGCTTATTTTAAAGGTACAACGCAGGCTCAACATGACGCCTTATGGAGCGGGGTCCGAGCTGCCATGCAGCCGGTGAGAGACATAACGCCGGGCTCCGGATGTTATATCAATGAGGGTGATTATGGCGAGCCGGACTGGCAGCAGACGTATTATGGGGACAATTATGGTAAACTATTGTCGATTAAAAAGAGGTATGATTCGGAAGGGTTATTCAACTGTTGGAAGTGCGTGGGCTGGACTGGTGCTGATGAGTGAGTGCTTCTTTCGTATTCAGCGTCATGAGAACAGGATGAGTTATACTAACCTGTTGTCTAGTCCAATGTACTCTTGCTATGGAGAGTCGTCTAATCCCCCAATCCCCACAATGCCGCTTCCCCCAACAGTGGGTGGGTAAAGTGTCGGTCAAGCACGTCTAATTGGCCACCCAAGTGGAAGTCCTATCACCTCGTTGTATTTATAGGAGGCCTCTCATTAGCTCTAGTCTATAGCAAGCATACTAACAGTAATGCTCTTTGTTCACGCATATTCAAATCTGGCGAGATGCATAAATGTTGAATAGTAGAGCTAATAACCCCAAGTTAGGTTCCCTCCAGTAAATCTCCGAAGGTTATCGAAACCGGCGAATATGCCAAAGGTTTACCAGTTCTTGGAATCCAGATAAAGTACAGCTGTACAGAGTACGTACAGAAGATCGTCGTCATCCACCTTGCTCTGCACTGTGCGGGCAGGTAATCTCGTGGCAGTGTGGGGTTATCGGACTGACAACTTCTAGTTCTAGTTCTGCAGGTGGCGTCCGCACCGTTTCCTCCTCTCCCGTTAGTCTAATGTCTATAAAGTAGCCCCTGAGACTCTTCTTCGACTTCATCTCCAAAAAAAAAAATAACATTTCGTTGCCATTCATAGACTTTCGGTGCAAAACGTCCAAAATCGTGGCTTCCGATCAAAGCGGTAGAAGGATTTCCCCACCCTGTTCGCCGAAATGGATTTGATTCGACTTTTTGCCCATCACTGCTATCAACACAAGCACGACAAGATATCAGATAAATTGCGACATGGCTCTTTACCTTCCACAACAAGCTGCCCTGCTAGCATCTCGTGCAGTTCTTCAAATGATGCAAGGCTGGGCGGTTTTACTGCCATACCATGGTTTTGCGATAAGGTATCGTGAAGATGATGTTTATAGGGCCGTATCGTGGCGGTTGATAGTTTCCCTCGCATCCATGGTTCCCAAAGGCGCGAATGCTCGTTATACTTAGCTGACAGTGCACACTGTGTTAAAAATTTTACTTATCTATAGTATTGGACTTGACCCTCCCGGGAACCAGCTATATGCACCTCTTTCGATCCTGATCTTTCGACCATGTCTTTACAATTTTAGAAGAGATATCTGACCTGGGGAGAGTCTAGCAGCGATGTATCTCTCAACGAGGTCAGGGAAGCTAACGCGACAGTCGGCGATCAAATTTACGTTGATGGCACTGAAGTCTTTCAAGATGGCAACGGTGCGCCAGTCGAGAATGCTAGTCCGTTAGGTTATCATGTCGGCTGGTTTGGCATCCTCTTCTTGAACATATCACAGATGGTTGGTACGGGGGTATTTAGCACACGTTAGTTACGCAAATACTTTGATTGCACTTCAATACTTACATTGACCAGCTAGCTCCATCCTGAATAATTTGGACTCCGTGGGCCTCAGTTTGTTATACTGGGTCATTGGTGCTATCATCGCTGCTAGTATGGCTCATCCTCTAATGTGTACGGGAATCGTCTAATGAAGATACAATACAGCCAGTCTCGCAGTGTACCTCGAATATGCTGCATTGTTCCCCAACCGGTCTGGAAGCCAGGTAGTTTATCTTGAGCAAGCTTTCCCCAAGCCACTGCTCTTTTTTCCCACAGCTTACGCCTTCTTCACGGTGGTGTTCTCCTTCTCTAGCAGCAATGCGATTGGTTAGTCTTCTTTCTACATACACGTCAGGCACAGAGATCTAACCGTATCAGTCCTTTCGAGATATATCTTTCGAGCAGCTGGCTACACAGCCACGGAATGGCAGAATAAAAGCCTCGCAATTGGCGCAAACTCTGTTCTTTACGTTATCTGTCTCCTTTCCACTAAGTGGTCGATGCGAATCATGAACTTCATAACCGCCGTCAAGATCGGTATTCTGCTTTTCATTGTTATCACCGGCTTCGTTGTGTTAGGGGGTGGGACTAGGGTCGAGGACCCCGGTGCTAATTTCCGCAACTCCTTCGAGGGCGTTACGAGCAACGGTAATGCTATTGTGAATGCGTTGGTGAAGATCAATTTCGCTTATCAGGGATATGCGAATGATTTTAACGTTGTAGCAGAAGTCAAGAGACCATTCAAGACACTCCGTATTGCAGCACCGGTGTCAGTACTCCTAGTTTCGATACTGTATATTTTAACCAACGTTGCCTATTTCGCTGCCGTTCTGAAGGAGAGCATCGCGTCTTCTGGAGAGCTTACCGCAGCCCTCTTCTTTGAGGCAGTGTTTGGTAGAGCGGGACGTGCGTTGCCGGCGCTCGTTACAGTAAGCGCGGCGGGAAATATTTTGGCCGTCATCATCGGTACTTCAAGAAGTATCCGCGAGTGTGGTCGTCAGGGTGTCGTTCCCTGGCCGCATATCTGGGCGTCGACTCGTCCATTCGGGACTCCATTCGCCCCTATTCTACTCAAGTGGTTCTTGACCACCATGATCATCCTCGTTCTACCATTTGGCGATGCTTTCAACTTCCTCGTAGATCTAAGATCTTATTCCGATAACGTAAGGAACTCTCCACCGAAAAGTCCCCATGATCCGATTCACTAATCCATCCCATAGATCTTCCTCTTTCTAATGACCGCCGGCATCTACTTCATCCGCTACCGCCGCAAAAATCTCGGCCTCCCGCAAGCCGAATTCCGCGTCTGGCACAGCGCCACCATCTTCTCCATCCTCGTCACCCTTTTCCTGCTGGTCATGCCGTGGTATCCCCCTGAGGGTGGTGCTACCGGCGGCGATGTCTCGTTCTGGTACGCGACCTACTGCGTCGTCGGCATCGGTCTCATGCTCGCTTGCGCCGCTTATTACTTCGGCTGGGTCTGGGTGCTACCGAAGCTCAGAAACTACAGCATCAGGACGGAAACACTGGTTAATGGCCGGGACGGCAGCGTGACGCATCGCATGCGCAGGGTGCTGAATGAGGATGTGGGGAAGTGGGATGAAACGCACGATGATGCGGGTAACTTGTTGGTAGCTGAGGGCGAGGAGTTGCTCGAGAAGAGTGAGCATAGGGAACAGGGGGGCTTGGTGAAGAGAGTCCATGTTAAGGGGTCGAGGCCGCTGAGTGTGGATGACGTAGGCAAGCAGGGTTAATTTTGAGGAGCTTGGAGTTTTGAGGCTAGGGAGGCGTATGGATTTAGCTCAAGGGCAGTGACAGTTTTTATTTTGTGAGTTCGATTCGAGCAATAAGGTATTGATTGATGAGCACGGTTATGTAGTTACGTGGAATAGCAGACTATAGAGAAGAACAATAAACTTTTACGCATTATAGCTACACCCCGAGCACTACACTTGGTTTAAATCTACAAACATTCCACACGTAGAATAGAACTTAATAGCACACCTGACATTAAATATATGGTCCAACGAACCTCCGCACAGCAGGACGTGAACTTACAACAGAACAGTCCTAAAACAAATTCTCCGGTTAGAATGCACCACAAGTCAAAATGTAGTCCAATTCCGGAAACATGATACGTGCCAGCTCAAACATTGGGCTATCACCCTCAGGTCTCAAGGTAGCTTTCCCCAAGACCGTGTCCATCGTCACATCCTGATATTGCATCAAGTACTCCTCACTCTTATAGCTCAGGCTGGCCCATACCCAGTCCGCCCTTATCCGAGACCCTGGGACACGCACATTCGCTAATCATCCTCACAAATCGGTCCGCATACTTGATATCCTCCCACAAAAAGCTTTCCACAAACACGACTTCCAACCGTCCATTTCCGCGGCCAATGATAAACCGAAGCAACTCCTCATAACACCTCCCTGTCTCCCTCCTCTCCCGGCGCGTCTGCCTCGTAAGATCCCTCTCGAAACGTCACATCCAGCAGCAACTCCCTGATCCTCCTAAATACTCCCGGGGGGGGGGGGGGGGGGCCGCCTTTCACCGTCTCCCTGATTTCCTGGACGCTGTCGACGTCGATGAAGAACCAGTTCGAGCCGTAGAAGACGCGCGCCGCCAACTCGTGCATATTTCTGCTGACGAGGAAGAGCGGTTAGGTCTGCGCTGGGAACCCTCTGGCTAGGAGCGTGCGCTGGGGGGCTGGACGGCCGTTTTTGTTGAGCTGGATTCCTCGCGCATCGGTGATGCGGGAGGCATTTATCGTGCGTAGGGTCGTGTGAGAGAGGTCATGAGTTGGAGCTCTACTGAGAGACACTCGAAGGGGAATGATCGGTTTAGTCGAATTGACCTGTTTCCCGGTACTGAGGGTTGTCGGATTGAGTGGCCTTAATACTTCGTAGGAAAACTCCAGGAAAACATGGTACTCAATTCCCGAGTTTGCTCTGAAATTCCACGGCATAGATCTATGAGGTTGCTTGTTGACACACTAGAAGTCGCCACGACGATTCTCGCCGTCCTGAGCAAGCTCGACGACAGGTATTGCCGCTGATACCGCGTATCGAGGTATCCGATAGGGTGTATATTTCCACACATGCGAACTTGTGCCCATGCTTCCATGAGACCGGCTCAAATTGTCTCGTATCATCCTATATCTGCGAGTACCACAGGATATGTCCTTGTACCACAGCTTCCTATTTCTACCCGTAGCCACATAGAGCACCTCTCCTACCACTAGGACTGACAACGCACCAGGATCAATCATCAGCTAGGTGGCCATGAGGTAAAAGTAGCTCGAGACTTGGTTTCGGATCTACGACTCGCCCGATTCAATTCACAAATGTATTCTCCTGGGGTGGTTTCCCACCGTACTAGGGGGGTGATTGTACCTTTATATACTGTTTAGCCTAATATCACACTAGGTATCAGGTGGCAAGCATACGCACCGAGGTTTAATGAATCCCTTCTGGAAACGAAGGAGTTCACGAAGTGAATGTCCATCCGATTGTTAGAGTTCGATTTTTGGGATGGTCACATTGATCGTAAGGGATGAAGAACGCCGGAATAAAGATGTGGAGTAGAAGGGACTAAACAGTCCAGCTCGTGAAGGGATGAAAGATGGGATGGTAAAGTCGGTAAAGCATAGAGGACGTGGTACCGCCAGCAAAAGAAAATATGTTAAAATGGTACACCTGGTAAAAGAACAGAGGATGGAAATGCACAGGTAGTAAAAACAAAAAGAGAGGATGGAATGGGTATGAGTATAAGTATGGACTGTCAAACTACTCTTACCTCGAGCAGGCAGACACCTTTGCGCTTTCCAAGCCATTGGTCCCTCTACTACCTAATGTAGACATATTGAAATATGCCTTCTGAACTCACATTCTTTCTTGAATCGATCCGTACAAAAATGGTTTGCCCGCTGTACATTCCCCGTCGTTCTGTACACTTTGTCATATTTTGGCAATCGAGTTTTTCTGCACCAGGAATCTAGGAGATCCTTTTGAGCAGGCGCATGCAGCAAATCGAGAGTGTGCCCTAGAATTAGTAGAACGGTCGGTTGTTATGATTGACATGGTTGTATTAATTTTACTGTTACCTCACGACTTCTTTCTCGTATATGGAAAGAACAAAAGTGGTATCCACAACCACGGGTCCCCTTGATATGTGCTCCTTCGACTGATAATAATACATATACTCTTAACTCAAACGCTAACTCCGACCAACCCATCCAAAAAGGGGCCAACCAACATACCCAAGCGTCACCAGCAAAATCCACCCACTCACGCATTACTCACTTCATGCCCGCTCTTCTCACCATCCCGCATCGGCTCCTCATCTTCCGTCTGATAGAGCTTCTCCGGCGGAACATCCCTCCTCAGAATATACCTCTTGACGAACCACATTGCCTGCCGCAGTCCATACGCAGCATGGAGACGCGTCGGCACCGAGAAGACCTGATCGAGCTCCTCGAGGGTCTTGCCCTTCGTCTCGGGCATGAACAGCAGCACGAGCCACCAGCCGATGATATTCCACGCGGCATACCAACCAAAGGCGCCCTGGGGCGTAAAAGCGTCGACGAGCGACGGCCAGGTGATGGAGAGGACGAAATTGAAGAACCAAGTCGTCGCTGTCGCTAGACTCATGCCGTACGCACGGACGTACAGCGGATATGCCTCGGCCGAGTACGTGAACGGGACTGGGCCCTCGCCCGGGCTATACACGATGCCAAAGAGGTATATGCCGAGGGCTATGCAGCCGACGCGGGCGGAGCGGTGGGCATCATCGTTGGGAATGAAGAAGGAGAAGCCGGTGAAAAGAAGGAAGAGGGACATTAGTGGGAAAGTGGTTAGGAGAAGGTTGCGCCGGCCGAAGGTATCAATAGTGTAAACGGCGGGAATAGCAAAGAGGAAATTTATCCAGCCAAATCCAGCGGAGGCGCCGAGGGCGGAGAGGTCGGAGAAGCCTGAATCAACGAAGATAGAGGAGGAATAGTAGGCGATCACGTTTACGCCGCAGAACTAGGGTTGTATTAGAGTTAAATTGTCGTAGTGGGTTAATAGGACTAAGAATGGAAAGGTGTATGTTAAGAACTTAAGGGTTACTCACCTGCTGCATGAACATGACGATTTCGGATGCCAGCATCGCACGTCTGTTACGTGGGACTTTGATTAACTCCATGAGCTTGCTCTGGCCCAGTTTCATCGAATTCTCCGCCTTAAGCAGCTCAGCCATATAAAATACGTCCCTAGCGGCTTGAATCTTATTGTAGCGCAACCTCGTCATGGCTTCGTAAGCTGCAGCGTGGCGTCCCTTACTCATATACCATCTGGGGCTCTCTGGACATTTGAAGACGAAAAAACAGACAACAACGGCAGGCAACATCGCAGAGCCCATCATCAGACGCCAATTGAGGCCTGTTACACCAGAGGTATCCGGGACATAATAGAGGGCCAGATCAGCCATATAACCCAGCATGATACCAAATGCGGTCCACATCTGCCATTGCATCACCAATGCACCTCGGATAGCCGGCGGGGTGCACTCGGCAGCATAGATCGGAACTGTTGCCGATTTCGGCCCGATACCGAGGCCGAGTGCGAACCGGGCGATGAACATGTGCCACCAGGTATTTGTGAAGCCCTGCCAAAAGCACGCGACGGCCGAAAAGAGACAGGTTATAAAGATAGTACCGCGACGACCGAACCAGTTATTGAAGGGGACTGTTAACCAGCAGCCGATAAAAGCACAGCATAGGTAAGGGCCGGCATTGACGAGACCGGTCAGCCAAGTGGATCTTGCCTCGCCTTCGTTCGCAATACCGAATTGAGGAGTGTAGAAGAGTTGTGCACCGTTTACAACCGTCTCGTCTATGGAATATGTTAGTGTGCTCAAGATGATATAGAAAGGAGAAGGGGCTCAAAAGATAGCATGCAGACTAAACAGCAAGAAGTTGAACTGACCCATTCCCTGCACCGCAGCACAAGCAGAACAAAGCACAATAACTAAGTACAACAACTTCGGCTGACTCCACCGATTCGTATATTCCTTCTCTAAAACTCTTAGCTCTTCTTCCGTAGCGCCATAGCGATTAATCGAATTCCAGTCCTGTGGATTCTTCGCTAGTACCGCCCCCATCTCAAAAGCTCTCACATCGTCTGGCTCCGCAATGGCATGCTCTCGTGCATAATTGCGACCCTGCTCTTGCAGCTCCTCATCGGTATATCCGCGAAGAGGGTTTGCCAATTTCGCATTCGCGTTTCGCCGCGCTAGTTCAGCAGCGTCGAGATTCTGAGTGGCGACCGAGGATTTGCGATTGTGGTCTTCTTCGTGTTTAGAAGAAGAGACAGAAGTCCGTGGGTCTGACATTTTGGTCGTTCAAGCTTTATTGCTCGGAGATCTGGGCGATATTAGCTTGCGGACCATTCGCTTCGGGGAAGCTAGAACTAACTATTGGAAGAACTTGCCAATAGTATTATATGTGGTCTGTAACTCTATAGATGTTAGTCGCGATGCTGCAGATGTGTCAATATCTTCTATATCCACTGTTTGTCTTGAAACACGTACAGTATTCCAGCCTCGCAATATAGTCAACTCGGGATATCAACCCCAAGTTTCTGAGCCTAATAGCTTAAACAAGCAAATAATGAAACCGTACAAGAGCACGGTGTCAAAACAAGCACAACTCAAGAACGACACAAGCACTACAACATTGGAGTCATGATTTTAGAGAAACTCAAGCCTTCCGTCGTGGGCCAACCCCATCCTTTCTACCTTCACTCGCCGCTGACGTCGCCGTTTCCGATCTCGAGAAAAGGCATAGTGCAGATGCACATGTAAGATATCCCCGACCAATAATAATGTCTTCTCTTCTGTAGATCGCAAGGCACGCGAGGTGAGGTTACATGGGGTCGGGTTGATTTCCTTCGGTGACGGAGGTCAAGCACGACAAGGCGAGAGTTTAGGGTTTGGGGGATTTCGCCAGGCGTTTTCAGATGGGGGGCCTGATGATGAAGGGATGCCGTGTGTTGGATACAGTAGTACCATGTTCGCGGGGAGAAACGTTTGTACCTCTTTCGTACTGATACCACTTAAGGTTATAACTTTGACAGAGTATGTGAGGTTGTTAGTCTCCAATCTTGTCTCGGTACTTGTAGAAACATTATTGCCCGTCAATACTATAACTGTCGTGGGTCTCTGGAAGCTACGGAAACAGTACACTACTTGTACTCCAGATTCCCTAGCCTAACGTTCTTCAAACCCCACAGATTTTCCGATGCGAACAGAGAATTTTAAGAATGAAATCGATGAGTAACACCAGTCTACCATAGATGCACACGAGGGCACACAGTCTTTTGGACATGATACTAAGGAAATTGTTAGCAGTGAAAGGCTCTTGAAAGTGCGATTTCCGACTAAACTCTTAATCATTATAATGAGTAGAAAACTGCTCCGTGATTGCGAAGTCGTTACCCCACAATACGTCATGACATCATCATCCTGACATTACCGTCTCACACTCTTTGCGCCCATCACATACCAAAAGGAGAATACTTCGCACCTACCCGACAGCACAATCCTAGTTTTTAGTGAAAGGCGCGAAAGAACATTATAGTACGGCTCTCGGCATGCACGGCATGCACGGCAACGCGTGGCATTTTTCTTGTAGTTAACATGTCAGACCATATCGGAGTTGACAACGGACTTATATCCGTATGATCATATCACATTAAGCTCTAAGTGGCTATGGAGTAAATAAGCACCCCTGACGCCGCGAATTTGTTTCCTGAACCTCAGCCTCATATCCATTGATTCCGGTAAACACCAAACATGCAATCCTAACCATGCGTTATCCAGTTGCTAGCCATGTTGCGCCACATCCCTGATGCTGCATTGAGTAGATACTTAATCACTCTTCAACATACTCTCTACCAGATCTCCTAGAGGTCCCCAAAAGTCCTTTCCGGTAGCGAGATTGTGTTCATCGATGAAGAGCACGTAATGCTTGAAGCTGGTATTTAAGTGAGGCTCCAATCCTAGGTGGATCACAACGGGATAGTGGTGGCAGTAGATATGAGCGTAAACGCGATATAGACGTTTGAACATTTGACGGATCAAGTTTGCGAAGGACTTAGGGAACGGAACGCCTAGTCTGAAAATTAACTTCTCGAAGAGGTTTTTAAAGAATCCTTTGTGCGTATACGTACCAATACGACTAGGAAACATCTGCTCATTGTCCACATTGCTCTGGATCCAAGCCATAAGGTGCTCGATATATTCGGGAGCAGGCATCTTTGTAGGACGCTTGTACGTCTCGTTGTCTTGCCACAGGTACTCGAACCTTATATCGTAAGCTGCTGTCATTACTGAGTTATAGGAATTCGCACTCATCTGTGGCCTTCATCTCAGGACAGCTTTGAGGAGAGCAGAACTCAGTGACCGCGCCATACAGGAGATTGATTTGGTTATAGAAGTCGACGACTAAACAGGAAAGAATATCAGCAACCATTTATATCGAAAGTGGTATTTTAGAGAACTCTTCTAGCTAACCGTTTACTGCCAACCACTCGTTGAGATCTTCTCCTTCCGGTAGCTTGACCGCTTTTCTCAGACTACCACTTCCAAGGGTAGCTTCTGCAAACTGTCTCAGTTGCCAGCTGCTCGTGCCTTTATTCGCTTTATTCGGCTTGAACGGTGCTCGGGTTCGCGCATTTCTATATCTAGTAAGCCCAGTGCCGACAAAGGTTGACCAGATTGGCTGATGCGGGTGTATAGTAGGACTAAGGGTGTAGTCTGTGCCAAACCATCCGTTATCCCTGTTGAATGCTTGACTCTTGGGACTTAGGGGAGACGAGTTCGGTGAGTTGTCTCCGGACCTCAGTGCCTGTCGAAAAACCCTTTGAATGGGGCTTCGAGGCGAGGGTGCTGATGGTCCAACACTGACGCCGCCGGTTTCATCAAGCTCGTTATCCCGGTAGTCCCAGAAGCCGGATGTATCAAGCCTAATACAGCTCTCACTCTCGACGAGAGAGGGAACAGGTGGGAGTGCTTTGGGTGGGGTGGGGAATTGCAAATATGGATGTGGGGAGGAGTTTGGAGCGACAGACATTGTGGTTATGAAGGAAGTCATTCTGTATCTTCGTCCTAGTCCGGACGATATTTATTTGTAGGTAGCGTTGCGGGCTTCACTATGAACGCATTCCTTGCGTTAGCATGGTTACGGTTGGATAGGAATGTTGATGAACTTACCGTTTAACCTCCGAAGCGATTGAATGCGCACTTATTATTACTCAGCGCAACTTCACTTTCGGTTTGAAAGCCTGAAAGAAGAGATTGGAGGTTGAATTGACAATAGTGGCAGCCAAAAGATCGGTTGCAGTTCCGCAGTTGCTGTAAACAACCGGTTGTTGTGGCTCGTTTGTCCTGTTTGTGGAAATCGACTCTGCACCGACCACTCGTCTCCGCGGGCGTGAGCTGGAGACGGGGGTGTCAAGTCAAGAGCCAAAGATTCAAAGAAGCACAAGGGAAAAGTCTGAAAGTTCTCCCTCCCATCGTACGCACTAGACGAGTATATAAATTTCCTCGAGTACGGCCTAGGTGAGTGAAAACAGATCATCTCTACTATTAATCGTAGACCCTTTTCCGAAAGTGTGCGCTGCAATAGAAGTACAGATGAAGGTGCTCCTTCGTCCTATACATCAAGAATCTCTCCCCGTGCAAAAGCGCCTATAATCTATCGTTTCCCCTGTCAATTTTTTCCTTCTGGTCACATAGGGACACTAAATACTAGGGTACGCAGTACGTGTGGTAGCTCATTTCTAATTCAGTTTTTACACTTCAGGGCTCCAACACCTACAACGTTGCCTCACCTCTCAGCCTTGTATTTCCCTTTTATCTCCCTTGGAAAGCGTTTCGCACAAGTATAAACACATTTGATTCTCTCCCCTTACACAGTGTAAATGTCTAGTGTACGCCCACT
Organism: Patellaria atrata CBS 101060; assembly: GCA_010093705.1. Classification (NCBI taxonomy): domain Eukaryota; kingdom Fungi; phylum Ascomycota; class Dothideomycetes; order Patellariales; family Patellariaceae; genus Patellaria; species Patellaria atrata. Next base: position 372,633 of record MU006094.1, read on the forward strand.
CTTCCCCCAGCAACCCCCCTTTCTCACCCATCAGACTAACTACCCCCAGTATTATTCCCCATCCTCCGCACCTCCTCCTATCCCAAACTATACCACCTTCCCTCCTTCTCCTTCTTCCCAATCTGCTCTCATAGTCCGCCAAGCCAAATATTCCGATAATTCCCGCCCTCGTCGTCCCCCCCGTAGCAGGACACTCCTTTGCATGTTCATCCTCTTCGCATTACTTGTCCTGCTGTTTCCCATTGGGTGGAATGTGTTAGAGAAGATTGCGGGAATATGTGAAGTTAGGGGTTCGCGGGGAGAAGATAGGACGTGGTTTTGCGGGAAGATTGGGGGGAAGATAATAAGGGGGTAGGGTCAAGCAGAAGGGGGAGTTGTATGCTGAGAGGGATGTTTAGAGTCCTATGGAGACCTTTGGGATTAGTATTACAGAAGACTTTGCTAGTGCTCGAGAAATACTGTTCCGAAGAGCGTAAATTGTATGGATCTCTAATCAGTTGCTTGATTGGAGACCGGTTTCTTCAACGGATTCGTCATTGCGCCTATGAGCTTGCAGTAGGTTTACAGTGAAGGAGGTAAGCAGATCATAATAGGTAAGAAGACAATTCAAAGAGAGGAAATTCGGTCTCAAATCTGCTTTATGTGTAGTCTTTTATTTCACTTTCTATCCCACGAAGGGTTGATATCCGTGCACCTCTGCACGCAACCCACCGCGAAAGCATCGAAAGGTGGATTTTTTTTGTTTTTATTTATTCTTGTTTCTTGCCATCATCTTCGCTACTTGTCATGAGAGTAAAACCACATTTCGTCACAGTAATAATAATCAGATGAGTTGATCTAACTTTTTGTTTCCATCTCTTCTTGAGCCGAACGTGTGCTGTACCTCGACGACCTTTAACGTCCTCTATCAATTTACCAGCTCCACCATCATAACACTGCTAAGGCATCATTACCACATATCCGTTGTACTTTACTACTTCACTCATGGTTATCATCGAGCAAACCCCTTTTCACTCCGACGAGCGTTGTTGAACTTGTCAGCCTTCGATTCTTGGGCTATGGTTAAACTGGCTCACCTTAAACACGAAAACTGCTGCTGTACTGTATCTCCTCTACCACCAAGCCTGGGCTGGCGTGTTATCAGGCTTAGTGATAAAGGACCAACTATATGTCAGTACAAGCAGAAGTGGAGCAGGGTCCTCAAGAAGAAATTCTATTGCGCCCAGAGCCATAGATCCCGCGGAACCTATAACTGAAACAATTTCTCGTGCCGCGAAATCAAGGTGTTGATGAGATATTCTGAAGTCTTCAAGACCAGCATCTCGAACCAGACTTCCCCTTAAATCTACCTTTAAAGAGGGTCGTTTTCGCTACTTGCGTTCTACGGACTCTCCATCAGCAGACGCTTAATGGACTTGGAACGTAGGGCTGTTATCACTTTACTTCGTTATGATGGTTGAGCTTCGAAGAGTTAGGTTCTACTGTGAGCAATTGTGATAAATAGGCGACCGTTTCATTCAATATGCAACTTGAATATGGTAGACGAAGCCAGGATCTGGTGCATGGGAGGCAAACATTGACGCTGAATGCCGCGGTAACTTGCGACAATGAAGTTGGAAATGCACCCTGGATAGTTGACCTAGAATTTTCAGAGAAATATCCAGTCTTAAATGATTGTATCCTGCAATATTGGTATGGTCCAAGAGGTGATTTCGATATATCTTTCTGTTATAAGGTTCGGTCCTGTTGGGGCTCCTGCAAATTATAAGTACCCTTCAAATACTTGTTCAATATATAATCTACTAAGTTACCATATTGTCGCCTACCCCTTCCCCTCTCGTGTATCCTCCGGATACTGCACGCCCGTTATCCAAGATCTCTTCGACTTTACTATACGGTACAGAAAGGCCGAAATGTACGAAAAGAACTCCGTCCGCATCTATGAATTGACCGTAATGATAGTAAAAGTGGGATAACACTGTGGGATTAATAGTCAGCTAGTAGGTGTTTTGCAAACTTACCTTATAGAGACTGAGAAGTGCTTATCGCGACAAAGTATCATCAATATAAATATCTACATTCTTATACCACTAAGTTCTAGGACTCTCGTAGGGTGGAGCTTACCTTAAGGTAAGTGGAGGTAAATCGGCAACCAATCATATCATTTAGTTCGCTGACTCGCCAGTCTACGCCCTATTTTCGATACCTGGTGCAAGACTATGCTAAACGGTGCGACTGATGCAGCCCTTTATATGTAGCAATCACTCCCCAGAAATGATCAAATTAAACAGACAACTTACAATTCATACTGATAGTAAGGAGATACTCCCGTCACAACTATGTCTTCTAGTATATCAAAGATGGCCATTCCAGCCGTCTTATCCGAGATTCACAAACCTTGGAATCCAAAACTTGTTGCTAACATCAACGGATCGGTTGACTTCAAAGTCGCTAAGCTCCAAGGTTCATTCATTTATCACTCGCACCCTTACACGGATGAACTCTTCTATATCTTGGCTGGGAAGATGCATATGAAGTTGCGTCTAGACAGTGACGCGGACAGAGAAGAAATCGTGGAATTAGCGGAGGGAGATGTATTCGTCGTTCCGCTAGGGGTTACAGCATTGTCCAGTCGTACCGGAGGGTGAGGCGAGCGTCTTGATAGTGGAGAGCGTAGGAACAGTGAATACGAGAGATCAAATTGAAAGGTTAGCAGTGGTCATATACACTCGTAACGGTCTACCGGGCTCCGGCGATCTCAGGAATATCTGCTGATGATCCCGTAGCGACAGGACCGTTGACGTTGAGGATGTGCGATAGACGATAGTATCCACGGGTAATAGAAACTTCCCTCTACTGGCGAGAATTACAGGATTCAGACACATATGTGTATGGGTAGACTACTGATAGGTTGAGTTATTAGAAACAGTTCATACAAAATACCTGGAATGTAGCGTCTGGTAAATTGGCCAAAACCAGTTCTGACGTTGCCATTGGTGCCCATAGATGAACTTAGTACCTATGCAGTCCACTGAAATCCATGATATGAGTTCTGTCCGATAAGAAACGGGGATAGACGAAAATGGATACTTCTCCAGATGTCGGCCGGACCGTTGGAAGCAGCAGCAATGACCTACATCATCAGTAGTCTACAGAAATAGAAAGATATTGATACGATACGAGACTACTTATTCCGCCTGTTATTACATTATTCCAAACGCCTACCGAAACCTTCGTCCCTCGTACCTAGCTTGGTATGGTCAAATCTCTACCAAGGAGAAGTAGCGAGTCTCTCAACCAGGTATTTGATACTTCCCCACAGTGCCATCGACGTCAATGTCGATATGTATCTCTCGTATTGAAGCAGTGCCGTTGTGGTGGTTAATCTATGTTGATCAATTCTGCAAGTCTAAGATCAGCTTCTCAATTTAAGCTTAATATCTGCACCCTTGTCGCGCATCGTCCAGACAGGAAGTGTGATGTCAGAATAGCGGACGATTGGACGCCACATTATCAGGAACATCCAAAATATTTCATTCTCCTGGATCAATATGTTTTTAGAACTTCGATCTGGATAGGCGAACGGTTACAGTGATGCTACAGCGGGGACGTGGTGCGAATATAAAAGAGAGCTGGGCTTCCTCCTGAAGCCTAAGCACAACGCAACTTGACTGAACACCTAAACCGCATTTCGACACTTCTCGACGAAATTTGAAAGAACATACCAATCAACATGAAGTTCGCATCCATCCTCGGCTTCGCTCTCCTCTCCATCGGCTCAGTCTCAGCAGCCGCCACCAAGGACTGGTCCGCTGCACCTCCATGCGGTCGTCAAATCCCATCTGGCAAATGCCTTACTAAGTCCCAGTGTCTCCAAGCTGGTGGCGTGTATGTTGCGCGTGAATGCGATTTCTACAATGTCGGCGATATCGGGTGCTGCCACAACCTTTAAGCTAACATGATCCATAACATGACCTGAGAGGGGTGAGTGATCCGATCCATAAGTTAAGATTTGGGAATATTTAATAAATGAGCAAGAGTTCAGGCTGACGGAACCGTATGTAGGCGTGAGATAGGATCTGGAGAGTGGGCTCTTGGGCGGGAAAGGTACCTGGATGATGTTTAGAGCATCTGCGAATTTCGGATGACCTTAGCTTGAACTTGGGCGGTGTAAGACTGTCGATTATTGAAGCATTGAGCAAAATGGGAGAAATGTTATTTAATGCAATAAAGCAAAATTTCCATCAAAAAATTTCACGTGACGAGGAGTGTAGAGAACCGCCGCCTTAGGGTGCGAGAGATGTATAACTATCTTGAGCAATCTGAAGCAGCATTCACACCCAAAAATAGAACGGGAATATACCCCAGATGAAACTGGAGCTTGGAATCCTTGACAGGAATCGAAATGCTACGATTACCGTGGACATACTTGTGACCGACGTGATGATTGAGAATGAAGTATCATGTATTTAATTCGGTCGTCCTGAATATTTTCGACTGATAGTCTCTACTTACTAGACACAATATTAGTACGTAGCTAAAAAATGGACTGATCAAAATGCGTTACACCTTGGTATTACGGTATATGTATATTGTACGTCTCGATAACTAAAGTCAAGTCTAGTTCTACAGCGACAGAGAGTGGGGATTAATTTGAGCAGATGATGTTAAAGTGCAAGGACTCAAAATCCATGGATGAAGAGATTTGTTCGTTAAATATTTTAGACCATATTCAGGTCGTTGTATGATATAAGGACTTGCGTCTTTTTGACGAAGGACGGGAGAGGTTCGATTGACGGAAGAAATTCCGTGTCGCGTGTCGCGTCCTCTTAAACAACAACTTCTTTCTGCTGTGTAGTTCTCCCTACTCCAACAAACTACAACATGCCAGTAAGATCTAATATTGCAACTATTAAGGTATTCTGAGATGCTAAATATTGATTCTTTAGATCAATAAACGGAAAAATCGATTTTCAGTCCGTAAACGACGTTCAATACAAAGAGAAGCCGACCATGTTTCTACGCTGATAGAGAGAGCACGATCCAGTTACAACACCTCTACACAAGAGCAGACGCCGCCAGCGTTAGTCGATTCTGCATCCAAGTTACCTAGCAGATCACGAAGACGACCACCTTCAAAACCGAATGGTACGCCTAAATATCCAGTAGAAAAGTGGGTAGATGTGGTAGAGGCGAACTCTAGACTGCGGTCCGCGAAGTCTAACAGGAGGTGTCGTATAGTCCAAGATGATGAGGACGAAGACGAATTGGGAGGAAACTCGAAGAGGGCAGCACAAGCGAAACCTAGTGGTAAGGACAACAAGCATCAAAATGGCGCTACCAATGACGCTCAGGGATTTGTACCCAACCCTTCTCTAGAGGACATCAAGGACCGAAGAAGAAATCCTCGAGTTCTTGAAGGAGATAGGAATCTTCATCACGAACGAGGCAGATTACAGTCGCATCAAGATCCAAAGACAAAAACCCGAGAAAAGAGAAAGAGGGTAGAAGATGATGATCATGCCCCCGTTGTTCTTGTTGAGCGGCCGGCGAAGAAGTTCAAGCAGCTTACAACACGAACCCGGTATATTTCTCAGGATACAATGGCTGAAAAGTGGAGACCTTTGCCACAAGCCGTTCAACATCAGATACGAGAGATATTTCGGGCTGCTAAACGACAGATAATATTGGGCAAACGAGACGATCGACGGAGGGCGGAGGCAGAAGTTGTCCTGGCTAGTGTCGTAAAGAGACTGGACAAGATGTTACCAAAGATGGCTGTCCCTCAAAAGACGTTAGAAATGCATTTCAACTTGGATAAGCTGATCGAGCGCAATGTAGCCCTGGACTCACAACTCACTCCGGCGATGCATTCGGTGGAGCTGCTAAAATCGCAAATTAAGGAACAGGAGCAATTACTCAATATTGACAGACAATGTCTCAAGAGGTTGAAGGATGATGCTAGAGAAGAAGAACTACGACAGCGGTCAACGACTCGTGGAGTACGTAGTAACAGACCATCATTTCCAAAAGAGCGAGTACTAATGTGCATCAGGTACATCCGGCAATCAAACTGCCTGTGGACTTCGAGAAAGGAGATGATGATCCTGAAAGTATATCGCTGGTGCTTTCTACGCCCTTTGCGGACCAAGTATTAGAGGATGAGATATCCTATCCGGAACTCCAATCCTTACTTGGACAACTTAGAAATCATCTTGAGAGCATGCAAGCAAACATGGCCCAAGTAGACGGGATCGGAGACGCCCTAATCTCTGCACATGCGTCGCTGGACGGGCTCCTGCATACGCATGCTAGTGCAGCCCAGTACGATCAGTTGACGAAGGTATGAAAACGAGGCCTTGGACACTGCATATTGTACGGAGTAGAAGTAATTGGGTACGGATCTATGAATAACGTTACAAGGCTAGCAAGGTGTAAGGGGTTCATGGTACTGGGGTATATCTCGCAGTGCCTGTTTCAGCTTCTTCAGTTACGATTGATGGCGTTGTCGGCCTCACCACCTATTCGATAGATAGAGGGTGTGCTGGCGTGTGATCCACGCATCATTCCGACCCAACACTCTGGTCCCCGGAGGTGATGCATACCGCTCGTATGCTGTCCGACCTGTAGCAATAGTACGACATGATATATTTGCAAAGGAAGGCATTCGACGTGTGCTTCTTTCAAAGATGATTGCCAAAATACTGGACGCATGTGCTGTACGCTTTCTATCAACTTCTCCAGAGCTCCCGTTCCTGTATAGATTTCGTATTATTTGTATTTCGCATGCGGGCACAGGACGAACGAATAGAGTTGATGGGAATTAGGTAACTTTACACTTCCCAGTTACTTTACAGAAAAGAATGACGGGACCCTTAGGTTAGACCAAGGGACCTTCCCCGCCATGTCCGCCAATCCGCCGCCCGCTACCGCTCCTCCTCGGCTCAAGTTTTTTTTTACCAAGACTTCATGACAGCAGCCCTTCAAGATGTCCTTAGTAGTGAGCACCCCATACCGCTCGCGTGCCTCCACTAGCGTTCTCTTTACCTTCTACCAATTGATACTCATGTTCAGTCTTTCCAGGTTTCCAAGCTTTTGTGCCATAAGACCATACTGTCGTGCCCGCCATTGACGCCGTGCTCCCATATTCCGACCTCTCGACGCACTCCTACCTGACCACGTCTTTGTACTACCACTTGATGCGACTAGATCGTCCCGATATCCGCATCTCCGTGATTGAAGGTGTGGACCCGGCAGCGCGCGACCGCATTAGATGAGTGAGGATTCACAAAAGTCTATTGTCAGAGCCTCCAATGGACCAGTCGCTCAGGAGATGACGTCTAAGAATACAATTCGAACCGCCGATATCAACGAATCCAGCACGCCTCAATCTGATGCTCCTGCAAAGAGTAGCTTGTCACCCGTTGGGGACGGCGCAACTAAGAATTCAAAGAAGCGGCGGAAAGTGAATCATGGTCAGAAAACGGTTACCTGCATCTTGACACATGGCGCTCGGCTTTGCTAATTCGTGGCGTATATTTTCAGCATGCATATACTGTAGACGCTCGGTGAGCAGTTGCCCTGTCCCTCGAGCTCGTTCGAGATCTGAGCACCACATTTTATATTTCCCCTGATATTGGACGTCTGCATTAAATACACGCCAGCTGACTTTGGGGCCTGCTTTGCCGGAAACAGCATATGACCTGCGATCTTGTACGTTAGTGCCTTTCTTTGCACTCCAACGACACGTCTGACCCACGCACTGTTGTTACCACACAGGAGAGACCATGTACCAGGTGCATCAAGCGAGATATTGGCCACCTATGCCATGACGAGCCGCGAGATCCCTCGAAGAAGAGTAAATCGGAGCATGGCCAGGACGGAAAGGAGGAGGCTCTCTCAAGAGGAGCGCCTACTTCTCCGGAGACTGCTCTTGGTCCAGTCGAGCAGGTTTTGAATCAACAAGATGCAGGTCTCCACCTTGGTCCGCCTCCCCTGCCTCAGAATCGTCCTCCTAATGCAGTGCCGATCGCTCAGCCTTCATCGGTTTCTGCGCCACATATCCCCTCTCTAACGAACAATAATCAATCCTGTCCGTTACACAATACTTGAGTACGAGCCAACTTTATGCTGATATCTCACGTAGACTTAAACTTTGGTAATGACTGGAATCTTGGTTCAAATAGCCAATTTCAAGACATGCAGAGCTTTCATCCGTCGTATATGTTCAACGCTTCAGAAGTTACGAACGAGTATAACCTTCTCAACGACTTCCTCAGCAACAGCTTGCTTGACGAGGGCACACTCCTTGGAGGTGAAGATATTCACGGTCTGTTTTCAGATCCCTCTCTCACCAGCAATCTCGGGACAGCTTCCGGGAGCAACGCCATGATCAACGCCGATCAACCACACAACCAATTTATCCACCCCTCTCAAGCCGCGGGGAACGCAATCCCGCGACCAGGAAGCGCCCTTCCACTAGACAAGGCTAGGGAAAAGTACTATATGACGGCGGCCGATCCTGCAGGCACTGATACGCCTGAAGAGCGGATGAACAAGCTACTCAAAGCCAAGTACGATGCCGGCCTGCTAAAGCCTTTCAATTACGTGAAAGGTTACGCGCGTCTGAATCAGTACATGGAACAGAACATGAGTCCGACCTCGCGGAATTTGATTCTTAGACAATTGGACAAATTTCGGCCCAAGTTTCGGGAGCGTATGCATTCTCTTACGGACATCGAGCTTATACTCGTGGAGTTTTGGTTCGAAAAACGCTTGATGGAATACGACCGTGTCTTTGCGAGCATGGCCATCCCTGCTTGCTGCTGGAGAAGGACAGGCGAGATCTTCAGGGGCAACAAAGAAATGGCGGAGCTAATCCATGTTCCAATGGAAAGATTGAGAGATGTGAGTCCGCAGACCCAGTTCTAAACTCATTGTGACGTTGACATGGAACACCAGGGCAACATTTCTTTACACGAAATCATGGTTCAAGATTCACTAGTCAGCTACTGGCAAAAATTTGGCGCTATTGCGTTTGATAGCTCTCAAAAAGCAATCCTTACTAGCTGCTCATTAAAGAATCCGGGTCGAAACTCGAAGGACCCGGAGATTAAGTGTTGTTTTTCTTTCACCATACGCCGCGATAACCATAACATGTAAGTACCAAATTTACGACGATATGTAATCTTTACAGTAAGCTTACCTCACCTTCAGCCCCTCACTCATCGTCGGGAATTTCCTCCCTCAACTCCCTCCGAGTCATTAGGTAGACTTCTTTTCACCTGCATATACGTTCCAGTGCACAACTCCATTCATTATCCGGATCTACCAGGCTAAGGTAGACAGTACCACTACTCATTTAACTGGATTGTATATACGGCGTTCTTCCCTCTATTGTAGAGACAATTGAGCGATCGGGAGGCTGGGTTTGAATTTCAACATAAGGATTCAATTGTCATACAAAAGCGGCTTTCATAGCCATATAATAGACGTTTTCGAATTTCGCAGAACTACAAGTGCATAACTGAGGTGAGGTAGATGTAATGTTTTCGTGATTTCTGTTGATGGGGCTCTTCCATCGCCCCTTCCTCAACTGAAATTCCTCGTTTTACTTACCTTAGTTCCTTTGATGTGATCTCTAAACTGGCTTGTTCTGTCTGAATTCATCTCACAAAATGGGTCCTCCCAATACTACGAAAGCAGAGAAAGGGATGAAAGCAAAATCCCTGTTGAGTAAGTTTCTCTCTTCGAACATCCCCGTGCAAGAGGGTTGACGCGCTCTAGGATTCGCAGCGTTCTTGTCAACTCGCTTGCAAGATGCGAATGATACAACTGTCGCTTTTGAGATTCAGAATCATATCAATGGACTTCCGCTCCAACCCAACTCCCTTGGCCCAAATGTACAGACCGAGCTCGATCGGTTGGGGACGGAGCTTTGGAATTTTTCGACCCGAATGCGACGTGATTCAAGTGCTGAAATCAACGCAGAAGTCCTATGTCTTGTCCGCGTGTTTTCTTTCTTCCTTCTAGATAGCGCTCAAGGAAGCATAACCCCAAGGATAGATCGCAATGTTCGACTGATGAAAGTTGCCCTGAAAGCCGCGAAGTATTGTCTGGAACATAAAAGCATAGTGCTTGCGCTGAAGATGCTTGAGAGGGCGGCAGAGTATGAGCGGCAAATTGAAAGTGCAGACGAAGGAGCGAGCGAGGAGCAAAGGGTCGTCGGGAGCAGGTTGAGAATGGAGTACTTCATCCTAAGAATTATGCTGGTAGGTCTCGCAGCGCTATTCAATAAAACACTCATTAAGATCAATGAATCTCTAGGCTTGGAAACAAGATCGCCTCGACTTAGCGGAATATATGTTTCCCAAAGCTTGTCTTAAAGATGGCCTACGCGATCCGACGCTTATGGAGAGCCTATCAGACCTTCTATTTGAGATCGGGAAAAGCATGCTAAGGTGTGAACAGTATGAAATGGCAGTTAAGTGGCTTGAGAGAGCGTATGATACGCTCGAAGACCAAGATATAGAGACTCTAAGTGGTGATGCTAGCGAATTGAGACTGAGTATCATGCATGGACTAGGCACGTTGACTCACATACGCTCATGTTAAAATCCGACTAATTCATTTCAACAGTCAAAGCATTTCTAGGAATGAAAACAGATGATGCGCGCATTAGAGCGTGGGATATTACCACTTTACTTGACGCTGTCAGTACACTGTCCGGGCCATCTATCTCTTGCTTAACGTTAGTAGGATTTTAGCGACAAAATGATTGTCTCTCTCTTGAAGTTAGAGCTGTTATCAGAAGATCCACACTCAGATCATGAACAATATTTTACTGGTAAGTTGAACTACTCCTTCTCGTAATAATTACCCTAATATCATAAATCAGTACTCCAGCGGATGGGCCGTTCCATAGTGTTAAATGACGCGAATTTCAAAACGTACATGTTGTGGAATATCTACACTACCATCTTACTAACCCTTGTAAAGGATCATGCATCATATCCACAAACTCAAGTCTAAAAGGTGCGGATAGTTTATTCTATGCTCAGTCGAAATGCTGATTAGATTAGTCCCGAGCTCGCTTGCAAGATTCTAGATAATCTCATCAGCTCAAGGTTATATTCAGCTGATAATCTAGGATGGATAGAAAAGGCCATTATAACCCACATATGGATTTTATCCAGTCTACCGGAAACCACAACAATACTTGAATCTCTCTCAAACCTGCTAGATTCGGTATCAGAAAACGTTAAGGATCAGCTTCCCGGACCAGCAACTCACGCTGCTCACACTGTACGTGGTTTCATAATATTTTCATTTGCTTAGTTGATTAAATTGCAATGTAGCTATTGTGGAAACGTATAGAAAAGTTATACGGCGAGAATCAATACGAGGCCGCAGAGTCTTGGTGTCGACTTTCTACTCACAGAGTGTTCAAGAATTCGGGGGAATCAAACCTCTCCAAGTTTTCTAGGTCAGTGATTAGTCAACTCAAATTCTTTCAACTTCGATTAACACCCATAAGGAAGACTATTTTATGCGCTTTAGCAAGGCAAGATTTTGGAGCAGCTAGGGAAGCATTCTTCCAAATGTCAGACAGCGGGAAAGATGCCCCTTTAACCCGATACCTGATGTATAAAGTAGCAATAAAGGGCGGAGATACTGACCTTGGTGACTATCACAGACCTTCCCATGGCGAAGTGCATCAGCTAATCGAGATAGCTCTCGAGTGTCTGGATATTGTTTGCAGGGAGTCGTCCAAAGATGCTACCCTACTCTATGCATGTGTACTAGAGGCACAGCAATCAGGCGATAGAAGGCAAGCAGTGGTCGCACTTCAAAAAGTGTTAGAAAAGTATCAATACTCAGCCCCTCAGGGTGTTCATCTCCCGGCACTCTTACGGTATGCACCATAGCGTGATGAGAATTGCCTTATTCTGATTATTTTCAGATGTACTGCTAGACTTCTAATGGCAGAGCTCGATTTCAAGGATGATGCCGCTTTCGATACTTCTGAGGAGCTGTGTAGACTATTTGAAGGAGGTGAGCTTCCCCCAATAACATTGAAACGAATCAATGTGCTAAGCTGTTTCTTCCATAGCTGCTAAACAAGCAAATAAGCCAAATAATCGAGTCAGCAGCTCAGGGGAAGGTGACTTTATCTCTCTTGAACTTGAATGGTTCTCTAGAAACATATACAACTTAGCACTGAAATTTTGTACTGATTTCCACCCTATACATCTGGCTCGTTTGCTTGGATCCTGTGTTGAAGTAAATAAAGTCCATCCTTAGGGCATGACGACAACGCTAATATTCTCAGTTTATTACTCTACTTCAGAAAGACGGTAGTACCGATATCAATCTCATTCTTCGACGCATGTTCTGCTACTTCCTTAGAGCTTCTGCGTATATTACTTTGGCAAGGGCAGAAGATGAACCTGCTAACTCTGTACGTTCACGGTGCTAATAGACAAAATAATTCCTTCTGATGATATAGATACAACATTACACGGATGCGCGAAAACAGATCCGAGCGTACCGAAACGCCTTACCTTCTTTATTAGCATCAGATGATCTCAATGATCCCGCACGGGATGATTTAATTTCGAAGCATTTCGAGCTCGTCAAGTTCGAGTTGGAGAGCACATTGAAGTTGAGTGATTGGGATGCGATGGATGAGCTTTTCGATGTAAGCTAATATCCACACCTGGCAGATAACTTCTTGTTAACACGAACGCGCACAGGCTTGCTGGAAATACGAGAACCCAAAACAGTATGATACACTCGCAGACCTTGTACTTGTGGTCTACCATAGAATCATCGAAGTTAGCGCCGGTTCTTCTTACCAAGAAAGTAGGTTTATGCTTCCTTCGATTTGAAGCCCTGCTTATTTGTATATTACAGAGGTCTTAGCAGTCCTACAAAAGATTATAAATCTGACCTGGCGCGCCAACTCAGACGACGTGCTCACCCTCAGTCGCTGGATCCGCTGCCTCTTTCAGCTAGCACTCAGTTTCAATGAGAGCGTGAGCTTACAGTGTCTCGATCAGGCTAAGATCATTGCTGAGATGAGGAAGGACGTAAGATATGCTTCGATCGCTCCCTTTTTACAGACCGTTTGACGCTAACCAAGGAACTTTCTCCCTAGACAAATCAACCCTATCCCGCTACCGAACTGTCTTGGCTTGTAGCAACTGCTTTTAATCGGGCTGTGGATTTATACTGCGCATCTGACGAGAAGAACTGCAGGTTGTGGGCTGAGAAGGCGTTGACTGTTGCGAGTTTGGTCGATGATGGTGGTGTGCTGCATGCGGAGATGGAGCAGAAGTTTTCGGGTTTGACGTGGGAGTGATTTGGGATTTGTTGCTGGATGAATTAGAGGGCAGAATGAGGATAGACGAACTGTTAGCTGAGGAAGTAAAAGCATCACTGATGATACTCTTGTATTAATTGTACAGTACGATTGCTATTTAAGATAATTGAATTTATTATTATACTGTCCAAGGATCTACTAGTAACGGACCTAGAAAGCAGGCATACCGTATTTTAGCGGGGGTCCAGGGGGTTGCAGAGGAGCATTTACGGGGGGCGCTATGGCTTGACGACGCCCGCCTATAAATTACTCTCCCCGGTCCTGCCCGTTCCCGTTCAGCTGTCAGGTACCGCTTATTCTCCGTAATCATCATTCCTCTCATTCCTTTCACATTTCTCCAGTCCTTCCCCACTGATGTATCACGAGTTCTCACCGATACATATGGACCTATGATTGTATCTACATTCTCTCCGCACGGAAAACTTGGTCCTATTATTCAGCACCTGAAATGTTCCCCAGATGGAGACTTATTGCGTGATTGAGTCACGGATAACGTAACTATCTTCATTCACGCACTCCTCCTGGCTCCTGTTATCTTTGTCCATGCGTCGGTCTTGCTAACTGGAACGTATAAAGCTGAGATTTCCCTTCCATATTGCCCATATTTTTCAGCATAACTGGAGAATAAGTACATTCTTTTTGCTCCCGTCTTTACTTGCTCTCAATTTTTTACCTACCTTAGTCTAGAGATAACTAGTCCACTCTCCTCTGACAGGTCTCCGTAACTCATAGCAGTTGTCCTTTCTTTGAAAAGTGTCTTTGTTTCCTTCCGTGCTTGATTATGGCTGCCGCCGTCGAGATTGCGACCCCATATCATACTTCTCGCGATTTCGTAGATGCTGCACAGTCTATTACAGAGCAGGAAGATCTCAGATATGCTTCCGGAAACCTTAGCTACTTGTACAACACCTATCTTCTGGACCACAATCATGTCACTACCGATTTCAATGCTCTCAAATTCTCCGCAGCAGCTTCCCAGCAATTGGTCACCAACGAGACCCTCACGCCAGGGGTCAAACTCTCCAGCAAGCTTATCATCTCTCCCTACAATGAACCTGAATCACTACTAGACCTCGATACGCTGAATCTTCCCAATCAGCTTCTTGCCAAAGCTTTTACCTATTTACAGCCGGTCCTAAAGGACTATGCTACGGCAGATTATGCGGAATCCCTCAACTGGGATGATATTTTCAGGAAGCTCCGGGAATTTGCCGCCGCTGAGGACTATACCTGGAAGGAGCAATCTTTCTATCTTGTTATTTTCCGCTCACATCTTAAATCAAATATCGATAATGACCTCCTTTTCAATCTCGATCACCATTCAGTTAAAGAAGCTTGCGCTAGTGGAGGACTACTGAAGTACTGGTTTGGTACTAAGGACCAGGAGCACCGGAACTTAGCAACTTGTATGTTTACTCTTAGTTCAAGGTTCAAGAGGTCTCCAAACCCTCAGATGATGCTAACAGGTAGATAGGCGTTTGGCGAAATAGAGAAGATGCCCATAAAGGAGGTACAGGACCGTGGCATCGCCGAGCTAGACTTGCAGCTCGGGAGTTGTACCAGGATATCAAGTTTTCAACCCATACTCTAACTATTAGTGATGATGTTCAAAGCTGGAGCATTGAAGGTATTGGTGGTCGTTCAGTTCCTGAATAGTTCACGATGATTTTCAGCATGGCTCATGGCTCCGAATTTGAAAAAGAAGCGTGGGATCTAGCATGGCGTTTGGAGTATCCTATATCGGTTCAAGCATGTTTTCTGTGGAGTTCAAAAGGTTTCAAAAGGGCTTTATGGTACGAGACTGTCAGAATTTTCGTCCCCCTTTTCATAACAAATCCAACCTAACCTCGATTGATATTAACTTTTCGCGAAAAACTTCCCTTGATTCTGTGTGGCTTTATCATACAGGGTTGACCCTACCCCCGCGCTTCTGACTTACGCAGCACATAAGAAGCTACTGAACTACGTCATCTAGATCTCGCAATAATCGTTGCATATCTTGATTTCCTCAACCACATCTAGAATAGCTGATGAGATGTAGAGACTTAAATCTAACCACGTTCAAGTATAACATTCTCATCTCCAAATGATCAAGTCGGTTTGCCTTACCATACAATGAGAAATTGTCTTATTATTCATCTGCAACACATCCAGTCCATCCTTGCTCGTTCATATCAGTATTTTGAGATCTTTTAGCTTTATCACTTAGCGTATTCGCTTTCTTGAGATATTCACTTCTGAATCACGCCTGCAGATTGACTATACTTTCCGTCGAAAGTACACTTCATCAATTTGATTATACGTACATTAAGTGCGCAGCCCGAAACAACACTACTATACCAATCAATAGCCGCATATAGAGATGTCTGGAGAACTCCAAACGATCCCCGCCCGTCATGGCACGGCCACATTCGTGCCGCAAGGTCAAACGATCAAGATCATAAATACCTATGGTAAGCAAGTGGTTGATGTCTGGGCTTTCGCTTTGCACCAGCCTCCGTCAGAAAAGGAAAAGCAAGCAGAAGAGAAAGAAGCAGATGAGAGCTCAAAGAAACCGGAGCAGGTATCAACACCAAGAAAGAGCAAGAGTACTGAGAACCAGCCAACTAAGAGCACAGAAAATTTACCAGAGGGAAATAAAACTCTGCAGAAACCGCCCGAGGAAGAGAAGGAATCGAAAGACAGTAAGACCAGCACCGAAGAAAAGAAGCAAAAGGATACCAAAGAAGGGAAGTCGGATAATGACACCCTGTCTAAAAGTTGGACCTCTTACATCCCATCGATCCGCTCGAAGGGAAAGGCTACGGGGGATAAAGCAAAGAGTTCAGCAGAAGGATCAAAATCGTCCACGTCCAAGGGCTGGTCGTCTTATATTCCTTCTGGGAAAGCGTTCACATCACGACTACCCTCCAAGGACACTATCAGCTCTTACGCCGGTTTGAATACACGTGATCCTGAGAAGTCGTATGCGGAGCAGTTGTACGATTTTTCCAAAACTCCGGTTGGGGCCGCGGGATTATCGGGTGAGTGTACATTATCTCTTTACAGCTCTAGATTGGAATTCTTCAGTAACTGTACGCTAAGTATACTCTCGCTGGTGTACTCTTGATTCCGAAACGCCGGTGAACCCTGAAGATACTTCATGTTCAGTATTCAAGACATGAATTACCTATACTATACCGTCCCACATATTCCACATACTATTCAACCCCCCCCCCCAAAAAAAAAAATTTAAAAAATTTACAAACACAAAACCCCCATCTCAAACCCCAGCTCATCCCATTCAACATCCACTAACCCTCCACTCGCCGCAGCCGTCGCCGGCTCCAGCTACACCAGCACCCTCTACGCCGCCTACACCGCCTACACAACCACACACCCCACATCCCCGCCCCCGATGGAATACCTCTCCCTCCCGCACACCCTCGCCGCAACCCACAACCTCACCCCCCGACCCAGCTCCACCCTCCTCTCCAACCTCCGCCAACCCCTCCTCACCCTCCTCGAAGACACTTCCCCAGGCCTCCACGACACCCTCCTCGCAGCATGCGACCCCCGCACCCGCACCGGCGGCTCCTGCGCCGAGAACCTCGTCCTCGCGCTGCGCGAGCTGAACGCCACGAGCGGGCTCAAGGGCGTCAGGGCCGTTGGGGCCGATGTCAGTGTGAACACGTGTCCGACGTCGTTGTCGCTGTTCATGGATGCGGGGGTCGATGGAGATCGGGTCGCGGGACCCCCGGAGGGGGGCCAGAAGGGGGACTTTGTGAGATTGAGGGCCGAGAGGGATGTCGTGGTTGTTATGAGTGCTTGTCCGCAGATGAGTGGGAAGAGTATGGTTGCGCATTTTGTTGTTGAGGGGGAGGGGTTTGGGAAGGCCGGGGAAGAGGAGAAGAAGGTGAGGAAGGAGGGAGCTGAGAGACCGAAGCCGAAGAAGATCGGGTCGAGTAGGGCTAATTTGCGGAAAGAGGGGACGGTGGACGAGCGCGGGAAACAGGATGGACCGGATGTTCAAGCGCAGGATGGACCGCCTAGGAGGAAACCGAAGAAGTTGGAGAGAAGGAGTACAGCCCCGAAATCTGGTTAGGAGGTTGGTACAATTATCAAATGGCTTCAACTGTTGGTTTCATGCACATGTATATATACATTGCCTGTATCGTGATTCATTATTCGCTAAAACTACTGTAATTCCCATTCTCTACACAATCTGAGAGTTCTCTCAGTTACCATTAAGCCTTATATTCTACTCTGCTCATAGCATGTCTTTGCAAAGAACCCTTCAGAAATCAATATCCCAAAGTACCAAATTCCTCATCCCTTGTAGCCCAATGAAAATATCCCCTCCAGTCTCTAGCGGGTCGAATTGGAAAATTCAGTACCGGTATTCGAGTTGGTCGCCTCTTCCTCAACCTTTCCATCAATTGCCAATTCCCGCATAGCATCACTAATACTCGGCTGTATGGTATCTCCTGATACCTCACTGACCCCACAACCTCCATCTTCCTCCTTCAACTCACACTCGCTGGCTTCCTCATCGGTACTGCTGCCAATCTTCTCCTCTTTACTAGCTCCCCCAAGGTACGGGTTGAGCCATTGATTCAGAATATCGTCGGCTTGGCGCTTCAGGTCAGAATTGGAAGATGCCTTGGTCGTCTTTGGGTCGAACAGAGAGGATCCGGCAATCGAAGTTCCGCCAAAGAATCCACTAGGCATATTCTTGATATTGCAGATCACCTCACCACTCCTAGGCTTAGGTTTCCCGAATAACCCGCCGAATTGCGTCGTTGGACGGTCTGTCGGTTTATCAAAGAGACTTGTCCCTGATTGCCGTTGTGTCCCGCTGGTGGATCCGAAAAGTCCAGGTGCAAGGTGTCCAGATGTTTTAGATGGTTCGGTTGGTAATCCGAACAGACCTGTGGATTGTGCCTGAAAGGTGTCGAACAGGCTGGTTGGCTTCCGAGCCGTTGTATTGGAAGAAGTCTCCCCCTCCGGTTGATTTGGGAAATTACTAAACAAAGTTGTGTCAAGTCTGTCTCGAACCCAGTCGGCTGTAGAAGTGGTGATACTGGACTTTAACCCTGACCCGGCAACCCCTTCGTCCACTGGAGGCTCCGGGTTTGAGCTCGTATTATGGCTGTGCTGGCGAAAAGGACCTATTCCACTGTGAATGGGGAGATTAACTGGAGACTGCGGTCCCAATTTTCCTTTCCGGTGACCGAAACTAGTAGCATTGGTAGTCTTGTAATCATATTTCTCAGGGTGCGAGAAGATATTTGGTGACTCAGAGACCGTTTTGAGTGGATCAAACAGGCCTTCAGCATCTCCTTTCGTGCTAAACTTGAAAGGATCAAATGTTGGGGGCTCGACATTGAATAAATAGGGCTTCTTCTCGGTGAAAACATCATTTCCCTTAGTAAAAAAGACTAATGTCTGTACTTCATGAGCTCCCATTGTTGTGGGTAGTATTACCGACCTGGATCTCTCGATGGACAGAATGGTCTCTTTGATGGAGCTAACAAAATCGAATACAGTAGCACTTTCGCGCGAAGTGAGTCCTCTGAGCTCATCTATGATGGTTCCCTTAGTACGATTCTCAAGAACACGTTGTTGAATTGTCTCTCTGTTGAGTGGAAGTAACGTTATTTCGGTGGACCACTCAATCATTTTCGGGTAGACAGCTACAGTAGGGTTTAGCGTCCAAGCTTTGAGGATGCCTCCTTCGAGATCACTGGGTACTTCGTTAAGTCCAGTCTTCCCCCGAGCGTTTTCTTCTATGAGTACATTCACAGATTTATCAGACGTATCTTGTCCGTCTCTAGTGACTTCATCATGAATTGTGGTAGGTTCTTCGCCGTTATCTACTTCATGGGAAAAAATGAACTCAAACTCCGAGACAGAGTAATCCTTTTCATCGTGGACCGTGGTTTCCGCCGTAATTGATTTGGGCTCGGAATCGGCTTTTCCCGAGTCTGGCTTTGGTGCCAAGGGATTGACGTTTCGTAGTGCCCTTATATGGAGCTCCTGGATGCTATTTTCCTGAATGAAAGTTGGTGGCCAGTTACCAAACATGATTACACTCGGGTATTTCCCCTGCTCCCTGAATATTTGTTAGAAAGTTTCACACCAAAACGAAAAAAACTAAGGGTTTTCATCATAGAGGTTCACTCACATCTCTTGGTAACGGCGGACCTCTTCCTCCTCAAAAGAAAGGGGAAACTTGAGATCGGGTTCGCCAGGATCCAACCAAAGACGTTCCTTCTTTTGCATTGATGGATAATCGGGTTCTCCGTACCGACCCCTAAAGCCTTGAGGGTGCTGTAGTTGCACATAGGATCGAGGGAGATTTGGAAATTCAACATGTTGTGGTGGTTGAGGTGCAATGGCGTCGAAAACACCAAGATTTGGTGCTCGATGCGTAGCTGGAGAGGTGATTGCTTCATTAAAGATCCCCTCCATGTATATATCTTTGGAAGAACGCCTATGGTCGGCAAATTAAAATGTGCAGCATCGTAAAGGTAAGAAAACACCTACGGACTTGATCTCCGACGAGCTCGGCCTAGCTGAATTGCTATGCCAAATTGTTGGATCTCATTGCTTAGTTGTACGATTCGGCCACAGTTAATACGACAATGTTCCCAGAGGTCCTTGAATGGGTTCCGATTGAAGAGCCCATATGCGTTCTGATCAAGAGCAGTATCAAGCGATTGAAGTTGAAACATGCAAGACTCCAAGCGGGAGTTAACATACTCAAGACCATTTGGACTAAGTATTTGGTCTTCCTCAAAATCAGAGCTCTTGCTAATGTTGGAGTTAACATGGGCTAAGATTCCCATAAGACGGTAGATTTCACCGACAAATGGATCAAAGTCAGGAGCACGTTTCGTGCGGCTAATTGCTTCCAGCTTGAATGCTAAATCATCTCCAATATCAATTGCTGATGATATTGAATCTTGCACATCGCAGATAAGCAATTCGGCTGCCATATTGACCACTCTCCGAGGGAGACGAACAAGGGTACTTTTAAGTGCCTGCTGGAGGTTTTGAGAAGTAACAACAAACACTCGATTGAGAAATTGAACCTGGACGGGAATTAATCCGGATATCTGAAATGGTGAGAATGAAGGAGAGTGTTCTTACTATGACTTGAGGTGATGTTCGAGCAAACTATATCCAATTCTGGGCAAGGCTACAACTTCAGCTTAGCTAGGGTTCATGGGATGCTGCCTAGAGCTAGCGCGATCACGTGAATGATACGCTAAAGTCTAGACGATTTACCTAGCTTGTATCTGTGATTATGTAACCGTACTTTACCACGCTTACTACCTAACCAGAATATGGCACTTCTGGATTGTTAGCATTGTTTATACATTCTAATAGTGTTTTACCTGACTGAGTAACTTGTAATACAGTTATTGAATTTTTGTGCAGCAAATTATGAAAGCTAGAGAACGACCAGAACTAGAATCACGGAGCCCTTGGAGTATGCCGCACAACTCAAGACAAGTGCACCAATACAGACTACAGAGTACCTTAGGTACGAAAGATGAAGTTAAGGAAACAACGCTGGCTCTCTTTAAGATAGTTAATGGAGTACGGTACATCATTAAAATGTTTGAATCGTACTGACCTTAATTTTAGATGGTAGAGCTGAATGAGTGTTCGTTCGACATGTCAATGTTGCCCATACCAACAATACCTTATCATGGCAATATTATTGCTTTGCCCATATCTTTTGTTCTTAGGTGTATACCTAGTGTGCAACTTGAGCTTTCTGTAGGTATCTACATGTGAATATGCATGTGAGGGTATCTACAGGGGCGGCTTCCTCTTGGAACAAACACAGAAGCGCTCGTATGACAAGAGCCTGGCTTATTGCTGCTACAACAGCACTTCTCTGTGGTCAGGATTCTTATCCTGAGGCAGACATGTGTTCAGTCATCAATCGACCAACTGTAGTAAGGTTGCATGTTCTGGTTGTACGGCACACACGCAAACACTGCAGCTCGCATTAGTAACTCCTAACTATTTCCAGCGTGGAAAAGACGGCATCTTCAATTCTTCTCAAAGTCTCAGGTTACATAAACACGATCTTGTCCCTCTTGTGCGGTGGGTGGAGGCAGTTGTTGTTTTTTTTTATTAGATTCCTCCCTCGACCGCCTAGTGTTATCGGGGCTTGAAGTCTCGGGGATACGCTGGCGGGATTCTGGGCACCATGAATCCGTACAGGCACACATTGACTTGGATTCTGACAGGCGGGTAATGTAAGAGGCAGCACCTTGGAGATAACGGTGGACAACGCTATCAAACCTCCAGCAGTTCCTATTCGCGGCCCTTCTCCTCCGAGGACGCAGTCTCCAAGAAATTCTCTTTATCTACTCATCATAAACTACGAGAGCACTGACAGCTCTTATTCCTGGAGCCCTTGGGAGCTTGGAGTCCCGAGCCCTCCAAGTTCCTTTGTACTGATGGACACACTTGGCATGTTACCTCGTGAGAAGTTGAGAATCAATGCTGGACTGGATGAAACACAAAGGCTCAGAGCCAAGGCAGGAAGAAAGTACACGGTGCGACAATGCAAAGACAAAAATGACTGCGGCTTTCAGAAAAGAACAGCAAATTCAGCAAACAAAAAGAGTCAAAGAGCGATGATGCCGGTCAATCCGCCTTGGGGGAGGTCTTGGATATGATGCTCGAAGAACTTGGGGATTGCTTGGGGAGGACTCCGCCGCTGTTGTTTCCAAGGGGCCACCGGGGGCCTTTTCTGCAACGGTGGAAGCCCGTGTTAGCCCCCAAGTGGCCCAAGGGAGTTTCCAATGCTCGGGCGTGCTGGGCGCAGTTGAGTAAGTTGAGAACAGCGTAAGAAATTGGTTTGTACTGATTGTTCTCAATGGTTACGGAGAGGCTGCGGTATCCGAGCGTTGGGTGTAATTGGTGCTTAGCGGTACTGCCAACCCTCAGCCAAGCTCTCCAAGAAACTTCAATGATCATGTAGCCAGAAAGAAGGACAGCAAAAGTCCCTGACCTCTTTCCGGAGGGGAGGACTTTCTCCAAGACGTTTTAATATGAAGGTACCACCGAGCTCATCCGCCTTCATCCTCAAAGAAGAGTCCTCATCAACACCAAAGCCGAAGTTGTCACAGAGTGCGACGAGCATCCTCACGACGGCATCCACCGCGGAGCAGACCTAGGTCGGGACTTGGGCCTCAAAATGGCCGTTCACCCGCACCTGCCTCCAATGGCATATTCTCCAAACTACTATAACAATCAAGAGCAACTACAAGGAACTTATATCATCACAACAGACCGTGAGACCATATACACTCCCACCAAACCTCTCCCCGCATCGATAAGATCTCCCATACCACAGTCACCCTTCCCCGCTTCATTTAGAAACTCAAGCCAGAGCCATGATTCAGTTATCTCGCAACAATCGAACCCCAAAGCATCATACTCCCCGAGTGCACCTTCCGTCGCATCGTTAGGACCTTCCGGACATATTGGATATGATAACAATATCAGAACAAGTAAACACGGAAGCAAGAGGACGAGCCAGAACAGTCCCCAAAGGAGCACGAGGGATCTAGAGAAAGGTGGACCACCAGAGGATTCGTCAAATGGAATGTACAGATCAGGAAGACATGCAGTGAATGCAGATGTCACCACAATATCATACGGTCACGATGAACCTGATGACGACTTGCTGGAGGACAAAGCATTGCGGATTCTGGTGAGCAATAACCCCAATATATACCATATGAGTCAAATTAACAACCGCAGATCTACCTCTCCAGCCTCTGTCCTCTCGTCTCCCTCGCAACTCTCTTCTGGACCCTTATCTCCGTCATCGTTACTATTTTTCTTCAACCACTCCGTCTCATCTCTTACCGTCCCGACTTCCCCCAACAACTCACTTACTTCTTGGAGAAACCTCTCCGGCTACAACTTCGTTTGATATCCTCTTCCCCCACTTTCTCCAGTCTCGATGCGTCCATGCTCTTTATCATTCACCTCTTCTCTCCACTTATCGCCTTCGGGGTCGCTGTTGCATCTTGGACTACAGCTTTCTTCTGGTTCTATGCTGCCATCATTGGTGATCCAGATGGGAAGGATGGACATAACGATGGCCGTGCCACAGTGTTGGGAGTACGAGCATGGTGGGAACGGTGGTTGTTAAGAGCCATGAGATAATGGAGGAAGTATGAGCAAAAGGAGATTTTGGAGTAATGGTTTGTTTTCTGATTATATTTCTTTGTATCGATTTTACGGACCACACGATATCCAAGGCATTTTTGGGAGCGGGCGGCGTTGGGGAATATACGGGGTATGGTAGACATCGGGTTTTAGGTTCTTCTTTTCCCACGCTTTGGGATGGGGTTATCGGTATACAGGAGCTCATTGTACAGCATACTTCCATTCATAGCGAGGTCTCTTTGTTTACACTTCCCTTGGGGCTATCATAAAGTTTTGTAGGTAGCGGTAGTCATTTTGAATGCAATGACTTTATTCAATGACTCTTCTATTCGAGTCTTACAACTTTCTATCCCCCTGCACGTGATCTTAGCTCCTTTCCCCCTTTTCTCTCCTAACATTACCAGGCCACCGTACGCTTCGTTGTACCCGCAACTGCATACTGTCACTTTCGACCGCGCACGGGACTTCGCTTCGCCATCTTTTCCATGCATCCCGCCGCCAAACTAGAACTGCAAAAGTGAGTAACAAAGTACAGATAAGATAAGAGAGATCTCGGTCCTTATCCCAACCCACGTGATCATCACATGAGACGGAAAGGGGGTTCACCGGGAAAGACTAGTCATAGTACGTCCCCTGATCCCTTTCCCCATGTCACAACTCGACAATCAGCTTTCAACCGTACTGACAGCGCAAGACCTAAACTATGAGTACAGGTACAATTGGCGAATCGCCTTCACTGCCACGCTCGTACGCACCCTCGAATCATATGGTCCTTCCCTCCGTACGCGATTCAGCGTATATACTACAACGATCCTGTACCCACGATGAGCATACCCCTGCTCCACCCACACTGTACGCACAAGTTCCCATCCGACATCCAACCCCTGGATACTGGCTACTGGATACCGGATCCCCTGACGAGACTAGATCCCTAACTATGTAGTTACTAGCATGCTTATATGACCTCTCATCCAATACGCTGTATCTCACTATTCGGAGCTCATGTCGAGAGCACGCTAAAAAGGGGATGATAACTTTCACCTATTTGGAGTATGTACTCTCCTTCTCCTTCTCCTTATTGCCCTTGGGGCCCTTTACCCCCATCTCCTGTCTTGCGTGTGATTCCAGTGAAGGTCGCGGGAGCCTAACTGTTAATTAGTTATACGACTTACGAGAATCCATAGTCCAGGAGATGGGCATGCACGTGATATATACGCCCGGTCACTCTAACTTCCTTATTATTACTACTGATATATATATAAGACTATATATTTACTACATATACTAGATATCTTATATTAATTGTTAAGTCTTTATAGATACCAAACTATAATGGTTTATTTAGGGGCTAATATCTTATAGAAGGAGTAATCATCTTGAGTGTAAATGTGAGGCTGCCCCTAAGCAGGCATTGACCAAGTAAAATCAAGAGAAATCATTGAAGGCAATAGAATCACACGAATCAAGGTAAAGATCACGTTTGCACCATTAACTTTTCATGTTTGCAATTGAAGAATGTCTCACCACTAACTGAAGGTAGACTAGCAAACATCTGCAGCAAATCAAAGCAAATCAAAGCAAATTAACTATTAATCTCATTCAAACCCCGATGTTGACGCCGAGCATGTATGCGCCGAGTATGCATATGCACGAGCCGCCTTCTCGAAACCCTTAGGGTAGTACCTAAGCCACACATCAAGACCACGGAAGACCTCATCCTTGGTGCTGATCGGATTCTCAACACCATCGGGCAATTCATACCTATCCCACCGGATACCAGTCAACATATACGTTCACGATTAGTCATCGATATTCACAGGGGCTCAGCGCCGAGGATGTGCTCGGCGAAAGGATGGGATGGGATGGAATGGGATACTTACTGAAATCCGTGACATATCTTGGAGGGATAGTCACCATAGATCTCACCACCAGCATCGAGGACGGTACGCTTGAGAGTTTCGCAGATGGCTGCTATCTCGGCATCTTCTTCGGGAGTGTTGAAGGCATGAAACTATGATTTATTGAGGTGTGAGCAGCGGTGAATGGGTAAGATGAAAGATGAGTGAAGCAAACTTACGCGGCGCAACATGAAATGCCAGCCGTGTGAAGGCAAGACGACAAGTGGTGGAGGCATTCTTGATGGAGAGAGATGACTTCGAAGATGAAGTAAGAGTGGTGAATATGAAAAAAATTAGACTCTGGAAGAAGGTATCACCACGCACAGTTGTTGGGCGAAGGTGGTGGATGAAGAAGAAAGAAAGAAGGAGGAAGGAATATAGGGGAGGAAGAGGTTTAAGTAGAAAGCGGGAAAGGATCTCGGGCCGCAACGTCGTTTGCGGGAACGGAGGAAGGAGCTGATGACGATTGACGTTATCTGATATTAGGTCATTTGAGCAAGTTAAGATTAATGAGGGAGTTATAAAACGGGAAGAGCCAGGTCGTGCCTTCCATATACAATAGGAAAGGGGAACTGGACTACGGCACAGGAACATGGGTACTGCAAATACTGGTAAACTGTGAATGCAGAGATTTATTTCCACAAAAGCTATTGTAACTCTATTGATTTGATTCATTCTCCCCCTATCATCAGTCATAACATCGTTCATCATCTCAATGTCACTCAACACCTCCTTCCATCCGCAGAAAGAACATCTTTGCACTACCCACTATCCATCTACAATCCCTCCAACATCTCCTCCATTGACACTTCGGATACCGTACCACTGCGCCGCGAAAAGATCATCACATCTGGCACGCGCGAACTGGTAGGCGGGAAGGGGTTTTCAACCTCGTGTGGTAGTATGTAGCTACGCATATTAGCATTATTACCCCTATATCGCCAGCTATCACAGTGAATTGTAGAACCGTAAGGAAATCTGCTTACATGAACCCGAAGATTCGCTGCCCGGGGTCAGGTCGGGTCTTTTCATGCATAATCTGCCCGCCGGCGCCGGTGGCCTCATTTCGTAGTTCGTTGTAGATGCTTGTGAGTTGTTGTAAATGGCGAGCATCACCATTGGGATCAGGGTTTGGGAGGGAGGCCTGATTGATATGAGTCAACAAATCAGACAAGCGACAGAGGGGTTCAATCTTGAGAATTTGGTACTCACGTCGTGTAGGATACTTTTATCCCACAAAATGAGCTCGTAGCTCAAGGTATCGCTGTTTGATGAGCTCATGTTGGTAAATTGAACGAAAGGTTTGGGGAGAAAGAGCAGGAATGGTAGTTCTCATATCTGAAAGAATCCCACTAAAGCGATCTGACTTGGCCCAAACACCTGGTCATGTGTGCGCGTGTTTGTAAACGGAGAGAACTGCGGTATTGTACATGCTCCCTCCTTCTAATTGACGTTTGTCGGGTACCATATGTCTCCTGGAGACTGGTAGGCGCTCCTTACCAATCTGAAGTATGCTGAACTTTTCAAGATACATATATTTAAAGTGTCTGTATAGCTGTAACTTGTCTCTACCCTCCAAACTACTATGTATCGGCTAGTCTACGTGCAGTTGGACCTCTTTATGCCATCGCAACCGTTCCATAAAGCAACGTCGGATCATCTGTAAGTGAAGCCGTACAGTGAGCCAGAAGTACCATGATAAGGGGAAGGAGTACGGTCTATTTTTGGTTGATTATTCTCTCTTGCTAGCTGCAGCGGCGCCACTTGATTTCCATGCGCTCAATATCAGATTCACTATGTGGTCAACATTCTTCCCATTCTTCACCTGCGCAAAGATAGTCGGTCCACCCTCCCTCATTTTTCTCGCATCCCTCTCCATAACATTCAAGTCCGCTCCTACAATCTCTGCAAGGTCTGTCTTGTTGACCACCAAGAGGTCGCTTTGTGTGATTCCCGGGCCTCCTTTCCTAGGGATCTTATCTCCCCCGCTCACATCGATAACATAAATGATGTAGTCCGCCAGTTCCCGACTATAGTTTGCAGCAAGATTATCCCCACCGCTCTCTATCAAAAGGATCTCCGTATTGAATTGCCTATGCAGGTCCTCGAGCGCAGCAAGATTGGCACTGATATCCTCCCGTACGGCCGCGTGAGGACAGCCTCCCGTTTCTATGGCGGCGATGCGCTCTGGGGGAAGGGCGGAATGCTTGACCAGGAACTCGCGGTCTTCGCGTGTGAAGATATCATTGGTGACGGCTGCGATAGAGTACTTGTCGCGCAATTCCTGACATAGGGCAAGCATAAGAGCTGTTTTACCTGAACCTACCGGCCTAGGGGATTAACTTTAGCTGATTCATGATCTGAAGGAGGGTGTTCGTTCAGGGTGTTGTCAGGGTACTTACCCACCAATCCCTACCGTAAAAGCTCTCTCTTCCCATACCCTACCTTCAATTATAGGCATCTCACGCCCTAAGTATGACCCAGGTCCATCAAGTATCTCATGTGTGTGGCCATGGTCAGCTACAGCGTTATCGTGAGAATGACTTGGACCATCATCGTGAGAGTGAGTATGAGCGGAGGCCATTGTGGTGTAACGCGAAGGTGTATTTCTGTATAACAGTTGTGGTACGTAGTGTTAAGAGGTAGGTTCCCATGACGACAGTGGGGTAGGTCCAGTACAAGGTACCTTGGTGGGGGCAATGGTGTGCTTAGTAATAACTTAGCTAAGCCACGCTATTATCACATTGTCGGGTATAAACACTATGGAATGTTATCATGTGTATAGTGGATGTGAGAGGAACCGATTGCCCCGTAGTCAGGGGAAACGAATGATGCCGGAGTGAGGAACAAGTGTAATTCTGAATCCCTGAAAATTATCGTGAATATTTCTTTGTTTAAGAACATGATGGAAATCAAACTCCGGTCGTCAAACAACTTTGCTTGATCCCACAGTTGGCCAATTAATGCTCTCACTTCAACTTCATAAACGTTTAAGGCGTGCCAATCTCTTCTCTGATTCGAGCGGTGTAGGAGCAACATCTTACATCCGAGCATATAGAAAACGTAACCTCGTGCAACGACCAACGCATTGAAGGAAAATCCACATCACCACTCGCCTTCACCAAAATATCCCAATTCCGGACACATGGAGCAAGAAAGTTTCGAACAATATAGAGACTGCATCAGAAAACTTATCTACTTCCCAAAAAGTCGAAGAAGGTCAGCTTAAAGAGCTTGAAGATCTAGGATCACCGCTAAAGCACAAGATCTTATTCAAACCTCTCACTAACTTCATCTTTACACATACGAAAGAAACTAGAACCTGGAGTTCACCCTTTAACCCCAAGGATCTCTCTACTTTCCAGGATTACTGGCGGACTATATGGGCCCAGATTGCGGAATCCATTGCCTCTGACTCGAGTATTCCGAAATACCTCACGGAACTGCTTCTGAAGTATCTTGAGATCCGTGTCTTCGATTCCTCAAAGGGGAAGGTATGCCCTTGATGCTATGATAACGTTGAGCCTAGCATTTTCATTGAGGCGAAAGATGGAATCACTTCACAGCAGTTTCTGAATAGCGTGGCAGGGTATTTGTATGGTGGTCAGCTACCCAAGATGCATAGACAAGAAGACAACAACAGCTGCGAGATCGAAGGAGGGCTTGTGTTCGATGGAATTGATTATATGATGGATGGTGGTACTTGAGTACGCCATTTTATACCAGTGGCATGATCCGCAAATTTGGGTTTACTGCTCGGTGGCAGAGGACACTCTTCAGAAGGGAGAATAAATCTCAAGGTAGGAAGGAAAAGGATACTAGAGATCTCCACACTTACACAAGGGAATATGTAACTATAGACTCTCCACTCATCATCGAGCCATATCTAATAGTTATGTTATTATTGAGTGTTAGTTGCCCATCTGCCTCGTCGCTAAGCAAAGGTTAAATCATAGGAGAACAAGTCATATAATGAGGCTGTACTTGGAACAACTTGATAGTTATCGTGGAACCTCCCAGTATGATAAAAGGGAAAGGACATCTGATACGTGGTTTCATATCGCATTGGAGTTCCGTTCTTTTGCATCTCTTCCTTTAATACCTCATTCGTCATCATCGTCCGCCTCATCTTTCTGGACCATGTATCTATTTTGACTCACCAAGCAACACTTGAAATAAAGCTCACTATTTAGTGCACCTCTTTCACCACCTTCTCACACTCGACCTTCTAATCAATCTCAACCCTACCGCCCCACAAAGACGTTGTTCGACCACCTCTTCTCATCAACGAATGTCTCTCTTACAGAAAAACCACGATCAACGAATGCTACTACAAAATCCTTCAACACCTCACTCAGATCACGCAACTAACATCGATCATGCCGTACACGGTAGCCTCCTGAGACGGGTCCCAATCACCAGAGCCTCCAGCGTACCAGATCTTCTTCTCCCCGCTCGCCTCCCTTATGGACACCAAGATTAAAGAAGCTGCACTCTCCAGTCCACAATGCGATAAAGTCAACCGCAAAGATTTCCAGAACTATTGGCGCAACATCTAGGATCAGCTCATTGTGACAGTTGCACATGAGCGGGGAGTAGCGGAGTTCCTAACCAATCCCCCGACCGAGAAATTGGAGCTACCCCTTGTAGATGAGAAGGACAAGTGCTGTGGATGTCGTTATACGCCGCGTCGTCCTGATTTAGTGGTGGAGAAGCAAGGGGGAATCAAGTCAGTGCATCTTCTCGAGGCATTGAGGGACCACTTATACGGTTCTACTTTGCCTAAGATGTGGAGTAAAACGTTTGGTGCAGATGTGGAAGAAAGATTTCTGGCTGTTTATTTGGGTTTTCTGTTGAGACGGGGGATGGAAAGAGAGAGAATTATGTGGGAGTGTAGCACTCCGAGGGTTTTGGTTCTCTGTGATGAGTTGGAGTCGTACTGGCAGACATGTAACTTGAAGGATAAATGTGATGCAGGAGACAGAAAGACGGCTCAAATGAGTTTCTATCCCGATCCGTATGGCTTCTTCTGAACATATATTCACGCGAGGCATCGCGGTTATAAGCACAATGGTTATACCATGGCGAACATGATATGGTGTTGGAAACTTGGATTATCAAATGGCGGTCTGTGGGTGTATCGCATCTACTGCTTCACTTCTTTAATTAAGTCCCCCATTATACCCCTTCTTCTCTGTACTGAAAGATCACTGTTGCGCCCTTTCACATATTTCTCTGCGCTCGAACAATGAGCTACATGCATAACAGCTAGATATCACCTTGTTAAGTAGCGAGTCCATTCAAACCATGTACTCTCAAAATACCATGACATTTATCTTCCGGATGCGTCGCTCTTCACTCATTAGCAAAACTCTCTCTCTACATATCGCAAATGTCCTTCCCTTACACACTCCTAGCCCTAGATCAAGATTCTGATGTATAAACCCCCGTGGTCCCAACCTTTTCGCACACTCAAGCCCACAGCACACAACCAAGGCGACAACGAGTTAAAGACAACACACGAGATAATAGAGTACCAAATTATATAACCAACAACCTTGTTCATACCTCTTATACTCAGATACTAACTTCTTTTGTACCATGAAAAGAGCATTCACTGTCGTGTACAGCTAGGTTTAGCTAAAGGGAGGGAGCGGTGCGACGAGTCGTAGTAAAGGCCGTTATTATTAGCCTAGAGGGTCTTGGTAGCGTATAATATCTCATCTCTCTTGTGATGGTGTCCTGGCTAGTGTAGACTAGGCCCATGAGATCACAGACTCTGTTGCTGTACAGTACAGGAAAGATGAACTTGTACGGAGTGCTCCTAGGTTTATGTACGGGTTCACTATACAGCTGATAGGGGTGGTTAAGGCTACGAAATTAAGGGTTTGGTAGGAGGTATGCGGGAGGGGGGGAGAAGGGCGTGATAGGATATGTTTTGGAACTATTTGGTATAGTGGTATACTAATCTCTGGATATAATGAATGGCTGAAGTGGTACAAGAGTTGGGTTGTTAGTGGTGTAGGGAAGTGTACTCTGCAAGAAGTGTTCGGAAGAGTTACAGTATCCTCAAGTTTCGAGCGAATGGTTTGACTGCGGACTTACGGGGAATTGTTTAGGTTATTGGGGTTTGGCATCCTGTACTAAAGGTACGCATCAGTGGAAAGGAGTATGGCTGTATTCACTACGAGGGATCATGGGATAGCTAGTATTCTATCATCTGCGGTAGATGGATGACTCCAAGAAGGTAAAGAAAGGGGCGATGAAACGGGCTCTCCGCCTTTCATATTTATGAGACCTTGTGCTATTTTGTCGACATGATCGTCGCTCCGCTCGATTTAAGACCTTGAACAAATTCCTATCATGCGTCCTTGGCCTTAAAATCCACTACTTAATCCGTAAATCCACACATCGCTGAGATAATCTCGCCACAACCCCCCTCAGGGGTATTGTCTCCGATAAATCCTAGCCAGGCTTTCTTATGCTTCTTCCATGCTATTGATGTGAGCTTTCCTCTCCTTGGAAAGTCTTTGATTTCTATTTCGCTGGCGAAATAGAGTGATGATTCTTGGTCTACGTTTCTCAGGAAGCCGAACCCTTGGAGGTACTTCGCTTTCAGACCAGATGAATTCAGGTTGTGCCCTGCGACAGCGTTATAGAGCACTGTGGTATTCAATCCCTGGAATGCATGTTCGAACTCCCAGTAGAGATTGAACGTCTCTTTCCAGAGAACCTTTGTCGTCTCAAATTCGTCTGCATCCACTCGACACAGATTAACCTTCCCCGGCGTGAAGATACTCTTTCAGCATAAACCGGGTTGAAAGACTAGCGCAATCCAGAAATTCATCATGCAAAGGGACAATGACCGCCTCCGGGCGGTTGACGTAGAGAAATCGTGTTGCCTCATCGTTTCCTATCACAGTCTGGGCCCGGCTACTAATTGTTGTTTCGAGCATTTGTCGGAAGATCTCGTGGCTTTCTTTATAGATTTAATCGTCGGAAAATTTGATGATTAGGATCGTAATTTGGACCTGAATCATTGCTGTCACCGTGTGAGCTCCACTGATCCGCGTGAGCGCACCCGTAGTCTTGATGGGAGCGTTGTTCGACATCGTAGCTTCTAAGTTAATCCATCCAGTAGATTGAGGTGTACTCAATCAACTTGGGAACATAGTCAGAGAATGCGAGTATCAATGGAGAGCAGAGAACTTACTCCGTCAAGTCTCGAAATCTTCGTTTGATTCGGCGGTAACGTAGAGTTGGAAGGATTTTGTTGCGGAACCGAGCAAGAAAGAAGGTTGCAAACGAGCCCAGACGTGAACGTGAAGTGCGTGCAGTTGCTTTCCAGGAGTCATATCTCCCTAGCCTGTGCCCCAGTTCACTTAATACTCTAACCTACTGGAACCGATCTGAATCTGAAGCTCAGTATTAGTACAGCAATAATTTTATTGAATATTGGAAGACTTACATCGTGAAAATAGGGTTATTTTTTCGTTGTTACGCGAATCGTTATCTCTCTCCGTTGGTAAGTTTTGAGCCATGAATGTTGCAAACGAGTAATATGTGAGTGTGACTTGCGTCCACAAATATACCATTATCAACATATAAAGACTCAAAACTTCAACTCCAACCCACTATTTGGTTATGGTCCAATATTCTGAAATGCGTTGTTGTACGTATATTACGCTGGTCTTATACACTATCCATGCAAACATTTTTCTGTAGAATTAGGGCATATGACGACAAACTCTTCGCTCAAAAGACTCGGATTATTATCATGCACAGGAGCTCGAGATGACTCACTTGATTTCTTTTCATTTCTCTATTGACGGAGTACGACCTAAGTAATCCAAGGATCTCGCATTCGAAGCCAGTGGATACTATAATGCGTTCTTTGAAAAGCTTGAAGGTCGCGTTTCAGTTCAGTACGTCACGGATAATGATACCGCCACATCCGTGCTCTACGAGAAACGCCTAAGAGCTGTCATTGTTAGGGATACAGCCACTACGGAAAGGACTAGTCTGTCGACTAGAATGATGCTCAAGGAGTACGTACGTGCTGGTGGTAGAGCAATCTTTTGGGGATACCTCCGTCCTGGGAACTACCTTGAAGAGTATTTCTAAAATTACTTGACTTACTTTTGGCCTACGGTGGGAATTTCACGATACTTCGGACGTTGATATCCACTACAATTGGAATACCGGCAAAAACCTGAAGGTGACAGTTGGTTTGAAAGTGGGGTACGTCCAAAGGGGCTCATTTCTCACAAAGGTGAAGTATGAGGAAGCACTCTATGTGCCCGACCATCCAATTACTTTCGACGAGGATAACGAGCCTCATAAGCCATAATTAAATAAGCAAACGGTAGCATCGGTGGCGTGGGCTGCGTATGGGAACGATTGGATTAGGTACGCCAGGAAATTGACCGAGCAGGAGGGAGGTCCCGATATCGTCTTAGCAATGTGCGGCCTCGAGAAGAAATAGAAATAGGGGAATTCAGACTTGAGAACATAAAAATGGGCAACTGATAGTATGACATCGAGTGGGGGAATAAGCGCGTCGTGAAAATGCAAAGAGAATGTAATTATAGAAATCTTCGACTTGGTTACACATAATGAAAAAGAATGCATGAATGATCTCAAGCTTTACGAACGCTTAAACCGCAATATCCTAATCAGCTATTGAATATCTGAGACTTGATGTCGAGACGGTGTATTACAGCGAGGGTAGAGTATGGGAACGTTGACGAGATAAGGGGATGTCACAGAAATCCTCCCCCTTTTCACACAAATCTTTCTGCCACCTTGCTAATTTTCAAAGCCACACATTGCTAACATAACTTCATCGCTTTCGTCTTCCCTGTTCACAGATCCAATATAGCCCAACCAGCCAGTTCCAACCTTTTGCCAGGCCACAGGTGATTGAAACGAATGAGTAGACTCGGAATTAATGGATTGACTTTGTGTCAGACTTTCGCTCGTAGCCTTGTAAAGTGCCGCGTCGTCATTGACTTCTAAAAACATAGCATTGAGCGAGAACGTGGTCGCGAGACGAGAGGCCGACTTAAGATTTTTGCCAGCATTGGTGTTATAGTACACTTCAGTGCTATGGTAACCACAGAACTTCCATGGGAGCTTGAAAGTTTCCCAAATGCCGTTCATCCTGTGTGGAGCAACGGACCTGCTAAACGCGCAGCCGAAAATGATGGTTCCTCCGTTCAGTACATAATCCTGTAGCGAAGCAAGAGCTGGGAAAGAAGTTGATTCAACAATTCCTCCATCCGTTACTATTGCCGCGGCGGGGTTGTTGTTGGAGAGGTAATTAGTGACAGTGCGCCATTTCTGGGCCTGTATAACATGGAAACGAGCAGAGAGGCTGCTGAACAAGCTGGTGTATTGTACAAATTGGTCTTCTTTGTGGTGCAGAGAAACGACTAAGATAGTGGGCCGGCTTTCAGTCGAAGCGGCACCAGTACTCATTTTGATATAGAGCCTTGATCTTGGGCGGTTGGGAGCAATAGATTGGCTCCTTCTAGTACAAACAACTGAAAACGATTAGCATAATACTAGCCTGTCTTATTATACCTAACGTACAACTTCGCTGATTCCAGACTGCGTGGATCTTCCTAAGATAGCTGTTGATGAGGGTAAGAGATGGCGGAAGGAAGTATTTTAAGCTACAGATGCCAACTGGTCTCAACATATTGAAAGGGTAGGGCAATTACCACATAATGTCACATTTGACGTTGCTCCTTCTCGTCCCTTTTTGCGTTTGTTCTCACCTACCCTATTCTACGTTCAATCCTTAAGGTAGAAACCGTCTGACATCATCGTAGGGAGTTGGGGATATCTAGGTAGGAAGGGCATAAATCTTATGAAGGGTTTAAAGGTAGAAGCGATAGAAAAACCGTCCCTACTTGAGTACGCCTAGGAGAACCGCTAGGATAATAGTTGCCTATCTGGGAGAGTAGCTCTTGACCAATAGCATATTAAACAGGGATTTATTCCTATCCTTTCGCGTACTCTGTGCAAACATTATTAAGGGCTTTCAAGGATTCCAGAACTTCCTGTCCAAGTTCGTCTCCTACGCCAGCAGTTTTACTGAACTTGCCATATCTTAGGTCACTCAAATCCCCTATGGTTGCGGAAATGTCCTGTAGGATTGTTGTAGCTTCTGCATCCATTGCTTCAAGGTCTTCTTCGATGTTTCTGCAAGCTTGCTCTAATTCTGGTCGCATAGAGTCGATGGTATGGTGCTTCCGAGGAGGGTGGTTTGCGGATGGCCCAAAGAGCTGCTGGTTTGTTAGTGAGGAAGACAATATAGGTTATGCACAGCATGTACTTCTATCTCCATTTGGATATCACGATCCGATATGTCCACAGGCCCAACATCTGCCTTCCTCCTAGCCTTTACGGTTTCCTTTCTCAGGCGTTCTCCGCGTTTAGCTTCTGCCGCAATGTTCTGCTTGATGTTGTCAATTTGAGTCAAGCGTTCATGCTGGAGCTCGCGATATAACGCATCAATCTGTGCGTTTGATTGTAGTGACCGCGGGAATAGTTCACGGAAACCTTTGAGCGTGACTACATTTTTGAGCGGGGCGGGAGTTAATAGGAAATTAGAGAGTATTGATGACTCCATGGGGGCCATGACTGGATTATCGACGCGAATGGGTAAGTACAGGCAGAAGTGAGGATTATAGATTAACTTCCGGGCATACAGAGTAAACAAACAAGTATCAAGTGAACGTTTGCCTTTGAGGTGCTGTTTGTCTTGAGGTGATTTACTGTACAGCAGCAATCCCGTCGCGTCGAAGACCGAGGTCCGTGCTCAGAATAATTATTCGCGTTCGCCCTTTACATAAAGATAACGGAACCCTCTCTCTCATCGAACCTAACGTCAAATTGAAATCTAAAACTCAAAAGACTAGTAACTTCTCATATCTCCCGGTTAACAATAATCACCTCATCTTTGTTTTTCTCCCCCTCGTTGCCGCGAGCTTCAACTTCAACATGGCTCCTGCATCTGCCTCAGTATCGCAACCCATGTTTGCCAAGGATGAAAAGGCACTCTGCTTTCACCATGAACTCCTTTATGAAGCAAAAGTGCTCGATCTGAAGGTTGTGGATCCGAACGACAAGAAGAGCCCGTGGTCTTACAAAGTACATTACAAAGGCTGGAAGAATACGTAAGTCCCACTTCTCAATTGTTATCTATTATCCCTGAGAACAATGGCCACCTGAATGGATTTTCTTTTCCGAGTAGAAAAAGGACGCGTGATTATTTAGCCTTGTTGAGGATATCTGAAAGTTGTTGCCTTTTCTCAATGGACGGTATTGATCAATTGATAGATGGGATGATTGGGTTCCGCAAGACCGACTTCGCAAGTTGACTGATGAAAATAAAGAACTGGCGAGAGACCTAAGGAAGGAATTGGAGCAATTGCGCAATCCTCGTCAAAACTCAAAAGCACTTCCAGTATCAAATCATAAGAGGAGGTTTGATGCATCTTCCGCACGAGGTAGTGAAGAGCGTCATTCATCTGTCACAGCAGGAGGTGGACCTCGAGGCCAGAAACGAGGAAGGGATTTTGAACTAGAAAGGGTATGTGCTATCTCTTCCATTTTATTCTATTCGGGAATACAATAGTGCTATTTTCATGCGTGTCATCTATCTTTCTATTGATCCCTTGCTATGTTGCCATTTACCACGTTGCGTCCCATGGCCCCTGAACACCATTTTTTTATATCTCTTCTCTCCTCTCTTCTCTTCTCTTCTTCTTCCAACTCAATCCACTCTTTTCACTACAACTCATTCACACTCTCAACATTACATTTTGTACGAATCGTACAACTTCACATTTTCCATCTGTTATCCCAACGTTTTCAGCATGGCAAGAACCCGTGGACGAAATTCCAAGGGGAAAAGGGCAGCCTTGCCCCAAAACCCAAAAACAAAAGTCTACCAAGGCGATTCAGCCGGCGCAGGTCGCAAGCCTGGCTGGATTTGTACGGACTCGACGTGTCCGTACAGAAAAGCTAACTTGCGGCAAGGAAGAGAACTTCATGTCGCGACCCGCCGTACGAATTTCGATTCCCGACAGGTTGAAGAGTCTTCTCGTTGATGACTGGGAGAATGTAACGAAGGGAATGATGCTCGTTTCAGTGCCATCCGAGACACCAACATCCCTGATCTTGGATGAATACTTCGAGCAGGAAAAGGCAAAGCGTGCGGAAGGCAGTGCTGAGATGGACATTCTGGAGGAAGTTATTGAAGGCCTCAAGGACTACTTCGACAGGGCCTTGGGCCGCATGCTTCTCTATCGTTTTGAGCGTGAACAGTTCGCAGAAATCTACAGACAGATGGAAAACCCGACTGGACCGTTGGCTGGCAAGAAGGCATCTGATATCTACGGTGGAGAACATCTACTCCGCCTATTCAG
This sequence comes from Patellaria atrata CBS 101060, assembly GCA_010093705.1. Classification (NCBI taxonomy): domain Eukaryota; kingdom Fungi; phylum Ascomycota; class Dothideomycetes; order Patellariales; family Patellariaceae; genus Patellaria; species Patellaria atrata. Next base: position 410,543 of record MU006094.1, read on the forward strand.
TACGTATCGCCTTTGATCTTCTTGAACTATCGCACTAACGAACACTATAGCGAGTATGCCCGAATTGATTGCCGCTACGAACATGGACAAACAATCAGTCATTCGTCTACGCGAAGAGCTTTCCAGAATCGCATTCTGGCTCAGCAAGGATGAAAACATGAAGCGCTATTTCTCAGAGCCTTATCGTCATGTGGAGAGCGATTACACCAACAAATCTCGCGGCGACAACAAGCAAGCGGATGAGAAGATCTTCGGCGAAGAGCCATCCAGTGCTGAAGCATGAGTATGTGACGTGGTCTATTGCATGTATGGTGTTTAGGAGTTTCTAGTGCAATGGGAAGATGGCACGGTTTCTTCGAGTCTGTTACCTGCGTGCAGGAGCAGAGCCGACTGGTTTTCAATTGCATTTTATGGATGGTGATGGATTAGCTCAACCATTTGATGGTCAAGTTTTGAATTTTGTAACTATCCTGCTAGTCGAGAGCTTCTTTGTCATGACAGCTTTTCTAGCAGAAATCAAGCCCTACATTTTGACAAGTTTCGTTAGCACCTGAAATCTTTGGTCCCCGAAGTGGTTCGTATTCGGTGTATAGGGTTCATATGCAGAAGGATTAGTATCTTCGTATAGCAGCGCTAACCATTCTAAGCAGAGAGCTTTAGCCAAAGTAGCCAAAATGTTCGCCATGCGCTCCTATAATTACAAGCTTTCCAGCTATACAAGTATCTTGAAAACTACCACAGCCAGCCACTAACGCTCGCCAGTGAGCGGATGGGCTACGGAGTACTTTTGGACGTCAGGGGAGAGCAACAGGGGAGAGCAAGAGGGGGAACGAGACCACAGCTTCGGGACAAAGTTCTCTGGGAGCCCCGGGCTTTTAGCTGCAAGCCTTTGACCGCTGCTTCACTCAACTTTGAATTTTATATTGACCTTTATAGTAACTCTCACCGCGCCTTGCAAATTTTAGAGGCATATCATCGCAAAAGGTACATTTATTTATATAAAAAAAAGAAGAAGAAGAAGGCAAGAAAGTCGACAGCCTCATGCTTTTCATATGGCAAATATGACATTTCTCCAAGCGTTCTCACCCCACGTCTCCACGCCCTCGATCTCTTGAAAGGTGTTTAGGATCGCCTACGAGGAGCGCACACCCTCCCATAATGACGGTCATTATTGGTTGCAGGCTCGTTAATCCGTCAAAGGCCCAGCCCAGTCCAACAAGTTTATGACGCCTCAGCCGCTCGAGTCTGACGGTCATTTTGTCTGACAACGCTGTCAAGTCTTCTGTGACAGAGCGCATGCAGGTTATCAAACTTCTTGGGCTTAAAGAGGCTTCTGCATGTGAACTACCGCTCACTTCCTCACTCAGAGCTACTTCACCGAAGATCCTCTGTTCAAAGATAAGGTGAGTTGGCCCACGGTCAGGCTGAGTGGTATCTGCAAGTTTGCCCTTTTCTCTCTTCCTTCATCTGAACTTGTTGCCGTGTCGTTCCAGTTGCACCAACACATCCCGCATCGCTAGAACCATTGATAAGCTGGGACGTTGCTTCTTCGACGATGCTGGGCCATCTTGCCAGCCAACCCGTCCTGCAACCAAACAGACATGAGATGATCGAGGAGAAAGATTATCGATAAGCCATATACGTCGCATTCGACTTTGGACAATACTTGAACCCAACTCTCGTCCGCGCCGCGACTACCAGCTACATCGCACTGAGCATGTTGGAGCTCGTGGTAGAGTCATGGATCTGGTTCGCCTTCGTGGCGATAATCACCATTGCTCGATTCGTTTCTCGCTCTCTATTATTCGAATCGGTGTACAAGTTGCAAGTTGACGACTGGATCATGGTGTTTGCGCTTCTCACCTATACCACTCTTATCGTCAGTATCAATATCGTCGCCGACGCTAGCTCCAACCTCCTACCACCCGACTATGATATCACTCTCTTGACCACGAGCGATATACGTGGTCGCGAATATGGGAGTAAATTTGTCTTTGTCGTCGAGCAGATGCAATGCTTGACCATATGGGCTGTGAAGGCCTGTCTGTTGATCATGTACTACCGGTTGACGTATGTCCCCTCGAGTCCGCGCATGTCTCAGATATTCTCAAATCAAAAGCATTGACTAACAACCTTCCCTTGAGACAGTATCGCTTTGAAAGAGAATATATGCGTCAAAGTTTTGGCAGGTTATGTAGCGTTCAGTTTTGTTTTTATGGAAATATTCTATCTTGGAGTCTGGTGCCGGTATGTTCTCATAACAGAAATAAAATACTGTTTGATTGAAACTAATAAATATGCTCTTCTAGTCCTATCACAAACTATTGGGCCGTAAGTTTTACACGTATTCTCCGAAATGAGACACTTTACTCACAATACTACAGGTTCCCACACCGAATTCCCAATGCAGCGCGGCAACCAATCACCTCATCACTAACGCCGTCTTCAACATCTCTTCCGACGTTCTTATGCTCGTCATGGCACTGCAAATGCTCATCCGCAGCAAACTTCCCGTCCGTCGGAAGGCGATTCTTTGCTGCATCTTCGGCCTCGGAGTCTTTGTGGTACGGTCCTTTCCCCCCCTGTTACGCCCCATTTTTACCTTACTCACACAGAAATAGATCCTCTCTGCTGTGCTCAACAAATACTATTCATTTACTAACCCCTACGGCTCTCTCTGGACTTTTTGGTACGTCCGCGAATCCTCCACCGCCCTCCTTGTCGCCAACCTCCCGTTCACCTGGACGCTGCTCCGACGGATCTTCAACCTGCATGCCTTCGACGGCACAAGCTTATCTTCCAACCACCACTCCAACCCCCCACCATTCCACTCCCAGCGCACCGCCCGCAACAGACACGCATGGGACGCCGCCAAGGATGCTGTGGTGAAGCACTCCGAAAAAGCAGAAGGAATGATCTACGGAAGGGGAAGCGGAACGAAGAGCCAATTAGGAAAGGAGCGATACTCCGGCGGGGGCCGAGACTCGAGGAGTGCAAGACACGGCGGGCACGGCGGGAAATTCCTCTCCGCAACCGAAGACCATAAACACGTTTCCCGCCCCTCCTCCTCCCACGGCCCCAAACACTCACGTCCCCATTCCTTCCACGGCCCTCCCAATCATACCCACGACCCCGGCCGTCTTAGCCCCTTCCCTCATCTCCATCTTCCTCATCATCTTCACAGCAACCATAGGAGAAGTGTTAGTAGTAGGTCTAGCACCGCGACACCGAGTAGTCCCACTTCTACACACCACAGTAGGGGCAGCTCGGATGTGAATTATAGTTTCGATGCCATGCAAAGGGATTTGCAGATGTGGAATGAGCAGGGTATCACGCGGCACCAATATGCCGGAAACGTGCTTGAAGGGCGGAGACGCCCGGTTTCACCTATGGATGAGTTGGTGCATGGACGGGCGGATAGGGAAGCGTTGGAGGGGGATGAGGAGGCGTGGGTTGGAGGGAATGCGGGGGAGACGGTTTCGAGGGATGAGGCAAAGGAGAGAAGAATTTCGAGAGATGAAGAAAAAGAGGAGAGAGTTCAGAGAGATGACAAAGAAGCCACAACCGACGATGAACAGCAAGGCGTGGGGAGACAGTGGGCCGTCGGCATCGGGAGGGTGGATACGGGATTCAGGCAGGAGTTGAGGGAGATGGAACGAGCGGTTTTGGCGTCGGATAAATAACTCTTCATCATGATGGATCCTGAACCTGGATTTCGGATCCATGCTGTGTTTCATAGCGGTGGGGTAGATATCTGGTGTTTATTTATGGGTTTGACTTTTTCCTCTTTTTTTTCCTTATCTTTTTCTTGGCTCGATACCCCCTTGCTATCATTTATGTCCTCAAAATTCAGGTGTGGGATAGGAGTTTTTGGGAACGATGGGATGAGTATGATATAGGTATGATCATATATGGGTATGAGGGATGTCTTTACTGTATCTCGTGAGCTGTACCTTACCTTGGGGCTTTGTATTCAGTAGAACTAGGAACGAACTTAGAGATGTTGTATTGTACAGTACCGCACGACCTTGAAGAGGTTTGAAAAGGTTGACTTGATTTTAATATTCATGTTGTACGGTACAGAAGCCATGAGGAAGGGCCCGGGGGGATGTCTACCCGGTACGGTACCGCTTCCCCGTACGGAACGGAGCCCATTCTACCGCTCCGACCTTTCGCATCGGCCCGACCGCATAATAACTATAATTTCAACCCCGACCAACACAGCTAACAACGAAAATCACCAAAACAATAAAAGTTTTTTTTTTTTTTTTTTTGATGGAGTTTTTCTTTGGGACAGGGAAGGTTATACCTCTGTCCTCTATTCTCTGCCCTAGAACTAGGGATGGGAGTCAAACTTAACCTTCGCTAGGATAGTTGTGCTAGTGTACAGTGGGAGCACGATATGATGATATCCCGGTGTTAATGTGCGCTGGTGGAACAGTATAGTTCAATGAGGGGGGTTTGTTCGAATGAGCATTTTGACAGTATGTCATAATGGTGGGATAGGAGGCGTGGTGCGGAAGTAGAGTAGGGGATTAGCATGGGGATAGGGGGGGTGAGGATAGGGGTATAAAAATAAGGGGTGCGGGGGTGTAAGCGGAAGAAGAGAAAAAGGGCGTGGTGGAGAGAAAAGGGGGTATGATTACCTGCGGTAGGGGCTTGATGATGAGGAGTTTCGCCTAAGATTGTCAAGAGTGATTGAGTTGAGAGGTTTTATCGTTGACGGGTATTTCTGGGGCAGTTCATCCACCGGCCATCTTTTATATTACTCTCTTCTCCTTGCTGGTTGTGGGGATGTCCCTTTAGGTCAAGGTGTCTTCGGTAGTGTTGGATTGAATGGTGGGAGAACCTATGAGAAATACCATAATCCTGTGGTTGTAATATTAAAAACGTATCGAGGACGGTAACGTGTCCGCGTCGAAAAGAGAGAGATATGAAATCTACTGTTCTAAATATATCATCATTATAAATACAGTATCAAAGGAGATTACAGCCATATTACCCATCAAGTATCAAAGTGAAATATTACAGATACCACCTAAAGCATCACATTTAAAAGGAGATAGGAAACATCACTGCTTAATCTTACACCACCATAGACAAATGAAAGATCATCCCATAATCGTACAGCACCAAGAAAGAGAAACCATAATATCCTTTCGTACACTATCAAACTCGAAGAAACTGTAACAGGCTAGAGCCTAGTGGTATGAGCGCGCCCTGCATCCGAAGATCAGCCAGTAATATTTTCCTCAAACCTGCCTTCAGACTCTTTTCTTCTTCTTTATCTTGATTGTAGATAGCATCTGGACTAGATAGTTGGAACACAATTACTAGAGGCCGCTCACAGAAACGAGAAACTACTGGATTGACAGTAAGGATTGACTGGTTGAAAGGACCTGGAGATTTTGGGTTATCTAGAAGATGGTCACTCATCTAACTCGTATTCCCCATCTTCTTTATCTCCAGAAACTTATTTGTTTTCAGCAAGTGCTTCATTTTCTGCAACTTCTTCACTTCCAGCGAACCCTCCAACCCCCCTCCCACCACCTTCATATCATTTCTCCTCCCCATAGCTCCGCAATTGTTCGCATGGATGGTACTGTAGCGCTTTTATGAGGAACCTCCATTGCGAATCGGTTACCTCAGAACCACGGTTCTTTGGCCGATGGTCAAGGTAAAACCGTAACAGGGGCTTCTCATACAGTCTTTTGCACACGAAGGAGACTGTTGGTACGGTTGGAGGATTGCGAGCTTCATCGTTGAGAATAGTCCCGAAGCTCTTGGAAAACATTGGGACAGTAGACCTTTCCGCAATTCCCTGACGATGGTTTTCTCAAGACCATTCTGCGTCTCTGACTCGCGATTGAATTTCTTTTCTCCAAATCCTGAAAAGCTCTGTAAAGGCAGAATTGTCTCCCATTTGAAGTTGTAGATATCGTAGATTACGGATACGCCTTTGAAGGCGGATTCTAGTGCAGGAATTACCATGGGAGTCCTTTCTATATGTGCAAAAAGCTTGTGCATTTTATTCCGGTCGCCGCTATCTGTTCTTATGAATTCCAGAATAGCCTCTTTGGTTAATTATTGTCTTTCCGTTTGAGGCGTTTTCAGACCATTGTATTTGTTCTCTTTTCCCGTGTCGCGGCTGAAAATTGCGCTCTAGACTTGTGCAAGATAATTCTACTCGATTAGATTGAATATAACGGCCAACGCAGAAGCCGTGTCCACAGATTTCTCTGAAGTTGAGCTGTGCAAAACTCCAGTAGTAGTATATATAGCATCCAGAACAGAGCCATTGTTCTTCAGAGGCCATCTTGGCGAAGGAATAGAAAGATTCAGTGTGAAGAATTGATATTTTAGAAGTTGGTAGGAAAAGAATCCTCAATCCGCAAGAGGATGGAAGATGTTCGAGGTGTGTCCGACCTGGAAAAGTGGAGGAGATAGTGAGAAAAAATTGTTCTTTTATAATGATTCTTTAGGTAAGTTGATATGCTTCAAACTCGATGTGCACAATTGATCGAGGATTTCAATTTCAGGGAAGAGGTGTATATATGTGTTTCGGGGGAGAGGGATTGACTCAAAGATGAGATGTCTGGATGATACGTGAGTATGAACGCCATGTGTTGCTTTAATATTCGTTGCACCAACTTATGAGTTCTTTCTGTGACAGATGGGTCCGAAGTGTGAAAGTTGACCCCTGAAGAGGTATGTGGCCCTATAGTTCAATACCCTTCTCACTTCTATAGCTATAGAGAGGCTGAAATGAAGAGATACTATGCCTATATAATTAACTATTCTAGTATACCTTACCCGCACTTGATGGTACATAGCTTATTCTAAGAGTTCTAAACGGACTAAGGTGTATTCCTTACATATTCTTTGGGGTATCTTAACATATTAATAATATAAGCTCCAAGGGGGGTGAAGCATCAAACATAGTATAGACTACAATTAAACTTATACTATTCATCATAGTATAGGCCGTACGTATGGCCATAGAGACGCTCGTAAATAGGATGTACGGAGATTCCCGTATAGAGGATTGTGGAGCACGCCGTACAGAGGCCGTGCCAGAGGGTCGTTGTGACCATTGAGAGGCCGAATGAGGTTGAATGGATGGTCGAAGACGTGGGCGAAGAGATAGCTGAATAGATGGTCGCCGACGAAGTCGAACGAGGTTGAACAGGTGTTCGTTGACGAGGCCGAATAGATAGTGTCGTTGTCGTTGACGAGGATGAATGAAAGGCCGAAGACGTGGACGAAGAGATAGCCGGACAGATAGCCGTTGACGAAGCCGGACGAGGCTGAACAGATGATCGAAAACAAAGCCGAACGTGCCTAAATATATGGCTAAAGATGAGTAATACCGTACGATGCATCTGATGCTAATGGCCGTAGGGGCAAGTACCAAACTTCTCCGAAATACCGTGAACGAGGCCGTATAATAGTCCGTATACAAGATTGTTGATGGGTAATTTCGTGTGAGGTATCTAATACTAGGAGCCGTAAAGGCCAGCTAAGGTATTGTGTAGTGTAGAGGCTACTGCGCCAAAGAGAGGGCTGTAGATATCCGTTTATTTAGTGTCGTTGAATATAAGGTAACACGCCGAATAATGCAGGCTAAACGGCTACCTTAGAAAGTAGATAATCTGACTTATTCGATGTCGCCGTTATAACGGAAGATAACAAGGAGGTACCTAATAGCCTTCAACAAAGTCTTAAGTACGCTAACAGAGGCTTTTTTTGGCCGAGGTAGGTACCCCCTATAGCCAGCATAACTGCACGTCATTACATGATGAACCTTCATCTCGTTGATCAAAGAAGGGCCTTACGGCTCTATTTCACCTCAAGATATGACGAACCATGATACGGGGATCAACTATTCAATGACAATTAGATCGACTACCGTTTCGATGTCATAAGACAGGACTCACGGTGCTTGAAAGTAATCACACCATCAAGATGGGTCCTTGAAGTGAGAACCAACCAGCTCATAATGTACTGTCTAAGAGGACTATCAAACATACCAGCTTGAATACGGCGTGCAGATACACAGGGATCACAAATGAATTTTACAGAAGTCAATACCACCACCACGGGGAATGGAAAATTAATTATGTTATTTAAGACATGTTCTAATTAGAAAGGGGAACCCCCAGATCATCAACCGAAGAATTGGGAGAGCATTAGGGCAATATCAATATCCAACCCAGTACAAAGGAAATAGAGCTTTTATGATCGTACACTGGACCATGAAAACAAACCCAATCAACCGACATCCTACAGAGATCCTAAATTAAAACTAGAGAGAGCTTACACCATTAACCTTGTCAAGTTGTGGGTTAACCCGTATAATGTGGGTAATATAGATCACAGTTGAAGAAAGATAGCCCCGAGATGGAGTACCCCATAGCGGGGAGTATGACCTGCTTGCACACGACTGTTAAGACGTTTGAATAGGAATAGACTCGGTTGTTGGTTGGTTCTTACCAGAGACCCTCTTTTTGGTCATACGAGCTTCCATCTCGCGTTTATGGACCTTAGTCCTGAGATTAAATAGCTTCATGTGGCAACTCATTCCATATACTTGCGATATAGGTTGAGCTACCTAAACCAGTCCCTTGATCCCAAACGTCTACACATGAGTGGACAATTGTGCAGAGTTTCGCTTTTACGAACTTGTAAATAAACTCCCATTGATCATAAACCAGGAAACCGAGACTAGACCCATCGGGTTTGGTTAGCAATCCATGAAGTGAATGCTGAGCGTAAAGCAGAGCACATATTTTATCGATTGACGCTCCGTTCAAGTGGGCCACCTTGATATCAGGGGTTGGAATTGACTCTGTAACTTTCGTTCAAGGCTGAATCCTCGATATCCTGTCTCCAAACTTTTCTTAACTGTTTAACTTTAGCCTTTGTTTCCACTCCCACATACTCGAACTGCAGGGAATGGCACACTTCAACGAGAGCGTCATCCAAAGCTTGGAGGATATTCTCTTGGGAATTGACCCATACCCCTTCTTTGCTAGCTTTCCTGTTCCACGTTTCCTGGAAATCCACATGTGATGGGTCTTTCAATCTGGGAATACTCCTCACATTGTCTTGTAGAACCCCGGGTGTGGGGGGTGGCGGGCTCGGAGTGTGAGTATATCATGAATAGACATATTAGGTGGATGCGTATTGCAGGCAGTACAGCTTTCTGTGTGTTCTTAACAATCGAGGCCGATCCAATAGTCACAGTCCTTCTTGATGCCGACATGACGACGAGTTCCATCATTAAAAAGGGATTTATAGGAGGCATAAATTTTCTGCCTACAGCGAATGCAGACATCATCTTTTGGCAGTTGAGCGCAGTTTTGGGCAGTCTGTGAAGCTAACGACTGAGGATTTCCTGAAATAGACGTGCAAAGAAAGTAGTGTTAACTCGGAGAGCAAATATGCAAACTTTTGTTGGTGATTAAAATTTTCTTTTTCCTTTGGGTGAACAATGAGAACGACAGCCTCAACATCGTAGAAGGAGGGAGAATATATCATTTTCAGATTCAGCGACTGACTCAACAACGAGAGAATGCCTTGAGTGAATGAGTGTGAGCAGAATGAGTTATCCGCCGTCGAAGGCGTTTGATTGTATCAGAATGTTTGAGAGATTGAGTCTAAGCCGCGGTGGCCATCAGAGCCAGAGATATATTTGGGAGTTCTCTGATGGTATTCCTTCTAAGGGCTGACTGGAAAGAATATCGTTGTGCTCACATCGGTTTCAAAGTTTGTCCACTATTTATGACTAGGATTGAGTATAAGACGCCCAGAAGATGACATTTTGGAGGATGAGTATGCTCAAATGTGAATTACTGAAAGCGATGATTCCCATATCTCATAAACTTGAAGTTATGTGGCAGACTAATACGTAAGATTGGGCATGGTTATTGTTTTACTGCACTCCGATTGATACCTGGATATTTTTGACACCCGAAAGACACAGGAAATCATGCAGCAAAAGACGTACCGATGATAGCAACGATATTACGGAACCTGCTACGCAGATAAGTGTCTTGAAAGCTTGAGGTTTTACGAAAGAACTTATGAATAAGATGTCGGTGATTATATAGCCCACGTAAATCATAAAGGGCACAATTATTCAACTGGGGCCAAAAGATACGCCCAGAATGACAGATGATCAAAGAGTCAAGTGATAGGAACTAGAACATAAGGAAGTCCGAAGCCTATGAGGTCCTCTAAGATGTGACACGAGTGGCGTCACCATGTTTAGTCAGCTCAAAGTGAGTCATCTTTGATATCATCACTCATTATAGGAATTCTATATGCCATCTATGCTGACTCACCGTTTATTCCTGAATATACTTTTTCAACCCTCTTAGTCTTTCCTGCGCCGTTTCTAGGACATCATCATTCTTGCAGACCGCAAATCTGAGATAACTCTCAGCAATATACGCATTCGCATCGCTAACGAACTCGGTGGGTGGTATCGCTGCAACGCCTAATTCCATGATCAAGAACCATGAGAGCTTGAAATCCCGCGGTCGATCCGCCACGTGTGGTGGGAAAGTATAGTCCTCTGGGAGTTTGATTTTAGACATGTTTACCAAGACGAAGTAACCGCCTTGAGGATCAGAATACTTTCAGCTTGTCAGTTAAGGATTTTAACTTAAATATAGATATAAGGCTTACGGGAAGTCCTAGCTCTCCCCAAATGGTATTGAATTTGTCCATCTTAGCCTTCATTTCTCTCTTCGACTCTTCCCAGAAATTATACTGATCTGCTTGCTCAAATGCGATCGCGGTCGCTTCTTGTAGCGGACTGACGCTGCTATAACATATACGTGTGTGCGCCGCGCTGACATACTTGATTAGGTGCTCGGGGCCAATAAGCCATCCTACACGCCAACCTGTGGCATAAAAGTTCTTACCGGCGGATCCCACAGTCAAGGTGATGCTTGCTACTTCAGGGGATAGAGTAGCAATACGAGTGAATGGAACATAGTACAACGTGTCATAGACTTCATCGGAGAGGATAAGAATTTTCTTTTCCACGCAAATGTCTGCGATTGCTTGAAGCTCATCCTTGGTAAAGACCTTACCAATAGGGTTATGGGGAGTGTTCAAAACAATCATACGGGTGTTTGGTGTGATCGCTGCCCGAAAATGTTCTAGTTCTAGAGTCCAGTCCGCTGCTTGTGAGTTTTGAGTATCGCCATTCTTGGGAGCTTGGAGAGGGACGTATACGACCTTTCCGCCAGCCATTTCAATATTGCTGATATACCTAACATATTGTCAGAATTTCCCGAGTGAAAATGCTATTGGTACATACTGATCAAAAAAGGGCTCGAAAACAATGACTTCGTCGCCCGGTTCTATGAAACCCATAAATGCGCTCAGCATACCTGTACGATACCACTGTCAGCTTAGGACTTCTTTCCTGGATGAATATTATCTACCTTCATTTGCCCCTGTCGTGATTGTGACCTCCTTATTTGGATCCAGCGTCTTGCCATAGAACTTAGAGTACGCATCGGCGATGGCCTTTTTCAGCCTCGGTCTTCCCTTCGTAGGAGCATATTGATTGCAGTCCACTCTATCAAATACGCTCTTTGCGGCGTCTATAACGAACTGGGGAGGGTTATAGCCAAAGAAGCCCTGACCCATGTTAACAATGGGCTGGACGGGAGATGCGGCAGCCGCCTCATTCACAATGGACCTATTGATCTATTAGCTGGTTATATCAACCTCAAAAGTAGCAATTTCATACCAAACATCTTGCTTCTGGTTAGCAACCCGCTGTGCTGGTCTGAATTGGGTAGTGTTGACAGAAGCCATGGTGCGGATATTTGGAGGGGTGACGTCTGAAGATAACGAAAACCGAAAGCAAGACGGCATCCGCAAGGAACAGAGGTTCGAATTAACCTGTTTTGGAAGTCCAATCAATGAATAGGCGCGCATATCCGCTGCGGTGAGAAAATCTCAAGTTGCTATAGCTTCGACGACGAATAATGACTTTCATCATTGTCGGTAGTTGATTACGTGCTTGCTGTGACTCCCGGAATCGGGACGACCAGGAAAAGTTTCGGTCAAGATCCGCGTCCCGACCGAGCTCGAGCACCTGTGGCACTACCACCTATATTTTCTGCACTATAGGAACTGGATAACTAAATAAGAGCTCTATCGCTAAGGTAATCGCTAAAAGCCTTTTATTTCGAAGTAGCTCACAAGCGGGATTTTGGGCTTGTCCACTGCAGCTAATAGCTCGACCGTTTCAGTCGCGTCTTCCTTCACGCTCCTATAATTGGCCTCATGCGATCCGATGCAATGGTTGAATGTCCCATTTGCGGAAAACCTGTCAGAGAAAGAGATATAAATTTGCACATCGACTCAGGCTGTCAAGATCTGATTCTGGATCAAGAGGAACCTCAGAGACCTCCTGTCAATGTCCCCAGTTTCTTTCAGACCCCAGCTGCGCGTCGCGTATCTAACTTCGCTTCATCCAAAAATGGTACTCCGGGTGCTTCCACCCCTGTGATACTTAATCCAACAAGGGAAATATCCTCAAGTAAAAAGCAAGATTCAAGATCAGGTTTCGCGGAATTCACTTCTCAGGAAGTTCTTGGGAAGAAGCGTTCATTCGATGATGCGGAGCAGAGTAATGGTTCTAATAATGGTGCTGCTGGCGACGTCACGTTGAAGAAAGCAAAAGTTAACCCCTTTCAAAAAGTAGCACCTCTCGCAGAGCGCATGAGACCAACTAGTCTTGATGATGTCTGTGGACAAGAGCTTGTGGGTCCTAATGGTGTAATACGCGGTCTCATCGAGCAAGACCGTGTACCCTCCATGATCCTCTGGGGAGGCCCAGGAACCGGCAAAACCACCATCGCGCGTATAATCGCCCATTCCGTCGGCTCCCGATTCATCGAAATCAACAGCACGAGCAGCGGCGTGGGGGAATGCAAGAAGCTCTTCGCGGAAGCCCGCAGCGAACTGAGCCTAACAGGCCGCAAAACGATAATATTCTGCGACGAGATCCACCGGTTCAGCAAATCGCAACAAGATGTCTTCCTCGGGCCCGTCGAAGCGGGTCAAATCACGCTCATCGGCGCGACGACGGAAAACCCGTCCTTCAAAGTCGTCAACGCGCTCCTATCCCGCTGCCGGACCTTCACCCTCTCCAAACTCAGCACTGCCGACCTCGTCACCATCCTCCAACGTGCCCTCGCCGTCGAAGCCCCCTCCACCAACCACCCCCTCCTCGACACCGACTTCTTAACCTACCTGTCCGCCTTCGCCGACGGCGACGCCCGCACGGCACTCAACCTCCTCGAACTAGCCCTGGATCTCTCAACGCGTCCCGACGCCTCCCCCTCCTCTCTCAAGAAATCCCTAACCCAGACCCTCGTGTACGACCGCGCCGGCGACCAACACTACGACACCATCTCCGCGCTGCACAAATCCATCCGCGGCTCCGACCCCGACGCCGCACTCTACTACCTCGCGCGCATGCTGCAGTCCGGCGAGGATCCCCTGTACATCGCCCGCCGTCTCGTCGTCGTCGCTTCTGAAGACGTCGGCCTCGCTGATAATACAATGCTCCCACTCGCCACAGCTGCCTACACCGCCACCGAGAAACTAGGCATGCCCGAAGCGCGGATCCCGCTCGCGCACGCCACCGTCGCGCTGGCTCTAGCGTCGAAGAGCACGCGCGCGTATCGAGGGCTCAGTGCGGCGATGGCGGCGTTGGTGGAGCCTGGCGTGGCGGGACTGCCGGTGCCGGTGCATTTGAGAAATGCACCGACGAGGCTGATGAAGGAGATGGGGTATGGGAAGGAATATAAGTATAATCCTGATTTTGTGGATGGACGTGTGATGCAGGAGTATTTGCCGGATAAGTTGAGGGGGAGAAGGTTTCTGGAAGATAGGGATTTGGGGACGAAGGTAGATGAGGAGTTGGAAGAGGAAGATGGGGGGTGGGGTTAGTGTGACCCGTGATCGGGTGTGTATTGGACTTGCTTCTGAAAATTTGAGTGAGCGTACTGTTAAGAGCGTATGGATGAGGTACTTTGAGTTTGATGTTGAATTAGGATTTAGGCAGGCCTTAATGGGCCCAGGGTAGGTACGGCTCGATACTATTCCGAGCTCGGTCGAATTTCGTACGGGTCCGACAAGACTTCAGGAGTCACTATTAGTTACGTACACAAATTCCTGTACCAGATTGGAAAGATACTGCAAGAGTCTCGCGGCTCCTTCTGCGACTCACTGTACCCGTACTGTACAGCGAAGCATAAAGACGGATCATATCATAAATAATATCCATAGCAACGGTATATACCATCGTAAACATTAGGGTATCATAAAAGACCGATCAACTCTCTACTCCTTTTGTCCCCTGTCCCGTCTCTTTTACACTCTTCTTCCTCACCATCTTCATACCAAACCTCTTCATCTTCTCCCGATTAACAATACTTCTTAGGGCATGACTCGTGAGCGCTTGGTTGACCGGTACCGTGATCGCCTTTGCAGACGACAGCGCTTCTCCCACGGTACCGTAATCGGGTAGATGCGGTTGCTGGTCGCTTTCGAGCGCCGCAACAACTGTGGTATCATCAACCCTCAATATTTCGAATATCGGCTTCCGCGTGACGTGGAACGGGGTGATTCGCTCCACTGCACTCCGCCCCGGATCGTATGCGAATTTGTGCTCTGTCTCTAAGTGTCGTAGGAAGTCGCTCTTGGAGCTGTATATCTTACCCTCACAGGCGCCTGACTGATGCTTTTTGTGCAAATGGTGTTCAAGGATGGCTTTGTCACCTGTTTGGAAGGTCGGTTTGCAAATCCCGCAATATGAGCAATGAGGTCGATCGCCAAATTTGCAGTCCATGGGCTCGTAAAATGCATATTCGGGGCTTGAAAGATAGGTACACGACCAACTTTGACAGTCCAGGTGGTCAGCACGATTGGGGAAGGTTTCACGACAATAACGGCAGCGATACACTTCGATAATACTATTCTACTATTAGTATCTTACACAATCACAAGGGGGTATATACTTACCCAGAGCCCTCAAAAACGCTAGGCTTCTCTTCATCAATCGTAGACGGTAGCGCAGGGAGACGTTCCTGTGGAGGATGCCAGTTGTCAGTGACTACGGCTCGTTCTTCGGCGTGGGGCGGCCAAATCCAATCAACAGCGGTTCCGTCTTTAAAGTGTGTGGCAACATGAGATGTTCTCTGGTGCCAGGTATCAAAGTCTTTAAGACAGAAACCGCAGAAGAGTCTCGGGTCCCCGAGCACTAGTTTTGGAGCAGGGACAGTCCATCCAGACTGCATCGTGATGTCCTTCAGCGCAGCATCAGTTACACCATCGTGAGCTTGATGAAGATGCTGGATCAAATGGTCCCTTCTAGCAAACGTCCGTTGTGAGTCCTTTCGGTCAAGACAACAGTCATAATGCCTATGGTCCATCATGTGGAAAATATCGGGGTTTGCATCTCCGCAATAAATGCATGGTTGTCTAGAAGTATACTCATATCGATCAGATTGGCATTTCCAAACAATCTGAACGGCATGTATGGTTTCCTCGTGACGCTTCCATTCGTATCTATTCTTTTGCGGCTTTCCACAAAATACGCACCAGTACTTTACGGTTGGAGTCTTTGGGATGGCCATAGGTGGGGGCTCTCCTGCAGCACGGACTGCTTCGAGCTCTGTGAGGATGCGATCGGTCCTTAAACTACTCCAACTTGTACTTCTCCCGCTACTGAGCTGAGCAGATGATTTCCTCTTTCCCCGCCTAGACTCTTGCTGAAATGACGTCCAACTTGTTGAAGCTGATAGATGGCTCCATGCTGTATTACTGGTACGGTGCGAAAATCGAGTAGATCGACTAGCTGTAGAGCTTTTAGTCATACGGCTAGCACGACTTCTTCCGCTGTCTTTGCTCTTCCAACTTGTCACCGATGGAGCAACAGATATCTCGCTTTTGTCATCGGCGGATACGTCGTTGGTATTAAAAGCGTCTTCAGGTGATAGATCATAATTACTCGAGTCTTGCATTACAGAATCAATAGGATCACCATGGATGCCCACTTCTGCCTCAGTACAATAGCCATCAAATAACCCTTGTACATCGGGGAGATAATTTGAGTTCTGAACAGCATTCATAGTGATAGCTCCATCATCCTCAGGTTCATCCAGATACCTCTCAAGAGAAGTAGTGGACCCTGCGGATTCTGCTGACGAAATTGAAACAGCATCAAGATTAGCTCTCGTCAGTTGTGTTTTATATTGTTTGTTATCCCTTGAGCAAGCTTTCTGCGTGTTGTTGCGAGATACTATGAGCGAATATGTTAGGCAATACAGCATGCTAGCCACTCTCCTAACGACACTCACATTCAGGATCCCGAGCTCGAGTATTGTTGAACCAAGTGCGCACCTTCTTCAACTCAAGGCCGATGGTAGAGGCGATATGTTTGAGCTCCCGAGAATTCGGGTAATTGTTCAATTGGTATTGTAGATTGAGAAACTGCTTCATTTCCGGTGTGATATTTGTCCGGCATGTTCTTTTCTTTCCATGGGGCAGCGGGTTGGGAGCTTGAGTAACAACATCTTGGTGAGATACAGTTGTGCCATCTTCATCCATACATATTGATGTAGGATTTAAAAGGAACCTGTCTGAAGCTGGAAGTGCATTGTCACTATCATAGCATTCCTCTGGCACGAAGGGTTGGAAAGAATCGTTGCAGAGATTATCGGAATTGGGGCCATTTTGTCTATGACATTTTCCCTCATATTCATTCAAGCAGCTTTGACCAAGGGAGAGGGGTTCATGCCATATTGCTGCCTGGGTGTTGGGGTTGTCATAAAAGCCCGGAAGTTGTTCGAGTTCTTCAATAGGAGGATAATCCGGAATAAGAAAATCCAAATCAAAGGAAGAGTCCATTGTTGTGATAGCACCACATCTTTGAACAGATTTTGATTAGAAAGCCGAACTACATTGGGGGCATTAGGTCTTTTAATAAAGTGACTGAGTTTGCGCATCACCGGCTTGTTGATGATAAAGGCGCAGGGCGCAGATGAGATGGCAGTGTCGCCATCCCTGTCGCGCAGATCATGGCGAGTAACGGATCCTTTTCGACAATAAAATATCTTCAACGGGTATAAGGCCTAGTACATCTGGACTTAGTATTATAGAGAAATCAGCAGAGATATTAAAAGGTAATATAGGATGGATTCAGCTCTCGTTAGGAGTTGAGTGAGAGAAAGTAGAAAGGTGAGTGACGCTTGAGGATGCTTTGATGGTCACTCTCGCCCACCGTAGAACTAGTTCCAACTACCTTACAAAATCTTGCTGCATTCCTTTTCATTGTTGTCTTCCATACTCTTAATTCTATTGGTTCGAACAGCTCCACCACCTATGTCAGTTTAGTCCTACAACTTCACACATGAGCGTACTTCTTCTTAACATAGAATTAGTCAGTGAACTAGACTAACCTTTTAAAATACCGGATAGTGGTTCTACAAAATGAATAATGGATCCGTACTTCATACCGTTGGTTCTGCACTACCATGTCCGTTGCAACATATTTCTGCTTCCATATCATGTGTCTTCTCGCAGTCACCATTTGTATCAAACATTCCCTAGCAATATGTGCCAAAAGGGCCCGCTTCAGCTTTCAAGCTATGTCGCAAGCTCATGTTGCATTTCAGATCCTGGGAGTTCAAAAACCGGCGGTTGTCCAGTATCCTCCGCTTCCGCCGGCAGTTGATGCCCGTGGATCTCGACAGTCTCTGTCGAATGGCCGTCAACTTCATGATGTACTGCTCGAATATCGGCTTCAACGGGCTTTTCGGTAGATGCACATAGTTCTGCTCTGTGGCTCTTATTGGACGCTTTCGAATACTTTTTCCACCAAAGTAACATAAAATAAATAATCCCAGATCCACATATTATGATAACTAGAATGGCCATTATAATACCAATGATCCTCTCGCTAGAGAGTTTGCCTGTCTTAGTGGTAGGTTGTTTTGGGCCAGCTGCAGATTCTATGGGAATGATGGCTTGCTCAGCGTTTGTTTCCCAGTCCCGTTGGAAGAGGGAAAAGTTCCGACGTTCATAGTCAGCGACAAAGTAAGCCTCCTGGAAGAAAACGCGACCTAATCTATATTTGTCTTGATCATCAGTGCACTGAAGAGGAACATAAGAAGCTGGTATCTCGACCAACGGGCTCTCCGCTATCAGGTCGAAACTTTCAAGGGGTAATGATATATTAATTTCGGCTCCAGTGCCAGAATCAGCTGACAACGTGAAGATGAGGGTTTTATCCTGGTCTTCCATCCTTGGGCCATTCGGAAAAAATAGATTGTTCGTCTCGTTCCAAGATAGATCTAGAACATCTAAAAAGGAATGACAGGCGTTGGAAGGAACCCAGATATGGGGTTGTTGTGTATCTAACGCAGCACGAAATGGATCTTGTATTAAGACTCTTTCCTGACCATAGGGAGATGATATTGTGATAGACTGGACGGTAACAACAAACTCTTGTTCACCGCCAGGGATGAATGGAAACGAGACAGAGTTTGGGACAGTCTGAGACGAGTCATAACCCCCAAGCATCAACGATGCGAAAGCGGACTCGACGCTTTTAGACCGATGGTATGAACCAGCTGTGTATGCGTAGGAAAGGCTTGGAATTTCCATCTCTTTCTTCAGCAAAGACAGGAAACCTGGATACTTTTGAATCTTTGTTAGCTTAGTCTTGGTCTCATAGATCTATACGTACCGAATTCCCGCGGAGGCCGGTAGTTTTCGGATTGATCGAGACCTGCCCTAGCATATAACGTCGTGTCTCAAGACCCGCAACTAATGTTTGGTTTAGACTGGGACTATTTTCAATCTGTGAAGAAAGACTGACAGTATCAAGGCCGTAGATGCCCTTCTTCTAAGTTATCAACTATGTCTTCAGAGATATAGAATTACGTACCCTTGGATCAGCATTATCATCGACAGTCGTAAGGCTATAGATCCCTAGTGTCTCCCATGTTTCGCTTAAACTTGTGTCTATCAACCCTCCACGTCGCCTCTCACAGTCTGGTGGATCAGAACCACAGCCATCGTCAATGACGAACCAGGTGGGCGCATAACCGATATTTATTAAGGCTTGAACTCTCTGTGGAGGTGTGCCAACACTTAGCGTAAAGGTTGACCACGGACCGTCATTGCCTCCCCTTTACTATCAGTCAGCTGTTACGGTATAGAAATTTGCATTGAATCTGTAACATACCATTGTTGACTTGGACTGATGTCTAAGGGAATCATACTCCAGCCTGCTCGTCATGGAGTTAAAGCAATATATGGCTATGGTATGGGTCAATGTGGTAGGGACAATGAGCACGAAAAGAGGGGACTGTATAGCATTTATAGTCACCTATCAATCTTGCATTAGGTCGTGAGGATTCGTTATGCGACTCAATTGTAAGGCTACCCTGAAAGCACGAAAAATACACAGCCACGCTATATCATAGTTATCTCCTTGTTAGGTGGAAGAACAGAGGCTATGGACAATTTAAGGACGGCAAATAATTGGCTGAATATAAATCTCCAACCAAAGTAATAGACTTATGGCGTGGGATCTTTACTGGAAAGTGGTACAAACAAGGAATACTCAGCCAATCAAGAACCGGTCTGCAGTTCTTGATGTTCAAAGGCGCAGAATGTAAATTGAAATGCAATGCGGGTTCGAACAGGTAAGAGAATAAATATAAATAAATCTTGTTACCTAGAGATTGCAAGTCCCAGAAAATCGCTATCCTATAATCCGTAAACCGCAGTATAAAAAAAGGACTTGGCTTGCGGCTTTAGGACATCACGCACCTTCTAAATCCATAATCTTTCCCCAATAGTTATGATCGCCATTCCGGATAAATCAAGTCTATCTCTCTCTTTCTGTCCCTCCCTTAGTTTGATATAACAGAGATTTCGCTTCTCCAATATCTATTAGCACCATAGTGACCACAAGTTGAACTCAAAATGAGGACCGCGACTGACCCTTCGTTGTCCAAAGTCATACTGGAATTCTACATCTTCTCCTATTGTATGCCACAAAGGCGCAAGTTGTACTCCCAGTTGCAGCGTCCTCAGTCCCATCTATGATCATGCGTCTAACCTGAAACCATTTTTCTCTAGATTTCACCGGTGATACCTCACTAAAGAACATCGTGCACAATTTAGAAAGGTGCGAAATATGGGCCAAGTTCCATTGGTGGTCTTGAGGGTATTGGCTTTGACACTGGGAAGTCAGGATGCAAGGTTAGTAAATTGACAAAAGAAACCTAACGGAAGATACTAATGGGCAGTTTTCTTCATTTCCTTCACTTACACACGGATAGAGGAATAGAAAGTAGGTTCCCAAGCCATCCTCTTCACAATCGAAACCACTGGAAAATTAACCCCCATCTCCTCCATCCACACTCCCGCGCTGGCCAACGCATCATCACTCCGTTGCACAACCACCTTTCCCGCCTCACAAAGCAGCGTTACGTTCTTCTTGAATGCATCGTCGTCATATCAAAACTTCCTGAAACAGTACTGCGATGCACCGATTATTGGATGCCTTGCTAACGGAATCTCAATAGATTTGGTGAAAATATCGAGTCATCTAGCATCCGGCCCCTCGGCTGAGGTTTCGTGCAGGAAGACGGTTTCGACCTAAACAAATTCAAGCGCAATGACTTGTGTCTGGGCATGGGTTGAAGACTGGAGGTTGAGGTATCGAGCGGACGAGACCGAGCTGGTTTCCAGAAAGGGTGATGTTGGTGAAGACATCTAGGACGGCGTAATTGAGGGACTCAGACATTATGACGGAAAGGGTATTAGAAATCTGAGAAGGTGAAAGACAATCCTTTAGCCTGTATCACGTAAGTGAGGTATCTTTCCCCCCCGAGAGACCATTATCCATGGGGGATAAGAGAGGAGTCATTCATCGAATGCGTTGGATGTGTAAAGGAAGCAGTATTGATGCGTGAGAGCATCTCCGTGTATAGACTAGATTGTAAATTGAATGTCTTTAATAGAATGGATCTCACCAATATGATCAGATAAATCTGGATAGTATTGCTCCAAGCGTAAACCTATTCCACTCCACGTGTTGTGCTGGGAGTAAAGTGTCCCTCGTGATCTCTTGAGTAATAAGGGTCTTGTTCAGGCCGTGCACAGTTTCAGAGTGTGCACGGTCGCCCACCAAAATTCAGTTGTCAAAATACACGTATCCGGAGAATGATATGGACTACTTTTTACTCCATCACCATCAATATGACTCCAATTGAGGCCGCGCTTGAGTCTAAAGCTTCAAGATATTCCTGATATTACGCAAACTGCAAAAGAGTATAACTGCGACCGCACGACGTTGTCGCGGCGTTTTCGTAATGTCACTGTTTCCCGCGAGATAGCAATCGAAAACTCTAAATTAATGACCGAGGCGCAGTCTCAAACACTTATTAAATATATCAATCGATTAACTGATCGTGCTTTCCCTCCTAAACCTGCAACTGTACGAAATCTAGCCGGCAATATCGTTGGAAAAGACCTGGAAATAGCTGGGTGACGAGGTGGTGTGGGCGCTATGGAGCCCAGCTCAAATCTGGTTATCTCGGTCCTATTGATTTAGCCCCTCATAAGGTCGATCAGGGACCGTTTTACAATCTCTATTTCGAGCTCCTTGAACGTAAGCTCGATAAGTTTAGCATCCTATCAGAAAATACGTACAATATGTATTAAAAGGGCTTCCTTATAGGTATGCTTAAAAAGTCACGTAGGATTTACAGCAAAGCTGCCTTTGAAAGTGGAAGGGTTAAGGGAATCGCACAGGACGGAAATCGGGAGTGGATTACGGTCCAAGCTACTATCTGTGCAGATGGAACAGCTATCCCTCCTGGGATCATCTACCCCTCGGTATCAGGGGCAATACAAGATACTTGGTCAAAGGGCTATCGACCGGAAGAGCAGGAGAGTTTTTTTACTGCTTCACCGAGAGGATGGACTAATGACGAGCTCGGATTGAGGTGGTTGGAGACCGTTTTTGATCGTTCTACCAGAACCAAAGCTAGTCGAGCTTGGAGGCTTCTTATCGTCAATGGCCATGGCTCCCATATCAATATGCCTTTTTTGGAATATTGTATAAGCAATAAGATTATATTAGGCAACTATCCTCCTCACTCTACGCACAGATTGCAGCCCCTCGATGTCTCCTTGTTCTCTCTTCTCGCCACGTATTACAGTCAAAATCTCGACGACTTTTTGAGCCGATCACAGGGCATATCGAATATTGCAAAACGGAACTTTTTTGAGCCATTCTGGACCGCTTACCAGATGGCTTTTACAGAGAAAAACATCCTCGGGAGCTTTAAAGAAGGTATCTCTCTATATAATCCGACTGAAGTGCTACAAGGATTAGCAAAGCTGGAGAGGCAACCAGTTAGTCAAATAGGCGGTAGACCAAGCTCAAGTGAATTAGCTATATCAGTTTTATCGGAGAAAGATTGGAAACGCATAGAAGAAACTAGAGACCGTTATTTCTGATGTAATGCACCCTGTCGTCGAAGAGCTGAAGGCGAAGTTTCAATTCCTCTCTGCCTCTAATGCTATCCTCCAACAACAGAACTTCGGTTTAATTAAGGCTCTTGAGAGCGAAAAGAAGTGTCGTAAACGCAGAAGCCTCTTTTACAACGAGTAATTAGCACAGAGGATGGTGGTGCGGTGTTTTGGAGCCCTCAAAAAATCACCCAAGCGCGCGATTTCCTACGGCAAAAGGAGGAGGATGAAGCTGCAGAATAAGCTCGTAAAGGAATAATAAGCTTCAGCAACAGCTACGTAGAGAGGAGAAAGAAGAACAAGCTAAAGAGCGCAAGTTCCAACGACAAAAAGATAAGGAGGAGAGGGAGAGGGTAGTTGAGGCAAAAAGCGCTCAGCAACAAATTACAGTAGAAGCCAAACAAGCTGAAACAAAGGCTCAAAAAACACCTATACCCCCTCAAAAATCGAAGTAGAAGAAGAAGATTGTCATACCACCAGCTATAGAACTCTTAGATAATATTATTGAGATAGTAGAGGCAGAAACGGTCAATCCCACTACTGGTCGGCCCCGACGACAATCACAACTGCCACAGAGATTTCAGAGCCCTAATATATAGATAGACGGAAAGTGCAGCTTCTTATTTACAACATCATAAAATTTAGTATAGATATATCAAATATGGAGCGAGTTGCATCATTTTCAAAATCACTCTATGGGGTGCGATTTTTGATAGAGCGACTGTGCATAGTCTGAAACCGTGCACGACCTGAACAAGACCCTTACCATTGTAATCGGAGAAACCCTTGAGGTAAACTTTCTCAACTCGCAAGTACACGAGAGATGGGAGTCCCGCCCGTAAATGGATTCTTCCGAAAAACGGTGAAGTGATGTTGAATTAGGAGGCTTCAGAGCAGGAAGCCGTGACGAAACGGGGAAAGCAGATTCTCGTCTTATAGTATTAGTCAGCAGTAATTTTCGTCTGAACTTCAGTCCCAGTTTCTGAAGCCCGTCGAGGCATTATCCAATCAACTTGATGGCAGTGGAATGCATAAAATCAGGCTCAGACTCTCGATCTTGATCAGTTCTTATATGAGAGATCTCATGAGCCGCCCAGCTGCTGCTTTGTTACCGGATTCATACGACTCACCGTTTTCACTTATTGATGGAAACAACTTTGAACTTGCCTTGGAGTTGATACTAGTGAATGGACGCGTTGTCTCCCAAAATATTGAGTTATTACGATGGAGTTGTACGCTTGCGGTTTTAACGCTCATGGACAACTCTTACCAGATAATGATACAAAGCATGCGGGAGACCTCGAATCGTGGGAAAGGATTGCCTCAGCTGATAAAATTCAACTGTTGTATTCGGGATGGTGCGAAACTATTTGTAAGTTCGATACGTTCTTCTTCCACAGAGTTGTGAACTCATCTTTGGATAGTCCTCAATTACAACAGTGTATATCGAAGAGGTTTAAACGGAGAGGCTAGTATCTCATTTGGGTTCAAGAAAGGGAGTCAGAATTCTATTGTAACCTCATTCTTCGGAAATCATAACGGTGCCATTGGAGCCGTATCACCATCTGGCGGTCTATATCTTCGATCCAGCTCGAATATGTCTCTGTTTCTGCCCTATAAGAATGAGAATAGCACTAAACTCTCCTGTTTCGCTATTACGGCAGCTGAAGAACCATGCGCAGCTGTTATAAGTCCAACAAGTTTGCCAAAAACTGATTTTGTACACTTAGCATCGATATCATCCATCCAAAACTGGTACGAAAACCCCGTTGCAAGTGCACATCTTGTTCGTCACAAATTCAGTATTGACGGTCATCTCAAACAATTCATTGCAAGCGCTACTGCTTTCGTTGCTCTAATAGATGACGGTTCCGTCTGGACTTGGGGAGATGCGAGGCACGGGCGTGTTTTAGGACGAGACCTTGGAGATGGCGGGTTGTCAACAAAACCGGGAATTGTCGATGGCCTAGACGGGATTCCAATCAGAAAGATTGCAGCAGGAGCATGGATAATGGGAGCAGTGAGTAAAGATAGAGATGCGTACTTATGGGGTATGGCGAGACCAGGCCAAGGAGACAAAATTGATGCACTGTGCCGAAGTGATGATGAACTTATCGAGGAGGATGTAAAATTGGTGAATATCGGTGAGGGCCTCGATATCCTTGATCTTGCGATTGGAGATGGACACGTCGTCATTTTGACACAAGGCGGACGTATCTTCGTAGCGGGAGACTCAAATAACGGCCAATTAGGCCTTGGACACTCTCAACGGCACTTCATTCCAACCTGGACTGAAGTAGAACTTTTCCAAAGTCTAGAGGTAATCAGTATCCACGCTGGTGATAAGACCAGCTTTGCGATTATCAATTCAAGGTAGATCTAATTACAGCCACGGATCTTGTATGGAATCCCTCATTTTCGAGTGCCTCTACGCTTGATGGCACACAAGTCAGTTTAACGTTTGTTTCGAACTTATGGGTAATCCGTACCGAGAAGAAAGAGGAAGCTTCAAGGATTCAAACCACGGAGGAGTGGCAAGCTGTACACCTGTCAGACATTTTCCGATCCGACTTGAGACTATTTGTATAGTACACAATATTCACTGCTACGGACGGCGTAACAAAAATAGTCAGTTGATCGTGTTTCACTTTTCCATCCATATACTTTAGTTTGTGTTGCTCCAGCAACCTGACGTAACTTTTCCACGCCGCTTTGACCATCTCTTATTGAGCTCTTCCTACTCTCGTCTTCTTCTACCAACTTCATCACAACTATTGACATTCTTTACGGTTGGAACCGTTTAAACCTCGATCAATAACGCGCAATCTCAAGTGAATCTGTACGATGTCAGCAACTCAGAGATCTGGGTTCGAGCCCCTTCCTCTCGAGGTTCGGTAAAAAGTCTATGGATACTTAGGATTTACGATTATACGAACAATGGAACAAGTTGTTGACGCAAAGTCAAAATCGATTATTCCCGTCAGCCGCAAGTATGCTGTACGCGGCTGGAAGACTATCCGCAATGGCAATCGAAATCGCTCGAAGCCAGTCTGGTTGCTACCTCGGGGCATAATTTTCGTAAGTGTACGACATTAGAATGCCAAAATCATCTAACTTTAGACCAGGCTACAAATCCCCCTAGTTCACATGTCCTCCCGCTTGGGTCCCCATATGGAGATGTATCGACTACAGGCATTGGACTTGTGAGTACTAGCAAACTCATTCGGTCGGAAGTGTTGGAACTGCTATATTCCAATGTGATTTTTCTATTTCCTCCACAGTGTCAATACTCGAGTCTATTCGTCCTCAGTCTAAAACAATCGGTGTACGAATTAAAGCTTCTGAGCCCAATTCTTGAACGTCTACACCGCCCATAAACCTAGGACTAGAAGACATCCTACCCGCGATGCCACTCATTCCGTGACCATCCCATCCACTGACGATTATGGTCTTGGGGTTAGATTCCGATGATTTCGCAAATTGCTTGGATATAACAGTAGAGGTTTAGTCCGACTGATGAAGAGAGGCAACGATGGAATCACATTCATGGGGAAGAAATTCCGCCGCTCGTCACTCATATTACTCGGAACAAGAATACAACAAAAAGGTTATCATTAAATTTTCTGTTGGTTCAACCCTGCTTTGAGCTGTTCTGGTGTTTAACATTTGGATTAGGGTCCCTTTTCACCTACTCATACGCATCGAACTCTGTCCACACGACTATTACATCCATAGTCATTTTTTCCGTTCACAATGTTTTACTTAATGAAGACCAGCTTGTTCATTGGGCAATCATGCCCAAAACTACAATCGATTGGACTCGGGGTTCAACCAGGAGAGCCCTGGCGACTAAGGTTCAACTCTAACCAACGACATGACCTTCGGAAAGCCATCATCTCCCTCGTGGAATCATTTGTGCTCCTAGAGTAGGTGTACGTTTTCAACAATTTCGCAAGGTTGGAGGACCATGTTCGCCAAATAGACTCCACCAAAGGCATCAAGCTAAAAGGCGTATACACGACCGAGCGCATAGCTGAGGTTACAGAGTGGATTAACAAATGGGAAGAAGGGGAATGAGTTCAAGCACTGCATGTTCTGGGGGTCTTTGGCCTCTAAATAATTTGAATGTAGTGGGACGGAATCGGTTTGCTAGCAACTCCAGTAGGAGCATCTTGTCATACTTTTTAGTTTCCTGTACATTAATACCCATAATGAATACATCGCTGGGGATCTTCTGAGCATGTAGCTTTCTCAAGCAGACTGATGCACAATCGACTGAACGAACGAGAATCTCCCCTTTCCAAGGCTATCTTTTCCGTGATAGTCCATACTCCCATTTACTTTACACTTCCCACACATACAATCGTCCACATTTTAGCTAACTGGTACAGAGATTCCAGTACGTCTGTATTACTAAGTCGTACCACTTTTATGCTCGATTGGACACCATGCTAATAGTTTACAGATTCAGAGGGACTAAATTTCCAATATCATTACCAGCTAACCTCTCTAGTACACAGCAGACCTCTACCCTCCTCACCGCTCCTCACCGCTTTACTACGAGCAGAAGTCTCCCTTCACTCGTCAAGTCAAGCGTCAACCCAACCATCCCCTGACCTCACCTCTCCATCCAAAACCTGTCTCTCATAGTCCCCATCGGTACTCGCCTTACCACCCGACGCCCCCATCCCTGCGCAACGCACTATACCCAACGCCGCCACAATCTCCCACCGCATCGCTACCTCAACCTCCTCGGTCCCCCTTGCTCCGTCCGGTCCAGCACATCATCCCTCTCTACGAAGTCCCCCTACGAAATCGCCGAATCCCCTAGACATTCTCCCGTCGTTTTCCCCAACCGTCATACATCATATCCAATCTCCGAGCTCGAACATCGGTGCCTGTTAGGTATACAGTACGAGAGACGGACGAACCCCCTATGCATACACATACTTATACCGTACAGACCAGGCGAGAGCAGGAGTGTGCCTCTTAATCTACAGGCGGTGTGGTGACGCAGGATGCACTTTCCAGCGCATGGCGCGATGGGTTGGGCTAGCAAGCACGGCGCATGGGATGAGATGACATGTGATAGAAAATGACGTGGTGGGGTGATTTAAGGTGTGCGAGAAACGGCGGGAACGGCCGATGGGATGGGTAGGGTCGGGTGGGTTAGGGGAAGGGAGATGAGGATGGGCTGGAAATTGACTGGTTTTAGTTTTGGTGTTGGAAATCAGAGGATAGTTAGTTGGGTGAGTAGAAACCGCGGTTAGGAGATCTCTTTTGCGTCTGAGATGACGAGACCCGGCATGCATTTGGGTCTGCAAGGGCGTTGGAAGAAACGGGATATTCTCGGCGTCACATATGAGTGTTCCGAGAGGATTGGGAGAAATCGAACATATTGGTGAGACATGAGATATGCCAAGTTTAGTAAATTTGATAAAATGAAGCTGTTGGCGATGATGCGGTATCCTGGAATATGGATGCTGAGCGAACAGATATAGTTGCGAGAATGAAAGATCCAGGTTTGACAACACCGATGAAAAGGGGCGTAGTAGTGAGTTGAGGCAGCCATGTCCTGGGAACAGGGTGTCTGAGTTTCCATTCCACGAATGATCCTAGAACCTCGAAATCAGGAAAGGGGAATCGATCCCGAGTAAATCAAGAGAAAGCGTCCAGGTGCTGTTCTGTCGAAAATCAGGCACGTACGTCATTGAAAAGATACAGTAGAGGACTCTATACATCTATGAAATTTAATTTTGAGAGGTATCAAGAGAAAATGCCTAGACTAGCAAAATACATGAGTCGCGCTATAAATAAACACGCGACAATCGCCTCTCGATTGCCGCCAACTTCACTTTGCCCTCTTTTCCCCCATCTAGCATTGTCGCCATCTGAGGTAGATATTGTGAGTGAATTTGGTGTCAATCCTGTCGGTGGTAAGGACGCCTGATGCGCGAGCGTTGTTGGATGTGAGGCGGATTTCAGAGTTGACGTTGAGGATACCCTCGGAGCCGCATGGCGACCATACTGAGATGGCTTCGTTGTCGTACTTGACATAGTCTCCCTCAACCGGCCCATCGAAGCTTACGAAGGTTTGATCCTAAGAAGAGCATTAGCAGACGTTTAAGAGTCAATCAGGAATCTATTAACGTACTTGGTTGGGCTTGCCAGAGAAGTAATATGTGGCACCGACAGTAGCAGTTACCCCGGCATCTAACTTAGCATAGCCGACGTATTTGCTGCTGAGAACGGAGAAGCTGTATCCAGGTGCGTATAGGAGATCCAGGGCGATTTGGCAGTTCTGGCGTTGCCTGGTGATGTCCTCACCGGGGCCTATCGATGCGACGAAGTTGTCGAAGACGAGAGGAAGGAATTTGCCATCTGGTGAGACCTTCACCTTGAGGGTACCCTGAGGGCATCCAGTACCGCCATAGGCAGTTCCGTGGACGGTGAATCCCGGAGGAGCAACGTCTCTCTCAACGGGAGCTGCTGGTGCTGCAAGAGCCAATGCAGGGAGAAGAGCTAGGCAAGATGCGACCTTCATGGTGTCGAAGATAATAGTTTAAATGTTAAGGATTTGTAGTTGCGGGATGTTGTAATATCAAAGCTGTTAGTGTTGCGGGAGATGAACGTGGTAGCGGAGACCTCATTATCTGGGGAATGAAGCAGATTTAAATAAAGCTCAGGAGGACGAATGCTCATGAGAAGATCTTTACCAAAAACCCTGTGACCTCCCTTAATTTCAGGTCGCCTACATTGTGTATGGTAACAACTGTGGGCCGAGAACATCCGTAAAGTGGCAATCTTTGCACCTCGATATGACGATGTCGCCAACTTTGGTCGAGAATCACCTAAGGTTATGATGTTAATATAGAGTAGAGTCGGGGAGCTGGGAATAGTTTAGCACGAGTGGTAAGCGTCGTCTTGGGTGATCAAGTAAATGGCACGGTCCACCGGACCGAGGCCAAATCACACTTCACGATAAATTCGAAAATCCAAGTGTGTGATGCTTGTTATGAATTAAGTTAAAGAAAAGTCTCGCCAGATCGCTCTTTTCCAGGACACGACATGGTCATTGCTCAATTCTGGGGTACAGGCGCCCGGCGGCGTCAATCGAGGTGGTGAATCCGAGCTTCAAAGTTTACAGTTCATCATTACCTGGCTGTCGATCCCTTCATGATGGCAACATATGGGACTCCCGCAAGTTTTGTAGCAGTTGATAGACCTTGAGGCTGACGTCGGGATGTGCATCGTACAGCTGAACGGCGGAGATCTTGCGGCGATCGTAGCAACGTATCTGAAGATCAGGGTAACGGAGATCCATCTCCCACGCAGGACGCTGAGCTTCTTCTTGATGACAAGCATCAATTGCCAATGTCTCGTTAAAGTAGAGATGTCTTTTTTTACACACAACTAGGATTTGATGAACCGGACAGATAGATGAAAACCAAAAATAGACATAAAGGTCTCGAAGAAATTCAGAGGAGAATGACCTGGCGCGTGGAGACAGAAAGTGGTCTAGACTAAAACGCGATGCAATATAGACGTTGAAGCGGAAGTCTTGGAGGGAGTTGAAAGCTGGGGATTCGCCCCAGGGTGATGACAGTGCTGCAGCATAGACAGATGCTGGACATGGCGATATTAAAACCTTAATTGTTAGGTTACGGGTCTTGAACGGCTTGACCGGGTTTGGTAAACTACCAAATTTTTAGCCCGTATTCATTAATATAAACAGCGAGAATATCGCTCTTCAGGCAGCGTATGCCCGACAGCTTATCCGTCTGCTATTTGACCGCATTTCATGGCGTAACAAGGTCGTTTCCATGTATCATGACCGGAATCCGGCGACGATAGCTTCATGTTCTTTTGACTGGTTGCTTGTATATAAAGTCCATGCCGAGATTTGAGTACGCGGAAGCCAAGAGGAATCAGTTTAAAAAGGTGGCAAGACTATTGAGAGAATGCATGTGCCGCGAAAGCAAGTGGATTTCAAGGAAGCCATTTACTTGTTTTTCTTTTGTTGAGAACCGAAGCAAATACGGGATACATCATGGGGTGGAGTGACAACAGTGAACTGACAAGTGGAGGATAGGCGGGAGATGCAATATCGGAGGGGATGATGGATCTTCGTGATCTTATCAAAAGGATATGGTAGAACCACTCTTGGCGTTTAGTTCTACGGTCGACGACGAATTACGGTAACGCAGGATGCCGAGGGCAAAGCTTCCCGTCGCTTCACATGCATCATCGCCGCCAGGCACGGAGCTACAATGCGGTACTACAGTGTGCCCGTCCGTCACGGCAATCGTGGACAATAAGACAATTATGCCAGAGGTTCATGTACTTCTCAGCGACGAGAATCGAACATCATCGCCCTCGTAGTCGAAATGGCTGCGCAATCCAAGTTCCCAAAATCAGCCTTGCCCTCCGATCGGTCTATCAAACGTATCGTGAACGAACTCTCCGCCAAATATCTTGAACATCGCACGAGAATATCACGAGCTGTTTACTTGACTTTGTTCATTGCTCTCATAAATCGTATCCGGAATGCCATATCTGAACAAAGGGCAGCGTCTGCTCGGCATGCCGAAGCTCGACGCAATCCCGCCACAGGACCCTCCAAAGGCGAAGCTACATCGAGAAAAAAGGTGGAACTGAACAGAGAGTTCTTCAAAAACCTTCTCAGGTTATTGAGGATAGTAATACCGGGCTGGAAAAGCAAGGAGTTGCGACTCTTGATCAGTCATAGCATATTTCTAGTTTTGCGCACCCTCATAAGTCTATATGTCGCGGAGCTAGATGGTAAGTTGGTGAGCAACCTCGTAAGAGGAAGAGGAAAGGAGTTTTTGACGGGTCTTGTTTGGTGGATGATGGTGGCCATACCAGCGACGTTTACGAACTCTATGGTTCGTAGTCTCTACTGTGTGCTACCTGAATGTTTACTTATTACCCTTTTTAGCTATCCTACCACCAGTGCAAACTCTCACTCCAGTACCGTACGCGACTCACGAATTATATCCATAACAAGTACCTAAACCATATGACCTTCTATACTCTCTCAGCACTAGACGATCGTATCAAGAACGCAGATCAACTGATCACAGTAGATGTAGCGAAATTTTCCAATAGCCTTGCAGAACTCTACTCGAATATCGCAAAACCCGTCTTAGACATGATAATATACAACTATTCATTATCAAGAAGTGTGGGTGGGGAGGGGCTATTTTTCATGAGCCTAATCGTGCAAATATCAGCCAGCCTCATGCGCGCGTTGACCCCACCGTTCGGCAAATACGTTGCAGACGAAGCACGATTAGAAGGAGAATTTAGATTTCAGCATTCAAGATTGATAGACTACAGCGAAGAAGTGGCATTATATTCTGGACATGAAGCAGAGAAAGATACATTGGATAAAGGCTACTTCACGCTGATAAAACACGTGAACCGCATTTTGAGGAGACGATTTTACCATGGCGTGATGGAAGATTTCGTGATCAAATACTTCTGGGGAGCTTTGGGATTAATGCTTTGTAGTGTACCTGTTTTCTTCAAGATTCCCGGGGTAGCTGGAGATACCATGGGTGATAGGACAGAAAGTACGCGGCTCAGTCATATATTCGATTTACCCGGCAGCTAACAACGTGCAGGTTTCGTAACTAACCGTCGCATGCTTCTATCTTCATCCGATGCATTCGGGCGCGTAATGTTCTCGTATAAGGAAATCACGGAGCTTGCAGGCTATACGTCCCGAGTTTCAACTTTACTGGATGTTATTGATGATGTCCAAGCTGGCCACTTCGAAAAAAAATTAGTGTCATCGGCAGACACTGAAGAAAATGCTGCAGTTCTCAGAGGTCGAGGTGCTGTTTCAGAAGGCGAAGATATCGAATTCGTCGATGTCCCCGTCGTCTCGCCAAACGGAGATGTATTAGTGCGTGCATTGAGCTTCTCTGTCAAACCCGGAGATCATCTACTTATAGTCGGACCGAACGGATGCGGTAAATCTTCCCTATTTAGAATATTAGGAGGTCTGTGGCCAGTATACGGAGGCACGGTACGGAAACCGCCATTTGAAGATATATTCTATATACCGCAGCGGCCATACCTCTCCCGCGGTTCACTACGTCAACAGATCATCTATCCAGATGGTGTGCGTGATATGCGCGACAAAGGTATCACAGACAACGATCTTTACCGCATTCTCAGCGTCGTAGAAATCGAATCCATAGTCGACCGCCAAGGTGGCTGGGACGCTGAACAAGAATGGACCGACGTACTTTCCGGCGGCCTGCAACAAAGAGTGGCAATGGCACGGCTCTTCTATCATGCTCCGAAGTACGCAATTCTTGACGAGTGCACCAGCAGCGTTACCCTCGAGATTGAGAGAGTGATGTACGAAGAGGCTAAACGGCTAGGCATAACGCTCATGACTGTAAGCCATAGACGTAGTTTGTGGAAATATCACAAGAACATTCTCCAGTTCGATGGCCAAGGCCATTATATCTTCACAAAATTAGACGCGGAGAGAAGACTTCAGTTGGAAGAGTAAGTAGTCCGTTCAAATATGGGGTGTTTCTTACTAACGTCCTCTCAGTGAAAAGGAGGAGCTGGAATTACAGCTACGGGCCATTCCTGACATTGAGCGGCGCATTGCTGAGTTAATTGCATCATAGGTGTCAATCTGTACCATCATTAGAACAGCTATAAGCATGGCAAGGCGTAACGGGTGGCAAACACGGTGCGTGTACAGTACGAATATCATCATTCTTAGACCTTACAGGCACAAAATCATGGAACCAGAGGACACTACCATCAAAAGCATTCAAAGATGTGCGTACGTGACCACCCAAGGTTAACTTGTTATATGGTTGATTTTCATCTACAATTCGTCAAAAACATAACATAGCGCTACGTTGAAGAACAGACCAACAAAGTTTCAACACCTAGGGCAACCATCACCTACCTCTCTATTATACGAGCTTGTCTCGGATTATAATCTTCAGTGGTTACTCCAATCCAGTCATAATCTCATCCTCCTTCATCATTCCTTCACCTGTTTCCACATTCTCCTTCGTCGTTCCTACTTCACCCTTCTCCTTGCCCAAGCGTACGCCCTCTCCTTCTGTGTCCTGCGTCGTGATTCCTCTCCTCTCTAAGATTAATCCTGCTCTCCATGCTGCCTCTGTTTCAACCTGCATCCTCGAAGTACCCTGCACCCAATCCCCCACTACCTCATCCCCAACCTTAACCCGACACTCCCACGCCTCTCCCTCTCTCCTATTCTCATACACGACTCTCTTCTCCACCGCCAACAACCCCATCCACTCCTTCGGGTGCAGACAATTCACATCATCCTTCAGGATCCTCTCCAACAAGTCCAGCACTCCAAACCTCGCTGCTAAGGCCTCACACGCTGCAACATCCCCACAAGAATCGAGGAACACGGCACCGATCACGCTCTCAACGAGATCAGACATGAACTTCGGTACCTCCAGCCGCGCAAGAAGGTTCCACGGAAATCTCTTCCCGGTGCTCAGTTCGCCGCAGATTACGTCCCGAAGTTCCGACCACCGCGCCAGCGACACCTGCTGCGCTACCGTGATTTCGCGGGCACTGTGTCGCATGAAATGCCACATGCACCTACGCACCTGCTCCTCGCGCGTCTCGACGTTCACCCGTCCATGACGTGACGAGGCGCGCGTAACAGAGACCTCCGTTCGCGATTCCGGAAACGTGAGTTCGAGGTTCAAGAATCCGAGGGTGTCCGCGTTGACGAGCGCGGCGTTAATCCTGTGCATTGTCTGATGCGGCAGCTCCGGCCGATGCGCATACAGCCTCCTCGAAGTGATGTGGTCGAGAACCGCGTCTCCGAGGAACTCGAGCCGCTGGTAGGAGAGTGCATCATCTGGGCTGTTGAAGGATGGCGAGGTGATGGCTTCTTTCAGCAGAGTCGGTTTGCGGAAGGTGTAGCCCAGGATCTGCTCGAGTTGCGGGTAGTGCGCCTCGCAATGCTCCGGCACGGATGCGTGGAGCGCGGCTACGCCGTCGGAGATGGAGACCCAGTTCTCGGCGGGGAGAAGGGTGCGGATGCAGGTTAGGGCTTTGTCGATTCCGCCATCGATATATGCGGCTCCTATGAGTGCTTCGACGATGTCAGCCAGCCATTTAGTCGAGCGTTGGACTTTTCCACCCTCGGTGTCAGAGTCCTGTGAGGATAGAATGTCTTGCACATATCTCGGCCGCCATTTTGCCCCCGTGAAAGCTTTGGTGATCATGAATTTGTCTAGCCCGGCGTTGATGCATGCACGGAAGAGGTAGCCGTTTGAGTTTGTCCGGCCTTTTTCGGCGGTGAGGTAGCTCTCGGGCCAGGTGGGATGCTGGGTCATCAAGGAAATTGAGGTCATGTACTTTAGGATGCGGTCGCCGAGATATTCGAGACGTTGGTAGTCAGGCCCGCCCGCCGATGAGGCAGTGATGGCCCTCAGAACGAGAGCCGGGTCGTTAAATTGGACGGGGGCTAGAATTGTTGTGCGCAGCTCTTCTGCAATCATTGCGAGCTCGCATTTGTGCAATATTGAGGGTGTGAATAACGCGAATAGGGAGTCGGAAGCCGGCAGGTTCTGGAAACGGTATTCGGAAGCGGGTGCTTCTTGGTATGCAGTATAAGCTTCATTCTGGGTATTGGAGGCCGGAACGCGATGAAGAAAGTCTCGTCTCTTGGGGAACCTCTTGCTCCTTATCCAGAGTTGAGATTCTGCAGATATATTATCTGGTTCCACAGATACGAGCTTGTCGAAGAATTCCGAGAGGATGAACTGGACTCTAGCGAAACCTTGTCTATTTAGCAAACCGTACTCTCTATTACTAGGATATTTTTGAGCTGCATAAACGTCGAGAGCCGATGTAGACCCTTTCGTAGAATTAAGCCATGCCTGGTAGTCCGCATAGGTCTGGACATGGCATGGAGTTAACAATACGACGTGGTCCAGTCTTCTATCATCAGTCATCCGAGATCCGAAAACGGAGTAGAGAAGCGTATGCGTGATATCTTGCAGTGTCTCGATCTCCTCAGGCTTTAGCGAGATAGGGTCCAGAGCCTCAACTTCTACATTATAAACTGTATTTTCGTTCCAGAAGAGATCGAATCCAATTAACGGTGGAAACTTGCATGGCATGAGTAAGCACATGGTGTGAGTTTCCGCAAGATCTGTCGAGACTGTCACTACCATCCTATGCCACTCCGTAGTATCCTGTTTATGTGTTTCTGCCACCCTCACCCAAGGGTCGTATCCAGGCGTGAGCTCTATTGTTGATTCTCTGTTATCCACAAGATTCTGTTCAGGTACATCCTTATCACTCCGCAGTGGCAAGAGGTTTTCATTAACGAGGCCAGCGTTGTAGAGCTGAATGTAAGCTTGAAATGCTGCGTCCTTTCTGGCTCTCCGCTCAGATTGCCACGATTTGGCGCTGGTAGCTTTTCTTACGGAGGCGTGCAGGGCGATGGGCAGCGTGACCTCTGCTGAATACATAGCGTTACCCTCTTCTTTGAACTGAAACTGTGGTCGAGGATCTACGTATGGTCCACACTTAAGAGTATCGCAGAAGTGATGCAGATGGGACATTGCATTTTCCATGGTTAAGAGAGCCCTGTTGTATGTAAGTAATGATCAGAGATTCGAATTGAAGAAGAGATCCTTACCCTGTTGATTTTACCCTGAAGAAGAGATCTTCATCTTCACGTTGCTCTTCCAACTCAGCCATCCGCTCTACCTGGCGCATATCGTTCATGTACGCGTTCTTCATTTCCTCTTCTAAGTCTTCCCATTTCTTGGATCCCCAGCTTTCATCCTGGGTCTCTGAAAGCAGTATCACAAACTTGCTATCCTTCTTTCGGGCCCTACCGCGGCGTTGTATGAATGATTTCAGGTTCTTCGGTTGATCGAAACATACAACCACGTTGCAGCTTGATATATCGATTCCCTCTTCAAGGACAGACGTTGCTACAATGAGATTGATTGCGCCGGATCTAAAGTCGTCTAGTATGTTGGCTTGCTCTTGAACGTCCCATATATCTGAGACGAACACTTTCTTTCTCGAAGATTGCGAGGTCCCGATAAACTGTTTCACCCTGAGTAGACCTCGTAACTGCGGAATGGAGCTGAGCAGCTGGGCAAGAATAGTTACAGTGGCTCGTTCCTCTGCAAATATTAAGCCCGTAAAGGAATCATCGACGTTATCCACTAGGAAATCGACCATTGCGTTTACTTTTGTGGAAAACATACTCCTTCTCATTTCTAAGTACGTTATATTCTCGGTAGATGAAGCTTTTACTTGTTGTAGAATGTCATTTAGAAATTTCTTCTCAGTATCGCTGTATTCAGCTAACTGAAAGCCTTGCTCTGCAAGCAGATTTTCCCCTCTCGCAATAGCTTTGTCGATAAACCACTCTACCGCGACTTTTCCCAATTCCTTGTAGATCACGTTGGCCCTCATACATAAAGTTCGCATTTGTTCTTGAACATACGTCTTTCGATTCTGGAGGACCTTTTGAAGCTTTGTCATTGTACTATTATCGTTGTTCTGCCTCAATTGTTTAACTAGATGTTCAACGTAAGGATCCTTTTTAATGTCCAGTTGAGAATACGCTATGGACAACGAATCCAACCTTAGAGATTTTATTTGCTCAGACTCTGTATAAACGATCTTTTGCAGTTTGGGCCTATGAACGTATTTCAGGAGCTCAAGGCGATGGGTCTTTGGTGTTTTTGCTAGAGCATTCAGGTTCTGCTCGATAGTGCTATTCCTGTCAGTTCAGGTCAAATTATGATTTCCACAGCTTACCTTAAGCTTTGAGTATTTCCACGCATCACAGGACTTGCACTAAGGCCAAGAATCTTCGGCGCGGAGCGGTAATTTCCTGAGTCCACATGGTGCGCGTAGAAATTGGCCATAATATTCTTAGCTGCAGAATTGCCGATACAGTTATGTGCTTTAAAGGGCATTAGAGAGATAGTCCAGGAAGATTTTGATATTTGCAGAAAATTGAGAAAGTAATAATTCAGATACGCAATACCCCCGCTTGTCGTAGCATTTCTAACTTGTTATACAGTTGTTCATGAAAACAAATTACGATTCCGCTGTACACAATGATGGAGATGCGCAAACGTTACGTAGTATTGTATAAAATTCATACCTTCATCAAAGATAAGTAAGGCAATTCTCGTCAATCGGACAAAGCCATGGCTTAGAGCATCGTGCAATATTGCTGGTGTTGATACAACAATGCGAATGTTCTGTAATACTCCATCCCATATTGACTGATTGCTCCAAGAATCCACATCCAGGTCGCCTGTCAATAGGCGAGCTTGATATGCTGGTAACATACTGCAAATGACTCCGTACTGTTGGTGGCAAAGGGTCACCGTTGGGGCAAGGAACCAAACCATCTAGAAGACATTAATCGTTGTGACCTGCAAATGGTCCTAGGACAATCTTACTTTGTTTGTACCGCAAGATTCCAGTTCTGTAGAAGTTCTAGCTATAGCACTTGAAGAAGTTAAACATCATTTCGCAGACAGTGTATTCTATGGAATAGTATCGTTCGTACATTTGTGTTTTACCACTGCCAGTGTCCATCTACATGAGAAGAAGTCAAACTTAGCGTCAGAATTATCGTTGGTTTACAGATGCATCGACTTACAGCAACAATGATATTACGTTTAAGACTTTCTTCAACCATTTCCGACTGGTAAGATCGAAGCTGAAATAGCTCCTCCTTATTTTGACTAGACTCTAGAACAGCACTCATTTTGATGTCTCTGAAATATAGAGTCAGGCGAACAATTGTTTTCCCTCTGATTTTAGAATTTAGCTTGGAAAGCCTCAGTAGTTGCAAAGGCAGGCGTTTCATTTAAACCACAAAGAGGCTTTAAGGTAGGCATCCATGATACATATTGCAAATCATAACGGCTGAAGTTAAGGTATTGGATTTCGAGACAAAAGTAAAGCTTGAAATTAATTTCCCTTAGAGTACACAAGTAGAAAGTATAAGGTAAGTTAGGAGTAGGTAAGGCTAGCTGCAGCTGTCGCTTAATTCTCATTCGGGTATAGATCGGTTGGATAGCTACAGCGCGTCAGCTAATCAACTTGCTTCATGATTGTTACAGGACTACCTCGTGCAGTATCACATCAAAGATATGCAGTCAAAGTGAAACTTTTGATAGACGCCAATATATAAGAGACCTGTATTTTGGGTCTAATGTCGATTACAATGCTAG
Organism: Patellaria atrata CBS 101060; assembly: GCA_010093705.1. Taxonomy (NCBI): domain Eukaryota; kingdom Fungi; phylum Ascomycota; class Dothideomycetes; order Patellariales; family Patellariaceae; genus Patellaria; species Patellaria atrata. The sequence goes on from MU006094.1 coordinate 449,413, forward strand.
ATCCACTCTGCTCTCGCTCTATGCCGGTCTAAGATCATGTTAAACCTTTCGCCCAGAATGAATCCGAATACATAGATTTTTGAATAACTATCGTAGCATATCTATAAGTTCGTCAAGTAATCTTCGACTTCCTGAGGACTCAACTTCCGGAATCTGGGCCCTTGGGCACCGGCAACACCTTCGAAGCCTAATAACCTCTCCTCAGGTGGACCCACAATACCTGCGAATGAATTATAAGCATTTGCATCGTGTACCAGAGAAAAGGAGATAAGCTTACCAATCTCCACAGTTTCACCATTCATTTCACCCTCTATGGTCTCCTTGAGAGTAAGAAGTGCGATATGAATGGCATCCTCGAGCTCAAGGCCCTCTGTATATCGTTTCTCCAAGAATGTCTTCGCACTAGTGGCGCTCTTGCCAATGGCTGTAGCTTTCCAAGGGAAGTAGCTCCCACTTGGATCTACCTGATACAAACTTGGGCCTCCTTTCAGAATACCACCAGTCTTCCCAGACGCACGTTGCTTCTCGGCTTCCGGCTCACCGGTGTCCTTGGCCTCACTGTCTGGCTCGATACCATCATCCCATCCTGCAATGAGCAGACTGACACCGTACGGTCTTACGCCACCTGACTGTGTTGCCTCTTGCATGACCCGAGCGACATCCTGTACCAATATCCTCGTGGGTGGGTATTCATTGTAGATCCGCTTATAACCAGTATGTGAAACTTTTCGCGCCTTGTCGACGAGTATTCGATAATCTGGTCCCATTCCAGAATAGACCATGCCAATGTTTGGTGTGATCAGGCTGACCTTCGATGACGACTGCGAATCGATCAGAGGCGAGGAGGATTTCTTTTCTGTAGCAAGAACTATTCCATTGCTCGCTAAAAAGCTATTAGTTCAGTTTCCTGTTCTTTTCTATTCTATCTTCATGTACCTTTAATTCCCAGCGACGTTACTCCTTGGTTCACAGCATTCAGCGCATATTCTAGGACCGTGAGTCTATTGATTTGGTCCAAAATATCTCCTCCTAATGTGCGGACGTACCTATTTGAACTAATTTCCCGCTTTGACATGTTAGCAAGGTATTCTGTGGTGATTAGGGAGCTATAATGGTGTTTACCTTGGTGAGAAAGTCGTGAGTGAAAATGAATATCTATCCGCCATAATGGGCAAATGTACTCAAACAAGGATTAAAAAAAGTGTCGAGGACGAGAGATTGGGAATTACTTGAAGAGAGTATGGAGCTCTTGTCAGTTCGCCGTTGTTAGTGTAGCTATTCAATCGATGAAGTTGCGTCCGCGGTGTAAGGTAGCTTTAGCCGCCATTAGAACTAGGCAAGCTCCGATTCGCGTCCAAGCACGGTCACGTGAAGGGCTCTTTGACCGTCCGAAGTTCTACGGAACGGAAGTTCAATTATCCACTCCATTGCCTTTCAACTTCCATCAATTTCTATTCTGACACTTGTTCTAGACGACGGAAGGCTTTCTTATTGCCATCTCGACGATGAGATAGTCTGACTCTAGGGCATACAATGACTTCTAGCCGCTCTTCACTCTTATCTGTGGAGAACGAAATGTTAAGCCAGCTTCGTTCCGTTTATCGACCATACTATAACACGTGAAATCCAATACCAACCTTCCTTAATCCCATACTCTACCCGCTACTTCCCGGACATCTTTGGCTCTGCAGACTGAGGAAGCTATCGTGCTTCGTACACTTTCGGAACTTCAATACAGGAACGAGAATGGCCTCGAGTGGGTTTGAAGCTCGCCCTGGATGGCAATGGCCTGAGGACTTGGCGGATCTAGGGGTTGACACAGATACTAATGCCAGAAACACATATCATCAGCATCCTTCAGATGGAAGCCCGCCTAATGGACAAGAAAGTTCATCGAATCGACGGTCCCAATCACCCAGGCCGTCGAAACATTATAAACCTCGAACATGTCGGATTTGTCTAGACATAGTACAGCCGACTTGGAATGCCCCTTCTGAACACCTTCCCGGCTTCATGCAGCGCGAACCAAACGTTACTTATGAGTCTGAGCAAGGTCGCCTTATTAGCCCATGTAAGTGCAAGGGTTCGTCGAAGTATGTGCATGAAGGCTGTCTCCAGCAATGGCGCCATGCCGATCCGTCGTATGGTGCGAGGCATTACTGGAAATGTCCCACTTGTGGTTTCAAGTATCGATTAGAACGGATGAACTGGGGAAAATTTATCGGTAGCACGGGTAAGAATATTGTACCTCAGGTCCTTGCATATATCATTATCTCTAACTGATGCCTTAGGCGCACAAATACTTCTAACAGTTCTTATCTTCATGGTTGCTATCTTTATTCTTGGTTTCATTGCCGATCCAATCATCAATTTGTACCTAGATCCGTATGGATCCATTGTGCCCTTTATTGAACCAAAGTATAAGAACATTCCGGATCCAGAGCCTTCAACCTGGTCTGAACACGCTGTCAAAGGTCTCGCTTCCCTTGGTCTCCTGGGCTTTTTGAAAGTGTTTCTCGCAGGGCCATGGTGGCATTTCCGGATTGGCGGTGGTGGAGGTCGTCGTAGAGCAACAACAGGCCGTGACAGGCTTGCCGACGTCAGTTGGTTTGTCATTATGGTTGGAGTTATGACGTTTCTATGGGTATGTGACTCCCGGTTGTATTTATGGAAATATACTAACAGAAGATTAGACACTCTGGAAGGGCGTCCGTGCGTGGTCTCGCATGTCGTTGAAGAAAGCGGGAGAGCGTGTTGTAGATATTCAAGGTGATGGCGATGATGATGACGATGAGGACGAGAACGCTGTTCCATCGGGAGTACCGTCAGGTTAAATAGAGGTGAAATTTTCCCCTTTGATCAGGTAGGGGTCATAATACGATTTCTATTCCACAATTTATAAAGCGATCATAAACCCTATGAAGTTTTCATTCATGTCAGTTCTACGACCTAAACCGCTGTTGCCCGCCAAAATTCTCTCAACACGTGGTAGAATAATGTCCAACGCGTCCAGACCCAATTTGATATCAATTTCATTTTCGGCGACGTTCAATGAGTTTTTCCAACATATCCCTAAATCAAAAGGTCACCGAAATCGAGAGTGCACCGTCGGAGATTTACTCTCACGTGCGATCTCCCCTAAATCATCCGCACTTCTTTAAGTTGTCACGATCTACCAATATGGCGTGCCGATTAGTCATAGTGCGCAGAATAAACGCGTCTTATGACTCTGCGACGGTTTGGGACGTTCTGTCCCCCTGAGCTCAGTGCAAGACTGCATACTGTCCATCAGGAAAGACTTTCAGCTGTCCAGGTCTTCAGTGACTAGGTTGAAATGTCTTTTTAGGGACAGAAATACTTTTGCTACCTATATCACAATCCCAACATCCTCTCTACACAAGTGGAGTTCATTGCTGAAAGATATTTCTTCAGATCACCCACAACTTTGAGTTTAGAGCATTTCCCGTCGATAATAGCATTCTATCCTGTCGCTATATCATTTCATTCAGTTCTCGCACAGTACTTTCGCCTTAACTAAGAGGTGCGCTCGGCCTGAGTCTGCTAGCTTCTCCAATCCGGGAAAAGTAATACAATATACTTTCTTAACCGCTTCCATCTCGTCTTCCTCTGTCTCTTCCGCTGCAAATGCTTCCATTCCAGTATGATCAAACACCAATTCCTCCTTCTCATTTCTAGATGGCGGGAAGATGACACGATATTGTGCGTGTTGTTGTATTAGCGTTCTCGACAATTCTACGACCTGTTGGATGATGGAGTGAAGTTGCGCTCTAGTCTCCTTCGAAAACTGATCCGCACCTGTGAGGTCATGTATGATCCTTTCCGTCTGTGATACGAGTGTGTCGACGAGTACCGCCGCAGTCGTCTCTAATGTCCGATCGCCATCTTTTTGCAAAATGGTATAAGTAGCAGCCCTCCACTGCTGAAAATCTCCTGGCGACTTCGTAGCATGTAAGTACTCGAACAGCGAATGAAGCTGTCCCAACGCTCCTTCTCTCGGCAATCCAAAAAGATGCTCGTCCCTCAGGATCCCCACAACCTGCCGTGCGACTATACCCTGCAACACTGCAATCTTTGCCCCTGACGGCGTTCCTGTTCCCATCCCATACCCTGGAGCGACACTCCTTACCAGCTCCCCCGTCAGCCCCGTCAGCCCTTCCGTCCTCAACTTAGACCGCCGAAAATTACTGATTACCCATTCCCGCACCCTATGATGTAGATGCCCCAACACCTCCACGATCTCTCGATCAGTAACTTGGCTATCCACTCTCGTGAGGCTCGAAATACTCGTCTTCAGCTCCATCAGCTGCGCATGATACGCCCGCGCATCTTCTTCATACATTCGCGCTTCCCGTTCCGCCGTGTGTAGCCGCTCCAGTAGCTGGTTCCGCTCACGACTGCGTTCACCGCGCTCTCTGTGGAGGGCGCGTGTCCACGCCATGTCACGGTCCGCGAGCTCTGCGCTGGCGTCTTGGATCCGGGATTGGAGAGATGCGCGTTCTTGGGACCAGGAACGGCGGGATGGAGGTTGGGATGATTCCTGTGGCACGCTACTACGAGAGGCTCGTTCGAGTTCTGCTTTATAACTATCGAGGGTTTCACGGAAGAGGAGCTCGTGGGCTTGGAGCTGGGAGATTTCCTCTGACATGCGTCTTTGTTCGGCTTGGGCTGCTAGCAAAGCTTTTTCGAGCTCCGTGAGTCGGTCTGGATGTAGGTTGGGGGATTGGCTGGAGGACTGGGCGTCGTGGAAGGTGTTGTTAGGGGAGGAATCGGCGCTGGGTGGGCTGTTGTCGGTGCTCTGGGAGGAGGGTTTTTGCTCGGTGGGTGTTTGATATCGACGACGAGGTTCGTCTTTGGTAGCCTTTTCGGCAGCTATGGCGGCTTTAGGGGGTGCACTAATAACGCTGGACGACGAAGATGTTTTGGGCGTGCGAAAGGAGGGTTTTGGAGTTCGTCGATGGCGAGAAGAGGGGTCTGAGAAAGGGGAGAGATGAATTAGTTCACTGTTAGGTTCTATTCTGTTTGCATCTTCTCGTCTCATGTTGTTCTCGTCCAAACTTGTTACCGTCTGAGGATGGCGGGATGGAGAAATATCAGGGAGAGGTGCGTAGTGCCTAATAGCTCACCTGGACTATGTTTATCCTGGCCCGCCATCGATGCTTATTTGTACACGATCTCTCCTTGAGACCATTTCCCAGGGAGTCAAAAATTTGCGTATTTCGCAAGGGCTACACTATGGAATCAAGGTAGTTTGGGCGTTTAAGCTGGGCCATTTTTGAGAACTCTAGTGGTGGGGAGCTTAAAGTTTGGCCCCTTACTCTTCAGCTCCCAAGGCTTAGTAACATTAGTCGTGGGTTTGCCAAAAAGTCACCTTGCTTCTACGAGCAATTCTCAGACGAGTTCTAAGCATATCCAAATTCTAAAAGCATCACTAAAATCCCCGTATTAATTAGAATATATTCCTTTGATCTCGAACTGATACCTATTACTGTGGTGTTGTTAATTCAACCTTGAACTAAGGGTGTTTTGGTGGTCCCATCGATGTTGGGTGGTTTGCAGTCCTACCACTAATGTTACCAAGCCTTGTCCCATAATTGTTCTAGCAGATCTACGACATTTCCTGTACATATTTGTCGGTGCCTAGTCAGGCAGTCACTTATTCCTATACGAAGATACTTTGCCACAAGGCTCTGTCCCATAAGATAAGGTCGCGTAAATGATTGTCAGCAGATTTCTAGTTGCGTTCTCTTCTATGTCGCTGAGAGTTCGATAGTGGGCAAGAGCAGAATTACTTGAATATACTTTACCTATACAAGAGCTAGGATGAGCTCTTCACACCTACCCTTGAGGGCGGCGAGCTCCTCATACCCTCCATACACCGGGGAAACGAACGGTGGCGCGAATGGAAAGTCTGCCGGTATGGGAGCCACTTCCAAACCTTCGACAAGCACTAGCGGTGCGGCACCTACGAACGACCGATTGATAGTAGGTGTTGACTTTGGAACGACATATTCCGGGTAGGAAGCTATGCTGTAATATTGCTCTATTGGTGGCACATGATGCTAACAATTTCATAGTGTTGCCGCCGTGTATAGCGCAACCCCTGAAGACATAGATATTATCAAGACGTGAGTCTACTCACCTTCAAAATCATATAGATCAACCAACAAACCCTTGAAGATGGCCTGGAGGGAATGGCATAACCTCCGACAAAGTCCCCACTGAGATCGCGTACGTCTCTTCTCCCTCGAACGCATCGAGTACATCGCTAGGCTCCAATGGCGAGAGCAAGCCGCAGGATATAAAATGGGGTTTTCAGTTCAAGCCAGAAGAGTCAAGGTTACGGTGTATAAAGTTATTTCTCGATCGAAACCAGCAGTTACCCCATTTCGTATCGCCGTTAGACACAGCAGCCCAACTAAAGAACTATGGGAGGACTGTAATGGATGCGGTATCCGACTACCTGACTCAGATATATAAACATACAATGGATACTTTGACAAGACGATATGGAGAAACATTTATGTCGTTAACGAAGGTTCAATTTGTGCTCACCGTTCCAGCCGTATGGTCGGATGCCGCCAAAAATTCAACCCTCAAAGCTGCAGAAAGAGCCGGAATGGGGAACATGCACGATCTGAAACTGATATCGGAACCAGAAGCTGCGGCAGTATACACACTAAAGGCAATTCAACCGAACCACTTGCGGATAGGCGATAACTTCATTGTCTGCGATGCCGGTGGCGGAACCGTGGATCTGATTGCTTATAAGATTATACAACTGAGCCCTCTAAGAGTCGAGGAATCAGCTGTTGGAACAGGTGGACTTTGCGGTTCGGCATTTCTAAATTACCGATTTGAAGACCACGTTAGGAGCCGGGTAGGAGAGGAGCGATACACGCAGATGCGTGAGAAGAAAGCGAAAACCTGGAATATGGGCCTTAAGTACTTCGAAGAGTTTGTCAAGCGCAATTTCTCCGACGAAGAACACGCAGAAGTGAATATCCCTTTCCCCGGTCTTCCTGACGATGAGGACGCAGGCTTGGATAGCGGATTCCTTGTCATGAGCGCGGAGCAAGTGAAAGAGATTTTCGAGCCAGTTGTCAGCGAAGTTATTGACCTTGTAGAAGGACAAGTCAACAAGATCAGACAAAAGGGAGGTAACGTCTCTGGCATCGTTCTCGTAGGTGGCTTCGGCCAGTCGAACTATCTATATCAGCGCATGCGTACACACTTCAACACTGCACCCCCACCTCCGTACACAGAACGACCTACGCATGCTGTGGCATTACAGTCGAACCAATCGATCGAGGTGATGCACCCTATGTATGCGTGGACAGCTGTCGTACGTGGAGCCGTATTACGAGGGTTAGAGGGAAGCATGGTTGTGTCAAGAAGAAGCAGATGGCACTACGGTACTAGTTATGCTACTGTATTCGATGAAACGAGACATCCAGTAAGTGATAGATACTGGAGTCCGTTATGGGAGCGGTGGATGGTCAGCGATCGAATGCAGTGGCATATAGCGAAGGTAAGTTCCTCAGTACATCTCCATATTAGAGCTTCCCATCAGACATATTAGGGTTTATTGTTAACTTTCCGATTAGGGTGCACAAGTTTCAGACTCTCAACCCATATCCTTCCATTATACCCGCAACTTCCGTCCGGGCCAGAGTTTGATTGTCGAAGATGACCTGATTGCGTGCGATTCCGATGTCGCCCCTGATTCTTACCAGAAGGGTCTTATCAACGTGTGCACACTGACTACAGACTTGAATACAGTACCCAAGTCACTTTTCACGAGATTGACAACGACGAAGGGTGTCGAGTTTGATAATTTGGACTTTACTCTCGATATGAGGATCGAGAGTGCGAGCCTGAAGTTTGAGTTGAGGGTGGACGGGGTTAAGTACGGGAGTGTGGAGGCGAAGTTCCATTAATTATGAGGGTGAAGGATATCGTTAGATACTCGATTCAATGATGGGTATCATGATGTGAGGGCGCGGTAAATAGGAGTAGAGGATACTTGGTACATATTATCCCAATCTGGATAGTTCCGATAGGACAAATGTCAATTTCTTCTACTGTACCTTAAGCTCATGCAAATTATGATTCCTTTAACAGAAAAATGAATATGTGACATTTGGTACAAGAATCCCTACCAAAATGACCTCAGATCTAATTATAGAAAGTAACTAAGGCACTGCTACTCATAGTAAATCCGAGGTAATTTTTCAGCCTTATGAACCAAGGACCCCTCCCCGCCAAAAACTTCCCCCTCCAAAATCTATAAAATCACAAAATTTACCTTCAAGCTCACTACCTACCTACCAACCGCCCAAAATATCTCAACGACAACAAGCCCACGACGACTCTAAATGGCCGACTCCTACTACGACGAGATCGAGATCGAAGACATGGTCTTCGACACGAAGCTGCAGCTCTACCACTTCCCGTGCCCGTGCGGCGACCGGTTCGAGATCTCGCTCGGTGACCTCAGGGACGGGGAAGACGTCGCCGTCTGTCCGACGTGCAGCTTGATGATTAAGGTTATCTTTGAAGCTGTGGGATATTAATATATGTGTAGTGGTTTGGGCAGTGTGCTAATGCGGTCATAGAGCGATTTGCCACAGGAGCAGCCGGTGAAGACGGAGAAGGAGACGCCGAGGCAGATTGTTGCTGTTGTGGGGATGTAGGAGTGAGGGGTTGGGAGATGTGTATGTTATATAATTAAAGACCTTAGGTGGGACGGGTCGCGGTGGGAGGAGGGGGGAGTGCGGTGATGAAGATTCCTGATGGACTCACCGTGAGAGGCGCGGGGATCATCTGTCTTGAGGAACATACGGTGTTCCAAGGACACGAGATGATAAGGAATGGGAAAGACTGGTTGGAAAGATTCAATACTGGCGAAGAACAGCGCGTCGTGACGATGGAAACGATACGGGCGCAAGTTCAGCGAGTGGTTTTGAGAGACGCCTAAATTTTTGGCAGGATAGACAGGATTTGTTATGCTTATTGTACAAAATATCAAGAGGCCTTCAGCCGTTCCGGCTAATACCTGTACTCAGACTTTCTCCCGTAACGCCATTGGGTTGTCGCTAACGCATGTGTTTTACGGTGTATCGGGGTCAATGCCTAGCTCGATGCCTAACTCCTTCCTCAGAAGTTGGGTCAAGGAAGAATTGTCCCTGATATAGATCCAATCTCCAACGCCTCCACCCTCCTTCTCATGCTGAGACTCGCCTTCGACAACGTAATCGTAGCGCTTCGGGCCAGAGATGGGGGAACTGAGCCAGATCTGCTTGTTTGGGGGTTGCTTGTTGATGACATAGGTTCCTTTATTGGGCACGGTAACGGAGAGGATGCCAGCCTGGAAGGAAAACAATTAGCTCCAGCTTATCCCCTGTAGGAGAAAACACATACTGAATATTCAACCTCCATGTCTTCCCTAGATTCTTGCATAGCTTCGAGTTTCGAGTTCAGCTCCTCCAGATACTGGTCCGCAATCTCATGATATTGCTCGCTACTGATCTGAGCTGGCGCCTTTTGCTCCGGCGATTCGCTTTCCTTTGGACCTGGATCCTGAGCATCGGGCATTAAGCTGCTCAATGAGGGCGAGGAGTGAAATTCCCGGGGACCAGGAAATGCGAAGTATTTCAATGGAGTCGAGACATGGCGGCGGAACGTAGCTGTGTTGAGAGACTTTACACCCAGCGAGGGCGATACGATGATGTCAGCGCGACGGAGTGTGACTCGCATAGAGCCATTGGCGGAGCGGACGATGCGTCTGGATAGCATCTTTAAAGAATGCAGACAGAGATTGATTTCTCCGTATGCAAACTTTGATGTAGCTGTTTGGTGGAGCGGAGATGCTGTGCCCTCTCCAGATTGTTTGTTATAGCCCGAGATTGAGAGCTGCGGAGCTTGGACCACCTTGACCTTTCCACCCCACATCCTGTGAAATGCACCTCATGCTTACCATCCCTATCGTGGATTCGACGACAATTATGCGCAACGATCGTCCACCAAGATGATAAACGCAGTTTTGGTTTTCAATAACTCGGGACAACCTCGTCTCACGAAATTCTATACCCAGCTCGTATGTTCCTTAACCCTCTAATCCGCCATCACTAACCTGAACTCACATAGGACACTGCCGTCCAACAACGCCTGATCTCCGAGATCTTCACCCTCGTCTCCAACCGTCCGAACTCCTCCTGTAACTTCCTCCCGTACGTTTCCCTCCTATACCCCCTATCATCTCCCCTGAAACCCCCCTAAACCGTTCACTGTAGGCTGCCACCCCTCCTCGCCGCTTCCTCTACTACTACCTCAACTCCCAACACTGACGCACCCTCCCTCGTAACCTACCGCCACTACGCAACGCTCTACTTCATCCTAATATCCACTTCCACTGAATCTCCCCTCGCCCTCCTTGACTTCATCCAAGTCTTTGTCGAAGCGCTCGACCGACTCTTCGAGAATGTCTGTGAGCTAGACCTAATCTTCAATTTTGAAACCCTGCATGCGGCGCTAGGTGAGATGATCGTGGGGGGTGTGGTGATTGAGACGGCGCTAGATAAGGTGGTTAAAGGTGTCAGGGAACAGGGAAGAGTTGCGAAGAGGCCGGTGAACGAGGGGTTGAATTTGGGGGCGAGAGGTTTGGGTGGGCTGGGCAGGGCGAGATAGGAATATGGAGATGTGGTATTTTTGCGCAACTTTATTGGTGGGACTTCTAAAGATTGAGGCTGGGATTGGATCGACCTAAGTGACGACGTTTGAGCATGCGACGAGCGTGAACCACCACCCCCCTTTGAGTTACCGATAACCTCCTGAGCTGCTGCTTGATATGGAATCTTTAAGGTGAGTGCTCAACTCTAGAAATGGAAATGGAGGGAATGTTCTCAACGATATGAGAGGACTGTATAGTGTACGGTGGATAGAGACAAGCCTCCTATTTGGAGATACGCAACGACTCGATATGTCGCCAACATTTATCTGCGGGTTAATTCCCGAGGAATAATCAAAGAATACAAAGAAGAAGAAAAAATTGAAATAATCTCGCACCGGAAGCCAAAGTGTAGTAACCTGCCGACTATCAGGGTGTAAAATGTGAATCCCCAGAATCCCAACGGCACCCGTCATAGCTCAGGAAAAAATCAATGATTTAGCATTAACAGATAAACATCTTTACTTTGGCTATGGAATAATTACGATCTTAAGGTATCACTTAAAAAAATAGGTTGCTAACTCGTTCCGATCAAACGTTCAACTCAGGCACGTCCTCTCAACAGCTTCAATAACCTCCCTCCAAATACGTTCCGTCAGCCTCTTCCCCTCTTTGTCTTGAAGTGGTTGCGTCATTCTATCTGACTTAAATAAAAAAATGAAATCTACTAAGGAAATTCAGAATTGAAAAATAAATAAAAATTGCAAAAAGCAGTTCCCCCGCCGAAGCGGAGTACATCTGCCCTCCCCTCGAGGGGAGCCGGCCGGGTATCGAACTCGGGCCGCCGAGATTGATTTTATATGAAGGATAGGGACGACATATCTGCCTTATCGGCTAACCCGAGTTTGATGGAAACATTGGCGGGTAATGTTGCTTATGACCTGCAAATATCCCGGCACGTGGTTATAATGTTCAAACACTCTTCCCAGCGGTCTTTTTTTCTTTTTTCAGTAATATGCGCTCAGCATACTAAGCTTAAATCTTCTTACGAAATGATCTTGTCATTATACTAAAATATATCATGACCCCCTTTTCCAAGTCTCAGCCCGCTAACAGACGTCCTAGCCCCTTACTCAACCGTTCTAAAGAGGAAATGATACATAACTTCCGTCACATTGTCAAGAAACAAATTCTTATCCATTTCGCGCGCAAGACTAGACTTGCAAGGACCTAGACATACAGAAGTGACAATGACATCCGCACCTCCCCCCCACATCCCCATTCAGCGCAAGTTCGCAAGCCATCCTCCACACCAAGAAGGACGAACTTAGAATCTCGATACTTTTTCGAAACCCATTGAATCCCCTCGACGGCTCCAGTTCCACGACCAGTATCTCCACATCACCAAAGTACGTACTTCTTGCCACAATCCCCAAACTGGCATCCCACTCTCCGCCCTCGAACCTTTCAATTTGGCAAAAGCAATAACCCTGGCAGCGCCGTGAAGAGCACATGGATCTGCAGTCCCTTCTCCCACCCATACGCGCCCATCTCATATCTCCTCGGCCGCACGTCCGGTTGAGAACCACGATCCAGCACCTCTGCTCCGCCTTGACACGTCCCACGACGCTTGCATGCTGTTGAAGACTCCATATCCAGCTCCCGGATTTCGAGCACGCATCTGCTGCCGGGACGCCTTTGTAAAGGGTCCTGCACGCGAGGATGAGGCGGGATATACCTTTTTGAGCGACCTTGATGGCGGTTTCAAGCCGAAGCCGAGGCCGCTGTTGGCGCCCGATGGTTTCGCCACGACAGGAGACATCCGCATCGAAGGGGTTGGCTGAGACAGCGCGATTTGAGGAGGTTCATGGCAAAAGGGCATTCGGTCAGGTGTGGAATTCTCCAATATTGGCGGATAGTGCTAAAAACGAAGTATGAACTACGACTTGATAACTCTCCCTCCACGGTAAAGCGATGAGGTTTTATATCCCTCTCTATATCCAGATGCGGTGTCTTGTTCAAGACCGAGGGATACTACAGAGCTTGCTCCTCCGCAACATCGAGAAGCGGGTTGATGTATCTTCCACCTCGCACCTTCTCTGAATCCTCCAATAGTACACACCTTCAACCGTGCCTTCCGGCTGCATGTCTTTGCGGCATAAATTGTCTTCGTTTCTCGCTTCAAATGCACTTCCTCGAGCAACGCCGACGGTTAGCTTCACACATACAGTAGCGTAGAAGTAGATGGGACAGCGGATATTCGCAACCAAGCGACAAGGCAAGATGTTGACTTGTCGGTTTTTTCTACCTCTTGCGTGGGAAAATGTCGTTGAGAGAAAGTTGGGCCTTAGGTGGGTGGTTGTAAGCGATGGGGACGAGAAGGATTGAACTAATGAGCCGATTACCTGATGGGGTAATGCGCGATGCGACTTTCAGGTGATGGTGTCTGGTATGTGGGAATTACGGGTTTGAGGGCTGGTAGATAGAGTAGTTTATGATGAAGATAGATCCGTTTCTCTAGTTGTAAAGCGTGCCGGAATTGAATCGTAGCTCGAGAAGACGGGCAGGTAAGGCAGGGAAGAGATACAGACGGAACTACAATTGAGACAGTAGCTAAATGCCAATAGACTCTGGTGCGAGAGTAGGATGAGAGATGATGTACAGGTACTGTAGATCGAGCATCGCTATCATTCTATGGTAAACTGGTCTTTTTTTATAATACGTGCAAACTCCTCATGTTCTTTAAGATGAGCACTCTCCTACTGCTTGCTGGCAATCCCGGGTTACCATACAATTACTCTGAGGGAAGAACGACCCAGTCACAAATCCAGGGGCCGTATCTGTACGATACGATCCTATCCATCAACCTAATTCTTTTTTTCAAAATTCGATTGAAAGGAAGCCGGAGAGTAAATGAGCCCGTACACCGATCACGCAGGCAACCTGTACGCTCACTCAGTCCAGGCGAATTCCATTTCTCAAATAAAACTGCAGATTTCCTACGTGGAGACATCTACGTCGCGAGGTAGTTCAACCCTGACCCCGTCCTCCCAGTAGACCACCCCATCCATAATCCTACGTGCAGTCCTAAGCACAGTCACGGTCTTAACACCCCCCTCCCCATCCGACACCGCATCAACCCGGATCATGCCACTCGGATGCCCTAACGTGACTATTCCCTCCATGACCCGCTCCTCAGCCAATAGTTCCGCGACCACTGTCCCCGGGACCTGTGCCGCAGCAGCCGTGCACAGCGCGCCGGTGAGCGGGATCGCGCGATGAGGTTGTCCGTCCGAGACGAAGCGCACAACCAGATCGACCGACGAAGCGGGGAGCGTCTCACCGGAGAGCGTGGTATGCTCTTCCGGTTTCGAGACCATGGCGATCTTGGGCTGGGATCTGTAGGGCGTCCCGTCCGCTTGTAACAACCCCATAGCCTCGGCTCCCTGTCGACGGAGGTGCTCGAGCTCGTTCAGGACTGAGGGCATCTCGATGAGGGTGTTGGGGAGGATTGGCCCTGGGATTCCGAGGGAGGAGGCCTGGATGAAGATACTCGGGTTCGTGGCGTCGATGCAGGAGACGCAGTGGTTGGAGAATACGTCCATGGGGTTACCGGTAGGTAGGAGCTTTCCGGTTTTAGCGCCGCCGGGGCGGAGGAAGTGGAGGGTTACTTTGGCCGCGGTGCCTGGGACGCCGGAGATGGATACTGGCTCGGTATCCGCGGGAAGGGAAGTCCCGTCGGCCACGGGGAAGATACTGTGGATTATAACACCAGTATTCGTATTATGTATCCTCACAGTCACTTCTCTTTTGGAAGAATAATCAATGCTGTCCCCTAGCATCCGTTTATCGTATGCATACGGGCCGACAGCTGCGCTCATATTCCCGCAGTTTCCGCTCGTGTCGAGCTCGGGGGTATCGATTCCTACGCCTATGAAGGTGTAATCAATGTCTGCGTCTTTGCGCGCGCTGGGGGAGACCAGACATATCTTTGAAAGACTGGATATACCTGCTCCGAGACCGTCGAGCTGCCGTCCGTATGGGTCAGGGCCCCCGAGTACGTGGCGGAAGATGCGCGGCCATTGGGATTCGTCTGCGGGCAGATCGTTAGGCTGGAAGATTACACCGCGAGAAGTACCGCCGCGATAGTAGGATGCCGCGGCGGCGTGTTGTTTGTGCCTAGTTTGGCGGTGTCGTAACGTTGTGGAAGGGAGTCTCGTCGGTCCATGTGATCGTACGGGAGTGTATGTAATTCTCAGGCTCCTTATTAGCAACCGTGACATTCTGAAACCACTTCATAATCTCCATTGTCCCGTCCGCGCGACGATTATGACTATCCCATGGTTCTTGTGGTATATACAAAGTAGCAATGCCGAACATTCCCGAAGGGTATTCTCATTGCTCGGGAGTCGGGACGAGAAGAAGCTTTGACCATCAGCAGTGATGTCCGAGTGTCGCATGCAACGATTTTTTGCCTGGCAACACACTCTCCCATCATCGCCGCATCACCCGGTTTGCTATATTCTCTCATCCATAGTTCCCACAATGATTCAGAGAAACCTATTACGCCAATCGAGAGCTCTCAGCTCCAGCTTTTCCGCTCGACCTTCCTCAACACCTTTCCTCAGACAACCCTCCTATTTCCGAGCATCAATACCCAGGGCTTCGACGGGAAGGATAACATCGAGATGGTACTCCGAAGCCGCCGAGTCAAAGAAAGAGGAGACACCTCCCACAGAGACAAAAGAGAGCGAACCCCCCACACCAGCAGAAGACCCCTTAAAAAAAGAGCTCGAAGCAAAGACCAAAGAGATAATAGACCTTAAAGTACCCCAATCCCCCGATCTGCAAAACTCACACCCAACCCTCTAACCCCCAAATCCAGGACAAATACCTCCGCTCGATCGCCGACTTCCGGAACCTTCAAACCCGCACGCAGCGCGAAATCCAAGCCGCCAAAGACTTCGCCCTGCAGCGCTTCAGCGCCGACCTGATCGAATCCGTCGACAACCTGGACCGGGCCCTCTCGACCGTCGCGCCCGCCGTCCTCACCGCCCCCGACGCCAACAAAGACCTCATAGCGCTGCACGACGGGCTCAAAATGACGGACCGGATCCTGATGCAGACGCTGAAGAAACATGGGTTGGAACGCTTCGATCCCAGCGAGAAGGGCGACAAGTTCGATCCGAACGTGCACGAGGCCGTGTTCATGACGCCGCAGGAGGGAAAGGAGGACGGGACCTGCTTTTTCACGCAGCAGAAAGGGTTTTTGCTCAATGGGCGCGTTGTTAGGGTGAGTTCACCGTTTCCTTGATGTGAGGGGGGGTCTCTGCTTCGTGGGTGTGTTGGGCAGATAACTAACGGTTTCGTGCAGGCGGCTAAGGTCGGCGTGGTCAAGAACTCGTAACCTCGTGGTTACCGTTCTAGGTTCACGACATGGCATTTATTGGAATTTTCCCATGTGGTATAGATGGAAAGACACATTCTCCACTTTGTATAAACAGTTTCATTATTCTGTGCTTAGCGCCACGGATAGCATCTAAGGTAGCGAACGTTCATCGCACCGAAAATTCTGGCGTCGGTTTGTATATATCCTCCTCTCTCCTTGACACGAAAAAGGCTTCGCGGCTTGGGTTTTGTAAAAAGATGCGGATATGATCCGGCTATATAATCTTTATATCAAGCAAAAAGAAAGTATAGCCACCATGCACCAATTCTCAGACATCCTCTATAACTTTCCCCGCGCAGATTTTTCTCTTCCGGTATGAATGTAGTGCATAAGACCAGCCGAACCCCTAAAGCGCCTTCGTGACGCCAGAATATTTTCCCATGATGGTACAATACCTCGACACCTGCTGATGAAAAGAAAAAAAAAAGAAAAAAAAAAGGGGGGGAGATGCCTCCAACTCCACTAATGCCCATCCTCCTCAAAAATCACCATCCCGCCCCACTGTTCCCGTAAGGCGTAGCACCATACGGCGTCGTGCCACCTCCCCACGCACTCGCATTCCCAGTTCCGACTCCAAACGGCGTCGTGTATCCCCCATCGGCTCCATATGCAGTTCCGGGGGGCGGACCGTCCGGACTGCGTGCTCCGTCGCCGTAATCGCCGTTGCGCTCGTCGCCGCCGGCTAGCTCTTGAATGACGGCGGCGAGCTTTTGCTGGAGAACTTTGATGCCCTGCTGCATTATGACGTCCGGGGGCAGGCCGCCGACGGTCTCGACGTTGAAGTAGAAGACGTCGGGTTGGGCGTCGTAGTTAAAGGGTTCGCCTTCTTGCAAGGGGTCTTCCCAGTCTGCGTTTTTGGTCGGGGGCCTGTACACTTTAGTTTTTTGGGGTGGAAGCGGGGTTATGGGATAGAAAGTGCGTACCATTCTTTCTTCGCGTCTTCCTCGAACCACAGGTCCAGATGTCGCAGCTTGTTGTGTGGATCATACTCGAACCCGACGGCGGCTGTGGGCATCCACTTCGCGTGCTCCTTCGCGATGCCCTTCTTCGCGATGCATTTGACGCGGATCTCCTGGCCCTTGCGAAGCTTGACGATGACGCAGCCTTCGCCCTTCGCGTCCGTGATGACCGGGTTCCCGACCTGGTCGTTGACCCTGCCCCCGGTGACGACGAGATCGCGCGCGTACACCTTCATCACGTCGTCGCCTGTACATCGCGCGTGGAGGGTGAGGGTGACGCTGCAGCTCTCGCAGTACTGGTCGCATTCGCAGTCGCGGGTGTAGAGCACATCGTCGACGTCTTTAGAGTTCAGCGGGATGAGACCGAGGCGGTGGCAGACGAACTCGTCGGCGAGGACGGAAGTGTTGGACTCGACCTCTACCAGATCGATTGCGATGGTGGGAATTTCGGAGAGGATGACGCGACGGAGGGAGTTTGCGAAGGCGAGGTCGGCGCCCCGGAGGATGAAGTCGACGGCGACGTTGTTGGCCTTGTTAGAATGTTAGAACGGAGGTTTATACAGATAGCTTGGAGTATAGACCTCTCGTATTGTCACACGAGGACCTAGTTCTTCCGCGCCATCGACGGCGTAGGTGTCGTAGTCCATCTTGACAGTTTAGAAATAGCTAGGGAGTGAGCTTTGCGCTCGGGTATACGGTTCTGTAGAACACCAGATTAAGGGCTCAAACGAGAAGCTGTAGGTAGTAATAGCAGATGAGAACAAAGAGGGGAGGTAAAAAGTGCGGTATGATAGGGTGAGAGGTCATAAAAGTGGTTGTGGTTTAGTATTCAAAAAGTTGAAAGAAGGTCCATCTGGAATTCAGAAGGTCCGTGCGCTCGTGGTTCCTGGTGCCACATCCTTGTCCCCCCGTACTTCGTGCAAGCTTAAAGCAACTGTACAGCAAAATATAAACACAATAAGGTGTAAGGTACAAGCGACTATACCATCTCGACTAGATCAACTGTAATCGCATCTTCAACGAAGTGACCACAAGCATGCGACCACATTCTCGAATGAACAGAAAGGAGATGCCCAATCCCGATTACTCCAAAACAGAATTGACTTGATATCTCAAGTTAAGAATTAGAGATCAGAAGGATGTTTAAAATAATTTCAAGCTCAATTTCCTTTCACACATGTTCATCTCATCAAAAAGCCTTTTCTCTTCCCAATGAATCTCCCCCAAGTCACTAGAGGGTCCACTCTTCTCCCCACACCAAGGAAAACACACATATCGCTTCTAACATCAAAACACGGGAAACCCGATATGTCATCCAGCCTCCCCTTTCCGAAAGTTTGACTCACCAGTCGTTAAGACCAGCATACGAAAAAGCCCAAAAGAAGCAAAGAGGGACACATCCAAGAAATCAGAAACTCAGGGGCAAAGGAAAGGACGTACCTCTTCTTCCACTACTCCCTCAAACCCACGCTGAGAAGCGAGAAACGAGTATCCCCGACGAGGTCATGCTCTCAACTCCACTTCACGCCAGGACTCACTCACACAGATGACGAATTCGAAAAGTGATAGCGACTAACACCCAAACCCGAAACGACCAGCAGTCGATTTCTATTTCTTAAACCATTCCCTTCCCCCTTTCGCAGAAGAGGCGTATCATCAACCCGGAAGTAAGGTATACCCCCTCCTCCGTCCCCCAAAGCACCAGCTCAACGTCCGAAAGACTAGAAAGATAAAGGGACAAGAGAGAACTTTGAGATACAAAGACCAGCCCGAATCTAGAAGGTGAAGTTACTCATACACCTCCGCTTTTGCCCCCCTCCCCCCCTAAAAAAAAAAGGCTTTATATACGAGTAAAGAAACCCCCCTTCCCCAATGAAGACTCCTGGAACCCGTGATTAAACAATACGTTAAAGCTACCCGTTCCCATTCCCATCCCCATCCCCATCCCCATATCCATATCCCTGATAAAAGTAACATCTCCCCCCATCCATCGCCGTCGCTATGCTATACCATGTCTATAACCTTAAACCTATAAAAATCCCCAAAGCCCAATCCTGCAGACTCCACCGAAAGACATACAGCGCTTGAAGCCCTCCATGATCTAATCAGACAGACGCAAATCGCGCCACCGTACCGCATACCAGAAATACCGGCTGAAAGAAACGACAAGACTCCTACGAAACTTTTCTGTTGCGAAATCCTAGGAAGCTAAAACCCGCTCCCAATCAAACCTCACAACCATTAACGAGCGAGTTCTTCGGCCAATCATACTCCGTTTGTTTCCTAAAATCCATTAGCACAATTCCCTCCACCCCCTCACCAAATGAACTCACCACAACGTCAAGTTAAAGTTCCGATAAGGCTCCGGATGCCGTCTGATATACTCAGTCGTGGGATAGCCCGGCGGATCACACGTAACCATCTCCTCGCCCTCCTGCTGATAAATCCTGATATAATCCACACGCATAGTCGCCGGAAGCGTGGCCGCGATGCCGCTCAAATTGAGCGCCGCGAAGCTATTCGACATGCCGAAATTCGCCACGATGGCCATCGGTTCTTCTGGGATGACTCTCTTGCCGATGTTGCCGTTGGGGCCGAGGGCTGAGGCGTAGACGGTCCAGGTGCGCACGTCGCCGACGTACCACGCGACGTAGCCGTCGTCCCCGGTTCTGTAGTCGAAGGCGTACTTCTGGTATGCTTTGCCGTCGTACCAGTCGTTGTTCAGGTTCGTGAGGCCCGAGAGCGCTTGTTGGTAGGGTCCGCCGGCGTAGGAGTTGATGCGAGTTACGGAGTAGTCGTAGACTTCGACTTGTTCTTTCAATATAATTAACACACAATTTCCGATAATCATGAACTCCAAAACTCACCGTAGTTAGGATGATACCAAACATCGAATGGCGCGACTTGAAGACTTTGCGATGCGCTGCCGATACCGTTTAGATTCGGATTGTCCAGAAACTCCACGCTGGCTTCAATAGCATCAATTTCCGGAGCACTTCGAGATTTTCCAGGACTAGGATGGTCTTCGCCCCGGCAAGTACAGGCAGGGAATCTCATTCCAGGTAGATAACTGATCCCGTCAGTTTGGCTCTGATTATGTGTGATTCCAGCATCACACTCGTCATGGTAACTATACGGCCACGTGCCATCGGTGGTCGCGGCATATCCGGGTCGTCCAAGATTCCCCATGGTCCAAAACCCGGGCCAGAATCCGATGGTATCGCCGCGTCCAGGTAGAGATATGCTCGCTTCTATGTAGCCTCCTTTGAAACATAGCTTGTTCCACGATTGCAGCATACCGGACCGGTAATTCAGACCGTGGTTTTTGAATGCGTCGAATCTTATGGTGAGGATTCCATCCTCCGTAGTTATTGCATCTGGATCATACCACTGAAATTTATCAGATTACGATTTCCCAGAGACCAATCAATATAAGGTGCTCACCTCCAGATCTTGCGTAACACCATACCAGAAGTCCATACCTTGAAAGTAAGGATCATCGTTATCATAAAAGGTTCTTCCCGGTGTATTGAACTCGTCCGAGAACTGGCTTCGTCAGCATTGATCCGACGCCTCTTCTCTGCGGGACATACCACAAGTTTCTGCTTTTTCCCATTTGCGCCTTTTCTAGATTTCACATCATCTGGCGTGTCTGGATCTATAAGGCCCCGCCGAACGTTTTTCAGTAGAGGTTGCTCTACGTCTATGCATGTCGGATTACCCGAACAAGATTCTCGCACTGGATCTAGCTTATTTTGAACGAATGAACTAGCAGACCGATTAGCGGAATGCAGTTGAGAAAAGTGGGCGTCTGAATGCGCAAAGACAAACATACAGTACAGGAAACCCAATGAAAAGCATTAATATCCCGAGTGCGACTAACACCAAACCTCCCAAATTAACCATACCCCTTCCGGTCCATATGTCACAATCTCTATCGTTGTCATCCGGACCAGGAGTGTGCATATAATCATCTTTCTCAACATCTTCTGGGAAGAGTAATAAACCCGCGGAAGGGATGATATTGTATTTCTCGGACACGGTCTGTGTATTTAGGTTATCATCTTCACTTCCCGTCCGCGATGGCGCTCTAGAGTCGTCGTAGGGCGAGATGAACGGATTCATACGGCTCTCTGTCCCGTCTGAACTCCAACTTGATCTTCTGGAGGATAACGGCGACTGTAACGGCGAATTCAAAGGTGAGTCGTCATCTCGAAATCGCCGCGGAGTTCTCGACTTGCCCGGGGGTAATAGGAGTTCTGCTGATTCGGCGGCTGGAAGGGATCGCGCATAGAGGGGAGTTGGGATGCGTTTGGATGAAGCGGTTCCCGGTCTAGAAGAAGGTTGCGGAGTCAATTGTCGTGCGGAAGATCTATTGTCTGGACTGTAGTCTACGAGTATATTTTGCGAGCCTGAATTGAGTCTGAGGTGAGGAGGAGCATTCCGCCGCGGAGGAGTGTAGGAGGAAGCCATAGGGAAGAGGAAATTGGGTGGTGGAAAAAGTATTATCCTCCTGCCAGCTTGTAGATAAGAATCGTTACGTCGGGATCGATTAGATGCTAAAGTTGCACGAAAACAAGCCAGTATATACGTGACACGAGCTTTGGTTCAGTTTCAATGCGGGTGGAAACGAGGTTCGGGCGGGATGCAGTGTTGCGGGCGATGTATAGAAACGAGCGAATGCCTTGGAATGAATTCCTAGGGGATGTGATAGTTGTAGAGGGATCGAAAGCAATTCGCCAAAGCAGGGGAGCAATATCGATGAGCCCTTTGTGCAGAATACTGGGAGCTAGGATTGCGTGGTCAACGTTTTCGAGGAAATAGTACCGACCAGGGAGGATGAAAATGGGAAGAACGATGGACTGTTGACTGTGGACTAAGAAAGTTACTTCGACACAGGCAACAAAGGGAGAATTACAGTTCAAAATAATCGAACATTGAATTCAAGCTTTCAGGTCTGGACAATTGATGATTCCCATGAGCGTAACGGCATTTTCGATCAGTGGCGGCAATTTGTTCGAAAAAAATAAATAAGAGATGCCACCGTCTGCCACTGGCTGCAACTCACTACCACTTGCTGCCAGGTACGTCTTGGTCGACTTGGGTAGAGATGGCTAACGTCTTTTCATTCGACGAACCCCTTGCCTTGGATCTCTTTAGGGAAGGCACGGTGGCGGCAACTTCTTCTCCCCTGCGCTCCTTCCGCCTTATCCCTGACCCAATCCCCTGTCTATTAATATCACACAGGTCAAGTAGATCAAGTAGATCACACACCTCATCCATACCCGTACATGCCATCATCCTCGCCTATGTGGTTTTCGTCGATAAAACCACCATTTTTCCCGGTTTGTAGATTTGGACGCCACTTTCATGCGGGTCAATCAAGTTTTACTTTGGTACCTCGCAGTATGTTATCGAGTATGCGAAGCTGTTTCACTACAGGTCTCTTTCTGAGGAGAGGTAGAGTGTTATTTGTGGCTACCGAGTTCAGCATGGGAAAGTACGGAAGGACATTATCGTGCTTGCCGAATTGAAGGTAGATACTATACGGTACAGTACCCCCTATAATACCTTACCTCTTACCTAGATCGCGGTGGACTGAGGTGAGGTTTTGGTCACCTTTCCAATTTAGTGATGTTTAAGCATGTGATCGGTGGCTTGTGGCTTCTTCTTCCCCTTTACGGCTGAGGAAGGAGCCCCACCCACCCCCCCCCCCCCCCCCCCCCCCCCCCCCCCCCCGTCCCCCCAAGACGCTTTGAACACCAATAGATAGTGCACCATGGTACAGGTATGATCCTTCTACCGATTACTGGCGCTACTTGAAGTGAATACCTAGAGATTAAATTAGGGAGAGTAGAGATTTTACTATCTCTCATGGCGAGAGTTGAGGGGTACTTCCGCATCGACATCCCGAGAGTCGTATATCAAACTGCGTCCCGAAAAGTGGATATCATACATTCGTAACATTTACACGCGTCCCCGTCTAGCAAGCTCAACCACATTTCCACTCATCGTTCAACTTCCATTATCATAACGACCTGAATCACGATAACAGTTGCCGTCTCGGCCAGAGCCAGAAAATCCCGAATACACCTCCATACCCTCCCCCCCCCCCCCCCCCCACAACACCACCACCACCCTCTCCCCCGTCGTCTACGAACTCACAACACCAACCCTAACCCCCACCACAGCCCCCCCACCCTCCTTCAACCCAACAACCCACCAAACCCCCCTCGTCCCCTCCTCCGCCCAAAAATACCCTAGCTCCTCCTCCCCCTCTCCCCAACCACAACTAACCTCCCTAACCCTCCTCACAACCCCGGAATACTCCCCCCTCGGATCAAACTCCTCCTTCCCCTTCCTCACGACCTCCTTGCCAACCAGCTCCCCAAACTCCGTCGCCGAGGGCGGATGCTTGCCAGCCCACCTCAGCGCGACGGGCTCGAACGGCTCGTCCGACTCGGAGGTGTATGTCGCGTCGATGGATTTGAGGGCGGGCGGGACTTCGGTGTCGGTTGCGCGGGCGTTGAGGGTGGGTTTGGAGGAGGAGGAGGAGGAGGTGTGTGCGGTGCCGGTGTCTTGGTTTGCTTTGTCCAGGAAAGAGGTGTATGCATCGTCGGACATTGTGGGGGTGGAAGTGTGGAGGGTTCGGGTTATGAGAGGGGGTAGTGAGGGGTGGTGCGTGTTGTTTTGGGTATGGTGTCTGAGTGCGGTAGACTGGTGGGTTGGGACTTTTGGCTCGTTGATTGCGTTTTGGTTGAGTAGATTAGATATTGGAGATATGTGTTTTCGAGTTGAGAGATTCAGGCGGTTTATGCTGTGAGCGTGGAATATATGTTTGTATGACATATGGGCTGCGCGTGGTTGTGGTGTGAACGGTTCTGCGTTGATTGGTTGGTGACGGGAAGCTTGAGCGGGCACCACCATCATTACGTCATACCACAAGCTCCCCAAACTTACGTTTTCCAGACTCCATTATGATACTTTAGGTCTTTGGCAGTTAAAATCACATTGGTCGATTTGCATGATACGGGCCTTTAGGGCTTCCGTACAACTAGAACCTTCAGTACAAGATAAAAGAAAGTATTCTTGACTCGGTACACAGTACTGGAATCGTTCGTACAAGATCACTCCGGCACTCGAATAGAAGCTGGACTAACTTCACTCAATATCAAATCTAGCGTACATGTAACACTGCAATGACGTAGACCCACCACTGTACGCTCTCGCACGTTGGAACATCGGCGGTTCCAGTAAAATAACCGTAAGGGAAACCTGAACTACCGGCCTTTATAGGTGAATCAAACCTTCCTGCTATTGATACTGAGTAATTATGGTATTTTGGGCAATGTATCTACTTCATGTCGCGAATTCAAGTTGAACATATGGCAACTTGAGAGGACCTGGAGGAGCTACGTATCTAGAGGGTTCTAATCAATATTATACCGGCAAGATTCACTTTCAATTATTTCTAGAGCATATCTAATCCTGCCATAAATATTTCTCCCATGTCGTTTTCTCCTTTTCCGATAGCATGCGACCTGAGCCCTAATCATCCTCTAAAGCCCTCTTTCGATTGGAAGAACTTGTTGCTGGCTTTGCATCTGTGCCTTCGAAATGTTTTCCGAGCTTCCCTTGCAACTCAGACGTCATGTGGTTTACAAGTGCTGTAGTCCTATATCTCATCGTCATCCCCAAGTTATACACGCGGTCCGCGCCCCACCTGTCATCGGGAATCTCGAAATTTCTCAATTTCGTAATAAAAGTTGAGAAACTCATCCTCATTGTGGCCGTCGTGAGCTGCTTGAGGTCCAATGAGGGTGAAACCCCCGCTCTGGAGAAAAAGGATATTAGCCACCGAGCAAAGACGTATTGCAAGCTTTGCGATCGGACCGCGAGTGACAACTGCAATATGAATCCATGACCAGAGACCGTGCCCAATGCTTAACGAACCCGACCAGTTCTTCCATCGCTTGTTGTCAAACCTTGATTATACTAGCTACAATCCATTAGCTTAACGCAATCTAACAACGCGAACTATCCCCTTCTCTTAGCAATTCTCGCTCACTGTACGCTTGCACTTAAAGCTGCATCAGACTTTCTACCAGCTATTAACTGCAGATTAAGTACCCGCCAATAATCATGCAGCAAATTAACGTTAGAGATCGAGGAGGACCGCTTAACTAGGAGGAAGGGAGGGGATAAATCTTGTCCGCTCACCTAGTAAGGAATCCGGAATACGCCCACTCATCATCCACTTCTCTGGGACAACTGCAATGTCCTCCTCGTCTAACTCAATGCTCCGTACCAATGATTTTATCAAGCGGTCCGGTATGTTTCGATCATCAAACACCCATGCTACAAAGAACCACCCTTCAAACTTCTTCTTGCCCACTCATTTTTTCAGCTTTTCTGTCTGGGCTAGCGAGGCGGAGTACGACGGAGGAAACAAGGAAGCTACGAGGTGAATCGTTCAGTGAGCCACCGACGATGAGAGTCAAGTCGCCGAGGGTTGTAAGGATGACCGTTTCGGAGGACATCAAGAAGTGGATAAGGTAATTATACAGCTATGAGTTGATTGGCAACAGGGTTGAAGCTGGAAGAAAAGAAAAACGGGATTTGGAGCAGTATATAAGGGAAAAAAAAAAATAAAAAAAATAGGTGTCACATGCGCGCTAGCCGAAAAGAATAGATTGTTTGACCGTTCAAACAATTTTGATGGACAAGTACTGTGTAGTAACTCCAGGTCAGGTGATTGACTTCTGGAAGTGGAAGGCGCGCAGCAAACGGCTGTGGATGACCCCAACGTACTATTGAGGATAAGATAACGTTCGAACTGACTCTTTATTGTGTATTTCAAAATGTTTCAGCCAAGAGAATCAAAGAAACAGCCCAACAACACCAGCGTTGATATCATCAACAATCGCCCTGGCATTTCACGCTTCAACAAACTAGGAAGTAGGTAGATGCTCCTTTACACGCCTCGAAGATCTCTACGGCAAAAACCATTTCCAAAAGCCCTAAAAAAAAAATAGAAATTTGATCGGGATGAACAAGGTTCCAGACTTATCCGAGACTAAATAACACCCCCAAATGAAAGGGACTATGGAACATATGACTTTTTAGATATAAGCCCCTATACCGGAAAACGCACATTATACATATGCAATGGCTGTTTTGAAAGAAAGGAAATATATCTACACCTTTTGTTCCGCCACCTGCGGCCCGTGAACGATTCCATTAGTAGCGCTACGGGGGCTATTCTTCTCGGAACGGGAAGGGCCATTGCGTTTTTCATCTTCACCACTGTCATCGTAATCTTCATCAACATCGACCTTCCTAGCGGCAGGTTCATGCTGTTCTCTTCGTTCCTCTTTTGGGGGCTCGGGAACATGGTGTTGAGGAGGTGGAGGTGGAGCTTGATGGATCGACGGAAGTGAATGAGGGTGATGTGCGGCATCGGACGGATGGTAGCTTTCGTTTGCACGTCGCTGTTCTTCTAACCGTCTCGCTTCAGCTTCTAATGGGCTACGCCGACCAGGCGATTGCACTTTCGGCGCAGGGGATGAGCGACGGATGAAAGGATCGTCGAGCCTTGGGCGTTTGTCTTCATTTTGCGGCTTTTGCCCACTGTTTTCTTCATCCCATTCCCTGAGTCGTTTGGGTGCTACTGGAGTTCGATCATCACGATCCCGAGCAGCTGCATCAGCCGCAACTTGAGCTGCGGCTGGGGGCGGAGCGCCTCTTTCAATACCTGGAGTTGCGGTATTCGGATGATGCTGGTATGGTTGATGGGGATATTTGGAATTCGGGGAAGAAACAGAATTTTCAACTAGTGGACGGACCTCAGGAGGTGGGCTTGACACGCGTGGATAAACAGGTGGCAAAACCCCTTGACTATGGGGAGGCCCATTTCCCAAATTAGGCGGAGGTGGCGGTGGGCCGTTCGCTGCCGTTGGAAGATTTCCATAGTTTGGGTTAGAGATTCTAGTTGGGCCTTGTTGTTGATGTTGAGCTTGGGGTTGTGGAGGTGGCTGAGGTGGCAGACTGGGATGACCCGGAGGACCTTGGGGACCTTGGTAATGATTTGGGACTGCATTGTGAACTTTTGGGGAGGGTGAGTGACCTCTACGTGGAGGGGGCTGAGACGGGCGAGGAGGTTCCTGAAATTGTCGAACAGGTTCCTGTCTGGGACTTGGGGGACGTTGTTGATTTTGTGGAGGTGGAGGTCTGATTGTGTTCCTCTGGTCATAATGATTCAACTCTTGAGGAGGCATCCCCGGGTTTTGAATCTCAGCAAGGCGTCGATTCCAATCGTTACCAGTGCCCAGAGGAACTGCACTTGGGGCAGGCTGTGAGGGAGCGGGAGCGCCCCACTGAGGTCCCGGTGGTGCACCAGGTTGATACGCTTGTGGGTGTACGTCCTGAGGCAAAGGCGTGCTGTTTTGGTTCGGCATGCCGCTTGTCGGTTGACCGTTTTGTAAAAGTTGCAGGCGAGCCTTGATGTGAACGTTTGAAGGATCGAGATCTGCGGCACGCTGATACGCGTCCAAAGCGTCTGCAGTTTGATTGTTGCAGGACTCGTACTATTTATTTGTGAGCAAATGAGCTATCATTTCCCGAAGGTGAAGCAAACTTACCAGCGTACCAAGGTCGTACCAGACCTCGGAGATGTTAGGATTCAATCGGATAGCGCGGGAATAGGCGTCAAGAGCATCGCGATACTGATTGATCTGATAGTAGAGCACGCCGATGGAGCACCAGAATGTTGGATTTCGCCCGTCGCGATACACCGCTTGTTGATATGCTTCGTACGCCTTCGGGTATTTGGCTTGTGACATGTAACAACGACCAAGCAGATACCAGCTCTGTGCATCAGTCTGGTCTAATGGGGAACGGTTAGTGGTCATGCCGGCATTTCAAACGATGACGACTTACCAGAAGCGACAGAAAGCTCCAAATATTCAATAGCTTGCTCTTGGCTCTGGAAACTCTGACTCTGCTGATGATGCAGCCAACCAAGCTGCTGCAATACCTTTGCATGCTTGGAATCTCGTTCAAGAACACGTTTGTAGGCGTGCTTCGCATTTTCGTACTAATAGATAGTGAGATAAGACTTATCGCAATGGGATTAAGCAACTAACATCCTTATGTTGCTCATAAACATGACCGATTTGGAACCATATATCTTCCTCTGTTAGTGGCCGAGGAGGATCATTCACGATATACTTGAAGCACTTGAGAGCAAGTCAGTAAGTTGGCGAAGTTATCTTTTGGGTGGTTGGCGTGGGCTTACCTCTAAACTTTGAGTATACTTCTGCTGTTGTTTATAGATTATTCCAAGACGGAAATAGATTTCATTTGCTTTTTCAAAATTTGGTTCCATAGTCATGACTTGAGAAAATGCTTCTTCAGCATGTTCTAGCGATCCATAGCGATCGTAAAGAATACCAATACCATACCAAAGTTTTGGCTCCTGAAAATTATATCAGAACCATAAAGATTAGAATAGAATGGAGAATATATACTTTAGGATCTTGAAGATGGTACAATGCTTGTTGATAAGCAGAATATGCTTGTTGTAATTCGTCCATCATTAGAAAACAATGGCCTGTCACGAGTAAGCGGCACAGTCAAGCGGTATACGTTAATGAGCAATTGCATACCTAAACTACCCCAAACTTCACCATTATTCGGTTCAACCTTTAAAATTAATTGTAAATATTCGACTGCTTGAGGGAATCTTTCCTTGCTTCGCAATAAACAAGATATAGCATTCATCGCAGGGACAGACCACTGGTTCTGCCTCAGTGCATGTTCATATGAAGCAAGAGCATTTTCACTGTCGCCCATCATCTCAGAGACGGTTCCTAGATACAGTTAAAGCCAATCGCGATATATAATTTACCTGGTTTAGTGCGACTTACCCATCTGAATCCAAATGCTCTCATTCTGCTCTCTCAAGATCTGCGCGATGGTCTTTTGTTGTGCTGGTATATGAGCATGTCCGTTAGGTTGATGATGACCCGGTGGAGGGCCATGATGTGTAGGTATATTAGTTGTGGGAGAAGGTTGTTGATGGCTGGCCATGATTTGGCGCGGCCGTGTCTGTTCCTCTTCAGACGGGGAGGCGTCTGTCGAGGATACTTAAATATTCGAAACTATAATAATAATGGACATGTCAGATATTGTTTTCATCTTGTATCCATGGAACGGTAAGGTAGTGGTGATGTTAAGATGGTTACTTACAGATTATGGGGCAGATGGGCCTGTCAGTCAAAACAAGGTCACACAGTGACAGTTCGCGCGCCCAACGGTTCCGCTATAGATAGGCGATCAGATCGATCGGTAACTTTTTAGAATGAGAGTTATAGTTGAGGGATGGAAGTTTGAAGTGGGCAATGGGGGAGATGGGATGGGAACAAAAGAGATTGATAGGAGTGAAAGGTGAAGGTAGCGACTCGAGGGTAGGAAGGGAAAAGGAACAGGAACGGCGAGGAGGGAAAGCAGACAGCGAGAAAGAGTGTCGATGGGTTAGGGTTATTCGAAGTTACTGACCACCGCGACTTTCTGCCTTTGCATCTTGTTACACCAGTTTTGAGGGATGGGAACCCTGTTACCTTAGTTAGCTTTGACGAACGGACCATCTCGCTAGGCGGGGGCCCTTACCCACATGCAGCAGCTGTGAGCCTGCCATCCACACATCCACTCCACTTCAGTTCATCCATACTCTTTCCGGAGTCGGATGTATAAGGGGAGTTAGGAAGGGACGCTAGGGGTCATCTCTTTCCTCGGGCGTGGTTGCTGTAAAGTACTAAACTACGAAGCTAAGCCATGACCCACGCAACTTTACCGTCCTTCCCGTCGTGCACAGATCCGCCCGGTTCGCCTGCCTCGTCCAGATTTAATATACATTCACCCTTTTCCCAACCCCCAATAATCCAGAAAAGCGAAAGGTATGGGCCTTAATTCATGCAGTCTTCCGGAAAGTATTTACATCGCCCTGCAATATGTACGGAATATTCGCGTTGCCCGTTATTCTTTTATATGTATAACACAAAATGTTATCTTCATTTAAAAGTATTCCGAGACCCACCATGGATATCGAGATAATGACGAGCGATTGAAGACGATGATCTCTTTCCCCGGATTTCGGCCTTGTCGCAATATGGAAGCGTTGACTACCCTACTTGTTTCTGCTGGTACAGTACTCCTGTGGAAACTACGGGAACATTGTTCTTTTTATCATGGAACCGGTAGTTGTCAGATTAATGACTTGATGCATTTTGAGTTTCCATCTCTCAGACCTGAGGTTTTTGACGACAGTCAAATTCGCTCCCTTGCGTCAAGAGACAGAAGCAGACTCTACTGCACGTGGAGTGTGGGCGGGTGGCAGTGACGAATCCACCAAACTAACGGCTGTGCTCCTCCTTGCAGACCTCTTTATCGCCTCACAGTGCCTCCACACCAATAATCCCCATCATGACAACCGTTCAACTATGCTCTGTACACCCTGACTATCGGAATGTTATAAGCAGCTGGCATCCGCAGGATCGATATGAGTAAGATAGACCCTGGAATAGATCATTAAAATATTGCTTCATACTCGCGACCTCATCGTTTCAATAATAGCGTTATTTCCGCGACTCATAAATTCTCATCGTTTTCCGTATCTTGTCAGGCGAATTCAAGCAAACAGTTTCTTGCGGTGCTTGCCTGACCTACCTGAGGTTCGTTTCGTCGTTGACTGAAACTGTACACTCCCACCTTTGCTTCATCGCGTCATGTCAATTTAGCATTGGTACATTATCACCACTACAATCGCTATGAGTTATCGAACCCGTAGAGAAATTTACCACACTTTGTTTTCACTTATTTCCCACGAAACTTACACCCAAGAGACCAAAGGCGCAGATGAGGCTCAGTTGGCGCCGAGCAGCCTTAACTTTCTGAGATGACGGTAACCGAATTATCAATTCCGCGGTCCGAGCCAACAGAAAGTACGGTACTGTACAATTGAAGTACAATTAAAATAGACTTAACACTCCAAGTTCATCTGGCTTGCTTGATGCCTTTACAGGTTGGCCTTACCTTACCAACCGTATGTAGTGTAACAGGACTTCTGCCCGCTGAATGGAACGGGATATTTCGGAGCCATATACCGTACAAGTACCGTCTCTCACCTCACAGCCCCGATTACGCAGAAGTTGAAAGAAGCAAGTTGCATGATGCCCACCGTCCAGCCAGCCCTGAAAACTGTCAACCTCTGAGCGTGAGCGGGGAGGCATAACCGGAGACGAGCCAAAACAAGTCAACTACGGGAGTAAGAAGGCTGGCTGCTGTGCGATGAACACTCGATCTGCGTCTTTGCAGAGACAGTCTCTCGAAAAGCTCTCTTGGCATGGTTGGCATGCTCAGACAACCTGCAGGTTCTCCACTATACAAAGTACTTGTTTGTCTATCACCAGCGTCTTGTGCCTCACAGCTTCCTCGGCTCATCGGCGTTGTTTATAGCCGTCTTTGCAGTACAACGAACACGCAATTCAGAAGCAGGCAACCGATAATTTCACGTTCTACCGCTTATATACGATTTCGTGTCGGTTGCAACCCTGATAGATGAAGCTTGTGCCGCCAGTGGTGACCCAAGGAGTGTACCGACACATCATCATCAGAGCAACAGGTTACCGGACGCCGGCGCAGGAGCGGTTCATCTCTGTGCGCGTCTTACCCACAGTCAACCGTGCCGAAAAACCATACAGTACGTTTGTTAAATGCTCTACGACCTGCTAGATCGCATGCCAAGATGTCATCTCACCCACTGAGCTGCCTTCCTTCCTCCAGCCTGAATCGACAACATCGATGGCTGCATACTCTCAAAAAGGCATCCGATCCAGTACAGAAAGGGATTTGGTGAGCCGGCCACGTGAAACGCCTGTACAGATTCTGGACTTCTGCAAAGATGAGGTGGTGTCAAAACGCCAGATCAAGCCAGATCAGCCACGTCCGTCGTTGACAAGTTCAACTAATGGGAAATCCACAAATCATAATTCATAAAAAAGACGTACCAGATCCCCTATCCGCAAATGGACCGGAAATGAACCTTCCATACACACGACACTGTTCTTTATTTCTTCAAGAAATAATACGAAGAGATCAGATAAGACGATGAAATGACGCGCAGTCCCCGGGCCGAACAAGGGTGAAATTCTCAGCTTCCGACTGGTCTTTGGCGGGAGTGGAGGAAGAGTGGAAGACCGCTCTTTTGCTTTTTGTGGCTTTGATGCTTGCGCGAGATGCGGCGGTTGACGAGGATTCCCGATGATCCCCAGGGCCGATCCTTTGAAGCCACAGCCAAGATGGAGTCGGCGAAGTGATGCTGCAATGCATCCTCGAAACTCCCTTCAGATCTGATTCTCTTTTCCTATCAACAAGATGGGCGTACCTGACACTGTTGTTCAGCTGTTACTTACATCCCTCAAAGCCCGGTGCCGAAGTGCTGGTCATCCCAGTTCCAGAATTCGCCGACGCCTGTCTCGGACGATCTTAAAGGCTAATTTTTGGCAACGGCCGTGAGCGCGCGCTACGATCCTTGCGTTATTAGGATCCCACCTTCTGGGGCCGTTCAGGAGCCCAGAGGCCAAACACGAAACAATCTGTCAGCGGGAAGTCTTCAGGATGGGAACCTGAGTTTGGGTGACGATGGGGGAAAGTATTTTTGAGACAAGTACTCCGTAGAAATATTGCCGTCATCCAACGGTTGCAGTTCGTACTTCCATTGTATCAGGCGGAAGCTACTCACCCACCAAGTTGTACCCAAGAGAACATTCCAGCCATGGCTGTATGACCATTGAAAAACGTACTCTGCTTCAACTCAAGATGGTCTATGTGAGCGACATCTCAAAATTCGTCAAACATATTTTCGGATCGCAGTTCAGTAAGTGACTGGTTTTTTGTACGCAATCGTCTTTCCTACAATTATTTTTCCTTCGGGCTAGTCTACAGTAGCGTTATGTTAGGAAAGATCCTTTGTTACAGTTCATTTTGTGTTAATAAGTCTAGTTGAATTTAAATTCATTTTTGGCTCTATGACAGTCGAAACGTCCTGTACTGGACAATACTTTGTAGCACGCAAATAAATGCGTCTACTATAGCTGATCATATTCATTTTCGCTCCTTTGATCACAGTAACACCTCCAATATTAATGTACTCTACCCCAAGTCTCCCCATATGTACGGGAATAATGTTCCAACATTCTTGTTACCTTCTGTTCTAATCCGGACACTGTCGCATGCTTATATCACAACAAATGTATAGCGCATAGCGGATATACTTACAATTACATGTTATTAAAGGGCCGATTGTATTCATACTGAGTCTGGTTGATTCATTGTTGTGTCTAATTGGGTCCATATCTCTTTTTGCGTGTTTATTGTACATCTGTCGATTTTTCTTGAGTCATTTTACCAATCTGCTATTCTGTAACATGTGGATTCGGAGAGGTTACATTACTCCTGCTCATTCCATAACTTTGTTATTAAAATATTCCTGATGGCTTTCGATTTTCGTAACCTGATAAGTATTTCCCCATCGTGCGGACACCCGGCATATTCAAGTCATAGTATGATGAGCGTGATTTCCATAGTTCGTACAGTACCCGCGTTCGTTCAGATGTAGGTCGGATTTGCAGTCATGGTATGCAAAGAACAAAGAGCCCCCCAGAAGATTACTCTTACAGATTCCCATGAGTCCTTAAATAGGGGCAGGTCTATATCCTCAATTTCCCTTCCCCTACCCGGTACTCCGATTCAGCAGTCAGCAAACGAGACACTCCAAATACAGGTACGGCAGCAAAAGTATCAATCCTTTTATCTACATACGAACAGGTTGCAACCCTACTGATCCCAAAGCACCGAACTCAACCCATCCTCCGCCTCCGGCCGTCCCTTCGTCCCCACATCCAACCTCGCAACCAACCTCCTCAACACCCCTGTCTCAACATCCCTCTCCACGACCGCCAAATTACTACTCGTCTGATCCCCAATCACCACCCACGCCCCATCCCGACTAACATCAAACGTCCGCGGATAACTCCCATAAGCGCTCGTGAAACCCGTCATCTCCAACCTCCCATCCCCCAAAATCCGAAACGTCGCCATACTATCATCCCCCCCGAACGACTTATCCGCCCGATTCGACGTGACAAGATTATTCCCATGCACCCGCACCTCCGCCGCTTTGGCACCCCTAGGCGCGGCCCCGCCATTCGGATACGCGGAGATAGTCGAGATGGACGTAAGCGTCAGACACGCCGTCGACCCGGTCATGGGAGTGTTGGCCCGCCATCCCGTAATCGAGTTCCCGAGCTCGTTCACCACGAACAGCACTTTCTCCCCGCTCGGTGAGACCCACCAGACCCCGTGCCGCGGGCCCGCTCCCGGCGCCGTTTTCGCGCCGGCGCACTCGGTCAGCATACCCCGGCCGTCGACGCGGTAGATGCGGATCACGTCGCCGCCCAGGTCCGGCGCCAGCAGGAACCGGTTGTCGAGGTCCGGGAACGTGGCGTGTGGGTGCGGGGCGTCTTGTCGGGAGGGGTTAGGCCCGGGACCGGATTGCGTTAGTTTTATGGTTTGTTGGGCGGTGGAGGAGCGGGTTAGGGGCAGTGCGAAGGTGCTTAGGGTTGAGGTTTGGCTGTTGGAGCGGGGGTTAGTGAAGGTGTTAAGATGTATATTTTCGACGGGGGGATTGTTAAGGGGAAGGGGGAGGAAGGGAGGGGGCTTTACTAATGCGCCACGGCGATAAACCCAGACCCGTTCGTACCGCCGTACAACCCGTTCGCTAACCCTCCGCCCACCGCATTCACCTTCGTTATCTCGCTCAGCTGGCCCCCGGCTGGCGCGGCGATGGCGGTCAGGGAGCCTTGGGGGTACGCCCACTCGTCTGTGCAGTAGAGGGTCCGCGACGCGGAGTCAAAAGCCAGGAAGGCCGGTTGCTGGCCGCAGGTTCGGAGGGACTGGGTCAGCGTGAGGGTGCCGTTTGTGCTGGCGGAGGCGGGGGGGGTGAAGGTCACGGTGTTCACTGTGCCGCTGTAGTGGGAGACGAAGAGGGTGGCGGCGTTGGATAGGGGGAGGGAGAGGAGGAAGGGCAGTATGGAATGCATGATGGACTTGCGCAGCGGTGGAATTCGAATGTGGGATTACGATAGCTAGAGAGGTGAAGTTATCACGACATTTGGATTCTGGCGAGGCGGGCGAGAACACGTATTTGCATGATGGTGACGATGACGTTTGAGCATGGACACAGTGGATATTTCATGCTTGCGATATTGAGATTGATTGTTTGGTCAAGCTTTCAGCCTTCTCCGCTGTATATCTCTACTATCGCGACGATGGAATTAAGAAGGCACGTGGAGACTGCTGGTTTCAGCGAAAGTGCTAGTGTAACGTCTTTCATATATCTGCATCGTGGTTCCGTAATGCGGCTACCCGTCCGGTAAATAAGGCGGCCGGGTAAAGTCAACTACCTCCACTTTCGGCAGGGAAGGAGGAGATGTGGGAGAAATACGGTAGAAGAACTTTAAGTACGGAAAAATTGAATGAAGGCGGGATTTTCCAGCGTGGCACACAGGACTTGAGTACTTTGGATGCAGAGTCATCCCATCACCTGTCCGAATCCTCGGGCTTACTGAATGACTTTGCAGCGCTAAGTGTTGATACCATTATTAAGTCGAGCTCGTTGGTATATACATTGACTCTAATGTACCGGGTCAGTTGAGCCGCGCATTAATCGGGACTCACAGAAATCCCTCGATATCCTCGAAATCCACATTCTGAAGTTTAGGGCTATAAGAAACAGCTACAGGACCTGAAAACAAGCTTTGATAACAGAGCCGCCTTGCGCGATTCCAAACGAATCCTGCCATCTTGCGGTAAAGGGAAACGTTTGTAAATGGGTTCTACCACCTGTATGGCTTAGTCGACACATACTTGCCGCGTGGATGCAGAGCTGATTGGCCGAGATCAGGATGTTTATCCCCTTGTCCCATATTGAGTGGAATCTCACTCCTCCAAAAACCTTACCTGAAAGATTGACATTGCGTTCACGATGCTTGTTAGATCGTGAGCTTGACCGGGGAAGAATGCAGCATCGCGGCTTGATATTGGCACTTCAGCTATATCATCAATGCTTCTGCCGTGGTCCCATGAAGTGAATCGAGGAAATTGCGGTCTTTGGTCTTCCATCGACTTGATAACTATCGGTCAGGAACAAGATAATCCCTGGGTTGGACACTCATTCCCCTTTTCCGCAATGTGGAATTTCATTCAAAAGCCCGTTACCGTTCTGCTGGCAGCAACTGTTGTCACTGGTAGTCCACAGAACCTGAGACGGGGGGCAATCCACGACTGTTTATCAGCAGCAGAGATCCCACAGGAAATTCCAGGAACCGACAATTGGACGCAGGCAATCAAGCCCTACAATATCCGGCTACCATTTACACCTGTTGCGCTCGCTGTACCGGAGACTGTGCAGCATGTTCAAGACGCCGTCACTTGCGGTAGGGAACTTGGGATCACTATATCTGCTCGATCCGGAGGACACAGTTATGCATCCCACAGCCTTGGAGGAGAAGATGGTCATCTTGTTATAGACTTAAAGCTCTTCCATGATATCAAGTTGGACCCGGAAACTGGTATTGCGCAAGTTGGACCAGGAGCTCGACTAGGCAATACAGCTCTTGCTTTATGGGAACAAGGGAAGAAAGCCATCAGCCATGGTACCTGTCCAGGGTAAGTCCAAATTCCTAGGGTTGAAGGTTTCATTCTCTGATTCTAAAAAGGGTGGGAGTGGGTGGACATGTCCTACACGGTGGTTACGGTTTCAGCTCTCACACCAGGGGTCTTGCACTAGATAACCTGGTCGCAGCGGATGTCGTCCTAGCAGACGGTAGCTTTGTGACTGCTTCTGCTAATGAAAACTGTGATCTATTTTGGGCTCTCAGAGGTGCCGGTGCCTCATTCGGTATTGTGACAAAATTTCACTTTCAAACTTTTGACGCACCGGAGCAAATCATTATATACTCGCATGATTTGAAATGGCAGACTAAGGACGCTGCTATTACCGGATTCAAGGCGCTCCAGGATTACACTAACATCCAGCCAACTGAAATGAATACGCGGTTACTCATTGCGAGCGGTTATTTTGTTTTATCAGGCGTATACTACGGGACGCAAGAGGGGTATGAAGCTGCAATCGCTCCATTGCTAGAGAAGGTCGGCACACCGACGAATTCAAGCGTACAGAATTTGGCGTGGATTGACTCTCTTCGGGCGAATGCGCAAGAGCCCCTGGAAATGCCTCTTGACTATGACTATGTACGAATCCTGCAACCTCCTATTTTGGTTTGAAATTTCACTAACTGTTCGCAGCATTCTAATTTTGTATGATAAATAAATCGATGTTAAGCGACTATAAGCTGACTATAACAGTTTGCCAAAAGTTTGATGACAAGATGGGTCACAGATGAAGCGGTCGAAAAGTTTGTTGACTATTGGTATGATATTGCGAATTCGAGCAGCATTGTATGAAATACGTCCACCATTTAGAGACGAGCATACTAACGCATATCAGCTTTGGTTCGCTATCATTGACTTGCACGGTGGTGTCAATTCAGCTATCACGAAAGTCCCCCACAACGCAACCTCTTACGCTCATCGCTCGGCTACCCTGAAGTATGAATTTAACTCACTGGTGTTTCCTGGAGAGACCTACCCTGAGAATGGCATTCCCTTTCTCAATGATTTCGTAGGCACAATTACAGAGACTATGAAGAATGAGACGATTGGCATGTATGTAAACTACGCCGATCCGACATTGACCGCAGAGCAAGCCCACAAGGTCTACTGGCTAGACCATTACGAGAGGCTTGCCGAGATCAAGGAAGCTCTAGACCCAGGGAAGTTGTTCGAGAATCCGCAGGCTATTTTGAGTCCTGAAACATAATTTTGAAGGAAATCCCATTTTGCGGCGTATGGCAGATATTTTAGTCCCACTCTCTGGTTCCATGAAACCATGCTAGAATATATAGCTCTTCCCAAAAGAAGACTTATATCCTTAAGCCTCTAAGGAAGAAAAGTTCCAGTAGGGGATCCTGATTTGGCGGGGGTAATTCTCGAGCCGAGTAGAATAGATCGCCACTTTGACAGCTGGACAGCTGGATAGTGAGGCATATTCTCGTTATCATCCTAGTTCTGGCTAATGGTTTAGATTCGTGCCTAATACCCCTATTACAAGCCGGTGGAACTCCCGAACTTTCTCATCCTCCTCTCTTTCATTCTTTAACATGCGTAGAGCTCGTTTATGCGCTGCATCTCTATTCCAGGTATCCCGTGACGTTCCACCCCGCCCCCTACGATTCCACCGCTCTTGACGCCGCATGAGTTCTTCTTCCGAAGGTTCACATGTTGCAGTATTTATGTCGCGTAGCTTTGCTCGTAGATGCGGGTTGGAGGCGAGGAGCTCAAGAATTCGAGGGTCCTTATGTACACGATGAAGATTATCCAGGGGATGAGCAAGAGGATTCGGTTTGGGAAGGTTGTCTTGCAATGGAACATCCCCTAGAGTCGCTGGAGCTGTGAATTGTGGAACTTGCGTCTGCCGGTCTTGATTGCAGTCATGAGATTTGAAACATTTCACGGAACAGCTAGAGAGATCAGCTTAGTTTTTTAGATGCTATGGATTTTCCTTACTACTGAATTGAGCACTTCGGGCACTTGTATTTATGAGTATTCTCACTGCAGACTTCACAACTTGCTGACATCCTGGATGTATATGAGGAAAGGATGATGATGAGCAGAACAGCTCATGATAGATGCGGAGGAGCTGCAGAGAAGGACGAACTTTTTTGACTGAGCTTCAACATCCTCGGCTGGTCTTGGCATCATACCGCCCATTTTTGACATTACTCTTCTACATTGTTTTATCACTATTGATGACTATGAGTCTGTCTCCGCGCTTTTTGAGACCACTTTCTCGCAATTTGAACTCGTCAGAGCAATGGACATGCTCGCAATGTTTACGTGCAAGCCGAAACCCATTGGCCCACCGTGAAGCCCGCATTAGTACCCCAAGTCGGAGATACTTGAACAACTCTAGTAGCCCTCGAGTGAATATAGCGCCAACTATGGAGCAATTGAGGGCTCCATACAAGAAGAAGAATGCTACACTTCTGTAATTTCGGACTCCTCCCTCTGTATTAGCCGTCACTCATTCTATACAGATACTATTCGTTGAGCATTATTCTCGGGACAGTTGCTTTGTCATATGGTTCGGTACCTCTCTATAAGATGGTACGACGGCATTCCCTAAAATAAATTTAACAGAAGGCTCATTTGACTAACTCGATGACAGATTTGCCAACAGACCGGATGGGGAGGTACACCCGTAAAAGCTCATTCCTCTTCTACGTCCAGTGACCCTAGCAGCCGCCTGACTCCAGTTCCACTTGAGAGACGCCTCCGGATTACCTTCCATGGCTCTACATCTGATGTTCTGCCCTGGAAGTTCGTACCGCAGCAGCGAGAAGTGCGTGTACTTCCCGGCGAAACAGCGTTGGCGTTCTATACCGCTACAAATCTTAGTGATGAGGATATAATAGGAGTAGCAACATACAGTGTAACTCCGGGACAGGTTGCACCATACTTCAGCAAAATACAATGTTTTTGCTTCGAGGAACAAAGGTTGAATA
Source organism: Patellaria atrata CBS 101060 (assembly GCA_010093705.1). Classification (NCBI taxonomy): domain Eukaryota; kingdom Fungi; phylum Ascomycota; class Dothideomycetes; order Patellariales; family Patellariaceae; genus Patellaria; species Patellaria atrata. The sequence goes on from MU006094.1 coordinate 489,250, forward strand.
AGGGGGAGACTGTAGATATGCCAGTATTCTTTTACATTGATCCTGATTTTGTTAATGATATCAATATGAGAGGGATAGAGACCATTTCATTGAACTATACCTTTTTTAGTAGGTCATATTTTTCTGAGCTCTTTGATGAGATATGTACTAATTATCACTCCAGAAGCGAAATATGATAAACAGGGACATTTGAAGCCTGTTCCACTGAGATAACATACTGTGGCGCATATCTATATTTTACGATGTAAATACTTATTTCGTAAAAAGATACTTTAGGTGCCCTGATTCCCTTCCATTTGACACCGCAATGTTATGGCGGCCGAAGTTCAACAAAGGCAGAATCTAACCGTTCGGGTGGAGAAGACCTCCACTAATTATTTATTCTACTAGTGAAGGACATATCGAGAATATTAACCAACTTACCGCATATTGAACAATTATAGGACAATAACATTCTTCCTTCCTGTATGTGGATTCTTGTTAATAAACGCGAAAGACTTCATATCCTTTCCCCTATTGTGATACTCTTGGGCGACTCTACGGTGGTTCCTAGAGTGGGTCTGAGACCGTATTGTACGAAGTTTCCTAGATTGTAGAAAGAACTACTGGCTATGCGGAAGGTATACCGTATATATCTTGAAAAGTTCACAAATCTCTAGAATCGATGGTGAGTGGATATGTATTCAGCAAGCGCAGAGTGACCGAAAAATGCGAATCGTGGGATGCAGGAATTACCCTCCGCACGTTCTTTCTTTTTGATATTACTACTTTGGACATATATTTACCAATCTCCTGGTGCAATGCTTACTCTTTACTCTTGTTCATCAACACATTTTCTATTCTCTTTCCGACCCGTTTCTGCTAGCAATTATCAAGTAGTTTAGCATATTACTGTATTCTCACTCGCTATTATCCTTTCATTTATATCGTTAAGTTCAAGATGTCTGAAAATCCAACGCACAATCCTTCTGCTAGTCAAGCACGCCAGGACTCCACTATCACTGTAGATGGCCCTCTGAAGTCGGAGGCTCCCTCTCAACCAGCCGACCCTTCTGCACCAAATGAACCTGCTCTAGCTACTTCAGACCCGGGAGACGCTACTCCTGTAAGTAAATGTCGATCGATAACAAACTTGAATTTCACTGAACGGAATAACTTTTGCAGCGGGGACGCAGAGAACCAGACACATCTGTAGAGGGAACCAGTCCGTCGAGACAAGGCCCTACGACGCCTGACCAACATCCAGCGCGCAGCGACCCACCGTATGATCAAGATGATGCAGCTTCACGTAGCAGCTACGAGACCGCCCGAGAACGCAGGTCTTCGGGCGCAACTATTCTGGATCAACCTAGACCGTTACCCCCTTTCAACCCACCGGCATGGATTACGGAAGGTCGACTACCCACACCCCCTTCACTACCAGACCGGAGATTCTCCAGAGATACCTCGCCTCGTGGCTCTCGACCAGCTGAAAGAACGGATGAGACTAGAAGTCCATCGAGATCACGATTACCCGTGCTATCAAGATCACCCCCGATTGACAGACATCCATCTCCAGGACCTCCCAGACGTCGATCTCCAGGACCACCCAGACGTCGCCTATCAGCAGTGCAACGTGCAAGCAACGATCTCAATGCAATAATCATTGGCCACCCGTCCATCACACCTACCCAAGAACAAGCTCACCTGAATCCACGGGAAGAGTTTGACCTGAGAATGGCTGTGATAACCATGATGCCCCAAAATCAACGTCTGAGGGAGGAACTGTACAGCGCGCCTCGACCTCTTGAAGTACCAGAAATTTGTCAAGCTCCTGCAGCAGAGCCGCCAGATACGCACTCTGCCAGACGGGTACAGTTCGGTGGACCTTTCGAAGGACGTCCAAGAGCATCTGAAGCAGGCCCGTCAGGTACGCAGCCTACCAGGCCAGTACCGCTCGGTGAACCTTTCGATCCACGTCCAGGAGCAGAGTCGCTAAATACGCAGTCTTTCAGACTGTCACCGCTTGCCGAACCTTTCTTACCACGTTCAAGACCACCTGCGACTTGCTGTGAAACCACTGGGCAGTACGAACACATGAGAGCAAGGTTCAGGGCGCACCACCCGAACCCCATACAATTACCGGGTCTCGAAACCGCCGGGCCTTCCCGCAGTACAGCTACAGCTACTCCCGTGACTCCAGCACCCACTACCGCTGAACCAGGCACTTTCACCGAACCGAGAACACCGTCCCCGGATACCTCACCGTACCCGCCGCCACCGTCAAGGGGCACACCCGTCAACGTACCATCAGGCGATGAATCCGTCCTTGACAATCCCGTCCGTCAGCGTTCTCAAACCGTCACCACCGACGAGAGTCTCCTGAATGACGTCGAACGCTACAGGGACATACAAACCCCTCCCCCCGTCACCCCTCTCGCGACCCCCTCGCCGGTCCTCTTCCTAACCAACTCGCGCACCGGCGAACTAAGCCCCCTCCCGCACATATACTTCGATCCCAACGACGGCCCGACGCAAGAGGAGCAAATGGAAGGCCTGATTCGCCGCCTCACCCGCTTCCGTCTCCGCTACATCCTCGAGTCCCAATACGACGTCCCCGCCGAGCCCCACGAGGCGCTCACCATTCCCCGCTCGGCGTCGGCTCCGCCCGATTTCCCGCGTCCGCCCTCCCATCCCACCATCGCCGAGTCCGCGAGGGAAAATAACCGGGAAATTGGAGAGGGGAGCGGTATTCAGCGCCCTCCTATCCTGGACCCGGAAGAGCCGGATCCGAATGATGCGGATGTGTCATCATCGGGGGACGAGGGCGATCCGGATTTGCCGATTCCGCAGGGCGATGGGTACGGGGAGCCGATTGCCTCGCCGCCGTTCCATGGAAATATCGGGACGCAGGTGGAGGATGATGACGCCGAGGATAACGAGTCGGGCGGGGATCCATTTTATCTGGAAACTGTACCGGCGGCGTTGAATGATATTGAGTTGCAACCGATCAATGCTGGAGAGAGGTCACCGCCGCCGCCGTATAACGGTCATGTAGGGACTACGATTCCGGTTGAAAAGCCGGGGTTTTGGGCAAGGTTCTGGAGAGGTTTGCGCAACATTTGGCGGGGATGTACACATGGAGTTTCGTGATGATAGTACCCTTCCGACGACGGAGCATTGATGCTGGTATAGAGATGAAGTGACCTTGTGTAAGTTGAGATTAGGATATTGTTGCTGCATTCGTTTGATTTTGTGAACAGAAGGACTTGTAGCAAAACACATGCTATTGAAAGTTTTTGTTTTGATTGTTACATGTAACTCTATTTCTACTAAGACTATGTCTACCAAAGCAACAACAGACGCTGTTCAAGTCCCGCATCACATGACGCTGTGTTCAACTTCTGGTCTACTTTTTATATCTAAGAGGGCGGCGTAGCCTTGCTCATGGCGATAAGCCGCTTAACTCCCACCTGCACGTAACACTATCAGCATACGATTTCTTTTGCTAATTGAGATGTAACAACTCACCATCCAATTGCTTCCCTCATCGTTCTTCGTCGTCATCAAGTTTGTAAACACCGCTTGCGCGGCGTCAAAGTTTCTGCATTGTAAGTGTTGCACCAGCTCGTTTAATTCCTGTATCGTATCCGGCTTTAAGAGATCTTCATTATTGAGATGGTCAAAAAGGATGTTTAAACGCTTCTCCGTATCGTTGACTTGCGGTTTGAACGCAGCAGGCGCTCGAGCTTTGATCCGCTGCATATCCGCGCTTAGAATATCGAATATAGGTTGTGAGGTTACCGGGATATGGCTCCGATCACCGGAAGCTAAGATAATCAGTTAATATTCAGGTAAGAAAGGAGACCGCCACTTACGATACTTAGATACGGATGTTGATCTTTGAGACTGCGCTGTGCTAGGTCTCGACTCGGGAGTAGCCCTAGGAGGCGGGCCGGTGCTAGCAGACGGCGGTGGCCCCTTGAAACCTTGGGGTGGGCCTTGGGGTGGCGCTTGCGGAGGACCTCGAGGAGGTGGACCTTGGCTCATAGGGGGTGGTGCCATAGGTGAGCTGGTTTGAGGAACTGCATAAGGATTTGGAGCAACTTGCCGGGGCGGTGGAGGCATTGATGCATTTTGCTGTAGGGTTGGTGCCTGTGAACCTGGTGTAGGAGCATATCGGTTTGTAGGTGGTGCGGTAGTTGGGGGAGGATTATAAGGAGATGCTCCGCGAGGTAGCATTTGCTGCGAGGGAGCGGCAAACCCCTGGGGTAATTGAGGGGGTGCGTAAGCGTTCGCAGCTGAAGATGATGGGCGGTCATGTTGAAGATGGGGGACGTGAGATGCTGGGGATGATATTCTGGATGGGCCTTGCGGTGGTCCCTTTGGAGGAGGTGGAGGTGTTGCTCTTTGCTGAGGAGTAAAAGGTGATGCCATCGGCGGCGTAGAGGTCATGCTAGGTTGGTTTGAGAAGGGTGACGAAACCATACCTGGACCCATTGAAGGCGTTGCGCGTCTTACTGGAGGTTTAGCACCGAAATTATCCGGCAGGTCATTCCAGTTTGACATGGAGGTCGCCTTTGATGGTGGAGGATTCGACGGCGATGCAGTCATTCCTCTTGGAGGTGGCGGAATGATTGATGGCTGGGGAGTCTGATAACCGCCGCCATATGTTTGGGACATAGAAGGTTGCTGAGGCGGCTGATAACCCACAGGTGTATAAGATCTAGTGCTAGCAGGTGTGTATGCATTCGAGGTTTGAGATGCAGTTGTGCTGCTATATGGTGATGGTACTGCGGTAGTCATCAGTCCAGGGGCCTGGGCTGGCTGGAATGTCGAAACAGGAACGGTCCGCTGCGTTCGTTGAGCACCTGTTCCGACAGCAGATGTCTGTCTTTGAGCCGCTTGAGGAGCTGCCTTACGAGTAGCGTGTTTCACTCTGTTCCTCGCAACCTCCGCAGCCGGATACTGGGCAGGTAGAAGATCAAGGTATTTCTCCGCAATCTTCAATTGACCGTGACTTGCCGCGATTTCCGCATACTCGGTGTACTTCGCGTATAGAGGTTCGAGTTTCCAGTTGGACGGTTGCTCACGTTCTGGGTCTTTAAAATTAGTAACTTGACGGAACACGGTAACCTTCTGGATGAAATTTTGCAGTGACTGGACATGAACGGAAAAGCTTGAATCGTTCTCCTTGTTTTCCAGGCCGGCCTTTTCGCTCTCATCAAGCTCTTGAACCCAGTTAACAACAACTTTTTCAAGTTTAGATCCAGCTAGATAGCAGAAAGATGCATCCTTCCTTAAACTGCTGTTGTCATCGGCACCCTGGATAGCTTCTTCCAGTCGGTCTCCGAGAGCCTCACAAAGGTCTGGAAATTCTGCCTGATCAGCGAAAGTACACAGCGTGGCCATCACTTCCTTCCAATTGGAAAGATCGGCGTTATACACCACATCCCATAGGTTCTTCCCAACCACAGAAGCTAAGAGCCGTAAGTAATTTGGTCCCCCTGACCTCTTTCTAAAGTAAGCAGCTTGAGCCTTGTCAATGCACTTTTGCCCACCACAGATAGCAATCATGAACGCATCTGACAAACGATCTTCTTTGAGACAAATATCCAACGCTTCGTCAAAAGATCCAAGCATGAGTGCTCTTGTGATATTCTTATCAGCATCAGTTTCTGAACCAGTGCAGATCTGGAACGGATTGTTTGTTTTCGCGCCCTTGCTAGCAGCTAGATCGGATAGGAAGTTGTCCCCTGAACCAGCATCGTCGAAGAATGAAGACTCGTCCTGGGCCTTTGGAGCTTCATTGGATTTCGTTGACGCGTCCGCACCTTCACCGTTCGTAGACTGGTCTGAGAATCCAAGGTACTCAACGAGCTTCTTCCTCGCGTTTCCGGAAATCAGAGTTTCGATAACCGTCCAGTTTGCCTTCTCTTCTTCGGTCTTAGACTCCGAAATCTTGGCCTTGCAGAAACTCGCAAGATCACCTTGCTGTAGAGCTTCTTCGAACTTCACTGTTGCAGTCCCAACTGACTCATCAACCGTGAAGGTGGAAATGCTCATTTTGGACTTCCGGGAACCCGACTCAGCCGGTGAGAACTTTACAAGCTTGCCGCCGAACCCAAAGCTGACACCAACGGGCCGTTCTAGCCATTTAGGGGCTTTGTGAAGCGTAAAGGCGGCCCCTTGTGGTTGAGTTTGCGCTTTGGCAAAAAAATCCTCTCCGTCGAGTGGTTGATTCGCTGCTGCAGCGCTATGATCCGCCTGTGCATTGGTATTCTGAATGGTTTGAACTCCAATCTTGCCATCAAATGACGCTGTTGCCAGTAAGCTTGGGTTATGGGGGTTCCACCTTGTTTCGAAGGTCCAATTCGTCACTACTGGAAACTCTCCGTAGGTCTCGCCCGTATGTGGATTCCAGCATATTGTCCTGTTATCTTTACCGCACGAGAGGAAAAGATCACTGTCCTGACCGCACCATGACAGGGAAAGAACACCTTGATCGTGAGCTCTTAAAGTTCGTTCTGGCGCATTAGAGTTTCTAAGATCCCACAGTAAGATCAAAGGGTCTTGATCATTAGGAATCGCTGTGGCAAGCTTCGTGGGCACATCTGGATTCCACGCTACCGCGCTTACAGCCTTCCGTCCAAAGTTGTTTAACGTTAAGCTCTCTTTTTTTGCCTTAACATCCCAAACTGTGACAAAACCTCCGCTGCTGCCAGTTACTAGAATATGGGGAACTTTTTTGTTCCAATCCAAAGCTTCAAAGTCGTCTGCACGAGCAGCAGAAGTCCCTAAGCGAAAGGGAGCTGCAGCGTTTGCCAAATCTGTGATATATAACTCCCCCTTAGCGCCAGCTGATGCGAGCAGGCCATGTCTGAAGGGGTTGAACTGCAGAGCCTTGATTGCGCCGCTGTGTTTGGATGTTCTTGAGAGGAAGGGATCTCTGCAGACGATTAACAGCTGGAGGAGACGTTTCAAAGGCCACTGTTGTCATACCCGGAATTAGTTCGTAGCTTTTCTGCATCCCATAGATCTAATGAGCCGCTTTCGAGCCCTCCTGCTATGATACCTCTTGAATGCTCGTCGTTTGGTTGGCTCCATGCAATATCGTGGAATCTATTTGTGGATCAAATTAGAAACCGCTCGACACTTGGGAAAAGGAATATTTCTGGTGTAGCAAGGGGTGTACTGAAACTCGCATACCTCGAATCTACACTAACAGCTCCTGCAGGCTGAAGCTCCACTGCCTGGTTTGGATCTCCTAATGCCAGGTTCCATATCTCCAGTTGTGTCTCATTCGAGAAGTCCGCATCTACTGCGCCAGCGCGAGTTCCAGTAGCTATTAGGGGTGATTGTGCCCCAGGGGACCAAGCGAACGTTGCCGTCCTGGGAATTTCTCGTACGCGGACCATGATGGGAGGAAGGTTGAAAAATCAAAAACCAGCAAAGGCAGATGAAGGAAAAGACGAAAGTAAGGAAGGAAGAAGTATCAGGGGAATTCTGTGAAATTTGTATTGTTCAGAAAATCACTTCCCCATATTGCGTACCTACGCTCTACCTGGTTGATCCTGAACCAGGTGTCCTGTGTGCTCTTGGCGACTTTTCTGAAGTTCGCACACGTGATAGTCGCCTTTACATCCTATTTTGACAGCCGCATCAAAAGTTCAACATAAAGTCAAAATGTCAGATGCATCGCGCCTTAAAGCTACAGTATATGTCGGGGGCCTGGATAATGCAGTCACAACGCATACCTTGCACGCTGCTTTCGTACCATTTGGCGAGATAGTCGATATTTCACTCCCTAAGCCGGAGGTACCTACATCAACCGATCCGCATCGAGGTTTTGGTTATGTTGAGTTTGAAGAAGCTACGGATGCCAAAGAGGCAATAGATAACATGGATCAAAGCGAACTGTACGGACGAGTTATCAAAGTAGCGCCTGCAAAACCTCAGAAGGAGCAGAACGAGGGCTTGGGAAGCAAGACCGCAGTTTGGGAGCAGGTACTATTTTATATTATCACCACTCCACATCTACTTCTAACACTTGAATAGGAGGGATGGTTGGCAAAGCATGCGGTCAGTGAAGAAGACCGTCTGGCTGCGACTCAGGCGAAATCAGATACGGTGCCCGAAGCTTTAGATCCAATGCAAGGTTTGGAAGAATTGGATGTAGCTGGGCCCCGACAAGCATAGATCCTATCCTTTTCTTTCGCATAGCATATCACGGCGTAATGGATCATAGGGAGCAAAACTGGGGTGCCTAATTTGATGGATATGTAATTTGTACAAACCGCACAATCAGCGGGAAACCACCCTCCACATACTAATGATCATCTCGGGGACCTTGTCTTGTAAGGCGAAGAGTTTTATCCGTGTAAAACTTCCTAATGGATGCGAATATTGCAGCGGCGATAGCAGCACTGTCGAGGTTAGCCTTAATATACACAAGCGGGAAGGGTATTTGTACGCTAAGACAATACCTATAGAAGGGTTAGCAATTATCCAACTTAATCCTCGAATAACAAGTTGTTTACTTACCAAGAGGTATCAACTCTGGAGGAATCTTCTTGAGAGTACGGATGCGTTGCGAGATGGTGTGAGCTAACAACATATTAGTCGGTTGACCCTACTATATCAACTATCTCGTCAAGCAATTGCATACCGCTGTGCTCCTCTTTCTATGTATTGATCAGTCAAGATTCTATTTGAGAAAACTCCAGTACGAGTAAGCTTACAGGGACTGGTCGCAGCAGATTGCGAGTGGGTTGCATCCTCATGCTACGGGTAGCTTGCATGTTGATATTCCGGGTGAACTGTAGGTTGACAGATCGTGCAGCCCGCACATTGAACAGACGTGCGGATTGCATTCCGAACATTCTTGTAGTGGTTGCCATATTGAAAGGAGTGGAGATTGTAGGCGTTCGAATTCGGTGTTGATGTTTGTGCTCCAATGACGAACAGGTGAGGTTTGAAAGGGAAGCTCTCGTCGGCCTAGGAGCTTTTCCGGCCTTGACTGTGTCCGTGCTCTCGTCCCATCGACCGACCTCACTCCATCGAAGTACAACCAAAACCACCGAATCTAAACCCTCCACAGGCACCTGAAGTCCCCAATTGAACAATTACCATGGCTGAAGAAGGAGAAGAACGCGTTACCAAGCCCTTCAAATTGGTTACTGGTGAGTTCATAGAAATAAAGCTACGGAGTTCAACAGAGATTCGCTAACAACCAGGTTTCTCCAGCCGGTATGTGTTCGATCACTCCCCCCGCCGTTCTCCTATTGGGATGGATTCTGGAGTATAAAGATTTTCGATCAGAATAAGTGTTGATTGTGGCTAGGTTTCGACGCGCGGTTTCCGAACATGAACCAGTAAGAGATATCATGTTATTTGAGAAAGCTGGAAAGAGTAAATTCTGACGGCATCCCAGGACCAAGCACTGCTGGCAGAATTATGTCGACTATCACAAATGCATTCTAGCTAAGGGCGAAGAATTCCCGCCATGCCGTCAGGTAAAGCTTCCCTAAATTTCTCCTCAGCTAAAGTGCTAACATGCCACACAGTTCAAGTTGGCATACCGATCGCTCTGCCCCAGCTCGTGGACTCAACGATGGGATGATCAGCGGGGTATGTCTATTACTTCTTGAAGACTTTGAAAGTTTACTAATGGCTGTTAAGAAAATGGAACCTTCCCTACCCGGTTGGATGTGTAAATAGTCGGAACTTTTCTATATCTTGGTTCTCTCTGGTGGATGGATTCATCAAGCAATTCGAAGCCTGTATCATGATGTAGAGTTTTCAAAGCCAGAAAACATTCTTGCGATTTCTGATGACAAATACCGATTCTAACTTTGACGCGCGAGCATGTAACAATTCCTTGAAGCCCCAAACGGTCGCTTGAAGCGCGGATATCTCATCCGTGTCATATTCTAGGCATTGTTGAACACTAGCAATATTTTATCAACACCCAGGAACCGATGATCGAATGCGAAGTACTAGAACAAGTACCCACAGGCAACTAAGTAGGACCCGATTCATCATAGTTTAGATAACAGGTGATCTTGATCTCAGTAGAAATACTCGTATCACCATGCGGAGAATATCTAATATTTGTAGATGTGACGTAGTATGATACTCGTTCGGAAACAAAAGCCATATGCTTCCAGATTTCACCAAGCTCAACACAATTCTTTTTTGGTCCCCATAGATGTGCAGTACCGCTTTATGCCCAGTAGACGCCCGCAATGCTAAATATTGATACATAGCCTCCCCAGCACCTCGTATCGTGCCATAGCTGAGCTAGACAAGCTGTCTCCAACTGTCAATCATATTCCAGCGGTCCGCCAATGTCGAAGAGATGATTAGAATCCCAATTCTATTCCTGGTTTCACCTCCCCAAACCTGCCCTTTTCTCCACGTAGAATCCTGGATCTGGCCGCCTCATTTCCCTCATCTCTGTCTTTGTCAATGGCTGTTCCACCTCTTGCACATCCACCAACTCCTTCACTTTCATGATCATGCCTGCCACATCCTGGCTGACGGGATGGTATACGGTGTTCATCCGTCTTCGAAGCCCCAAAGCTGCGAGCGCACCATGAGTCTTCTTGGGAAGACCAATGGCGCTGCGGAGGAGGGTGACACGGAAGTAAGCCATTGCAGAAAGATAAGGTTATGTAGTAGAGGATCGAGTGGTTATAGATAGCGTGATGGTAGACACTACATGACGTTAATGGGCATATCTCTTACGCTGTTGGTATGATGTATCGTACCTTCGTAATTACAGCTTCAAATAAAATATGTCAATGCTTCACAATGGGCTACAGTGCCGTTGTCGCAACATAGAAGAACTAACTCGAAGATCCTACGGCACCCTTCCGGCAGGGTCCAAAAGTCGGGGCCGACAAGGGAGAAATGCTTGGCAAAAGCTCTCATCTGCCCGACAGCCCCAACAACAAGTTGCATCAGTTACACCAAAACCAACATCGCACACATCACACACATCACACACATCACACCTAAGTGACGAAACATGTGCGGTTACTTTAACGAATGCCCCGAGCCTTAGACACCGATCGACCCAACTATGGCCCTGGGACTAGTAGGTGCTGTGGTCAAGGTGGGTGATAACCAACACCACACGACGGGCAAGAGGGTGACGGTTACAATAACGACGATTCGCTGTATCCCCAATATCCCCAGGATACTTTTCACATGTCGGCTCGTGTCACCGTCTGATAGAGCCATAATCCCTTTCGAACGCGCGGTGAAGAGAGTTGCGGTAACTGCCTTGCTGCCTGTCCTTCCCCTCGGGATGTCCGTTGAGCATACTGCCTTAGTGCTATAGTTATGATTGGATATTAACTTCCAGATGAAAGGATACTATTTCAAGGCGACCGACAGTTAGAATGACAGATCTACTTAGAAGAGACTGCTAAAATTATACGGCTCTCTCTATGCCTACTTGAAGTTCTACCCCTAGAACTACTGGTATAGTACCTTGTAGGCGATTCTTGGGGCTACACCTGCTGGGTCCAATCGTAAAGGAAGATTGATTAATTCCTTCGTATAAACGTTTCGAATTTCTTTAACATGTACCACTAATAATGCCCACTCAGCTATTGATTGCCTCACACTGCCAGTGCTGACCATTTCGTGCACGTCCAATATCAGAAAGCCTTGCCAAGTTCCCTAAGGGGCGTATCGTACAATATCATGCATCCTACAGTATACAACCTCCCAACGGACAATAGAAATGACTCCTATCTCCAAGGGCCACACAGTGTGTTGAATTGATATGATTGTCTTCTTTGCATTCAGGCGAGGTATAACTATCGGCTGGATGCTCGCTATCAATCTAGACTCTCCCCGTTTGCTCCAACGGCATTGTGGCTGCAGACCTCGCCCGAAAAGTGGCCGCAGTTGCAGGAGTGTGGAGAGCTGGTTTTTGCATACGGGAGTCTAGGATTTATTCATGGCGTAGTAAAACATTCGCTTTCATTGGCCGTCGATCTTCTCATATCGACCACACTTTTCCTTTGCCGTCTCTAACGAACCAACTTGCTTCAGCCGCAGCTGTCCTATTGTAGACCAGAAATATTATACATCCAAGGGCATCGCCTTTCTTATATATTTGGTCGATCGCCTTTGAATTGAGCCTATCCAGACTTCTTTATCATTCCATCTCTTTCACGTCGCTTACGCCTTAGATTTGTACAAGTATTGTATGAGTACACGGGTTTTCCTTCCCCATATACAAAAGCGGAATTGTATATGATATCAGTAGACCACACCTTTGTCAACTACGTCTAGTGACCGTATAACGGTGTATTCGCTTGCACCGTTTTTTAGGCACGGACACGCACCGATCAAAGCTATAGCTAGACTCGGGTATGTCATAGTTTCGTTTACCTGCTTCAGGATATATGACTTTTTTTTCACGCATGATATCCCTCAACTTAGCTGGAACATTTAATCTCAATTATGAATCATTTCTTCAACTCGTTCGCTCTCCTTGCTTCCCCTAGCTCCCTTACCTGCTATCATGAAGAAGAGTCAACAACAAATTTTTTCTGATATATCTCAATTTGCAGTTCGAAACTCTAGAAACATGCCATCCATGGAAGAAAGTGCTCCTCCTAAGGCTGCAAGCCGTTTCGAGCTTGAAAATTTGCGGGAGAAGATTGATGCTCCATTCAAGCAACTCGCTGCCCTGATAACTTCAGCGAGAAGGCCGTTACCTACAGAATCTGGCGATGGCACTGAGCTTGATAAGACAGATCTTAGTCCCACCCTCCTCCAGAAGCTTGAAACAACTTTCAAAGACATGAGCCATCTTGGTATCAGTGACTTTCATTCTCTAATAGAAGTGCAGAAGAAAAAAATATCGGGGGAACACACAAATGATAAAACCTATCTAATGGAGGGGCTGATCAGGGTAAGTACATCTCCATGTACAGCGTTATTTACCTAACTTGCCTCAGGCCGCTTGTGCGCTTCCAGTAGAATCAAAGATGAGTAAAAAAATCACTGGCGGATTTCTCACACAACTGTGGAACGACTTGCAGCACCCTCCACAATCGTATAGTCTTCACTTCTTCATTTGAGATTCTTTGCTTACGATGATAGTATTTTGGGCGATAAATATACTTATAGATCAGCCGATGGTTCATTCAACGTAAATAAGTGTCCATCATTCGGGATAAGAAAACTGCTAACTGAAACTATAGAGTCTCGTGCATCCTCAATTAGGTGCAGCAAATATGCCATACGCAAGATCAGTGAAACCAGCAACGATGCTACCAGGAGCTCTACCAGATCCGTCGGTTATCTTTGATAGCATTATGGAGAGGAAGGTGCATGAAAAGCATCCAAATAGGATTTCCAGCGTTCTGTTCTACTTAGCAAGTATCATCATCCATGATGCGTTCCGAACCTCCCACGAGGACTTCAGGATTTCGAAAACTTCTTCATACCTCGATCTCTCCCCGCTATATGGTAGTAATGCAACGGAGCAAAAGGAGGTGAGAACCTTCAAAGACGGCAAATTGAAACCAGATACCTTTTCTGAGAAACGTCTTTTCGGATTTCCTCCAGGTGTAAGCGTACTGTTAGTCATGTTTAACAGATTCCACAACTATATCGTCGAGAATCTTGCATTGATCAACCAGGGAGGACAATTTAGCAAACCTAGCGAGTCAAAACCAGGAAGGCCACTAAAGACATGGGAGCAATACGATGAGGAGTTGTTTCAAACCGGACGTCTCATCACATGCGGTCTATACATTAACATTATCCTGATCGATTATGTCAGGACTATTCTAAACTTGAACCGGTGCGACAGCGACTGGGCCTTAGATCCTCGACTCAACGTTCCTGGCGGGCCTCCAATGGGAACTGGTAACCAGGTTGCTGCTGAGTTCAACTTGGTCTACAGGTGGCATTCTACAATCTCGGATCGGGATGAGGAGTGGACTAACAATCTGTTCAAGTCCATGTTTCCCGGAAGAGCACCAAAGGAAGTGCCTATGCCCGAATTTCTAGAGAAACTGAAGACACTAGACGACAAGCTTGATGCTGACCCTGGCAAGCGTGTGTTTGCTGGTCTCAAAAGAGGTCCTGACGGGCGTTTCAATGACGACGATCTCGTGAAAGAATTGACAGCAAGTATCGAGGATTGTGCGAATTCATTTGGTGCGCAACGAGTTCCTACGGCTATGAGAGCAATCGAGATTCTCGGAATGCATCAAGCTCGTGCATGGAATGTTGCTTCACTAAATGAGTTCAGGAAACATTTTGGTCTTACGCCTCATCAAACATTCGAATCTATTAATCCAGACAAGTATGTTGCTGACCAGCTTCGCCATCTTTACGATACTCCGGATCACGTTGAACTGTATCCTGGCCTGGTATGCGAATCCGCCAAGGACCCAATGGCCCCAGGTGCTGGTCTTACCCCTGGATACACAATATCTCGTGGTGTACTTTCCGATGCCGTCGGTCTGGTTCGAGGAGATCGATTTTATACTATCGACTATCATCCGAGAAAGCTGACCAACTGGGGCTACACCGAAGTTGATACCGACAAGAGCATAGACAATGGTTGTGTATTTTACAAGCTCATCCTGCGTGCTTTCCCAAATCACTTCAAGCCCAATTCAGTCTATGCTCATTATCCTTTGACTGTTCCATCAGAGATGGAAACTGTTCTTAAAGATCTCGGAAAACACCATCTGTATAACTACGAGGAGCCCAAGGCTCAGGGCCATCAGCATGTTGTGCTTACAGCGAAGGCGGTCAAGTCGACATTGGAGAACCAAGAAACATTCAAAGTACCATGGACTGAAGCGATCCTCTATCTTATGGGTGAATCTGCGAAGAACTTCTCTCTCGCAGGTGATTTACCGGCGAACACTGCTTCCCGAAATCTGGTCGGAAAGGCGCTCTATACCACCAAATGGGATAGGGAAGTCAAGGAGTTCTATGAGCATGTCACGCTCAAACTTCTTAAACAAAAATCCTACAAACTAGCCGGCGTCAACCAGATCGACATCATCCGCGACGTCGGCAATCTCGCCCACGTCCACTTCAGCAGTGAGATGTTCTCCCTCCCACTCAAAACGGATGAACACCCCCTTGGCATCTTCACCGAACACGAGATGTACCTCATCATGTCCGCCATCTTTATCTGCATCTTCTTCGACATTGACCCAGCCAAATCCTTCCCGCTACGACAAAAGGCCCTCAAAGCCACGCAAACCCTCGGCAAGATCGTCGAGGCGAACGTCAAAGAAGTCCGCGCCGGCGGCATGTTCTCCAGCATCATGCAAGTGATATACCCACACAACACGCCCCTCAAATCCTACGGCATCCACATGATCCAGCGGCTCCTCGACAATGGCACCGACATCGAAGAGCTAGTCTGGAGCCACATCATGGGCACAGCCGGCGGCATGGTCGCAAACCAAGGCCAGCTCTTCGGCCAACTGATCGAATACTTCCTCACCGAGGGCAAAGAGCACCTCCCCGAGATCCAACGCCTTGCCAAACTCGACACCGACGATGCAGACCAGGTCCTCATGAAGTACATGCTCGAGGGCTCGCGCCTGGCCGGCGAAACCGGCGTCTTCCGCACCGCGGCCCGCGACGTCGACATCGAGGACGGCGAGCGCACTCTCCGCGTCAAGAAGGGCGATAAACTCCTCGTTAACCTCCGCGCTGCGTCTCACGACCCCGAAGCGTATCCGAATCCGAGTAAACTCGATTTAGATAGGCCGGTGGAGTCGTATCTCCATCTCGGGCATGGGCCGCATAAATGTCTCGGGGTCCCGATGACGAGGGTCGCGCTCACGACAATGCTGAAGACGATTGGGCGGTTGGATGGGTTGAGGCCGGCGGTTGGGCCGCAGGGGCGTGTGCATAAGATTTCCAAGCCGTTGCATGGGGTTGACGTTGGGGAGGAGATGCTGTATCATGCGTATTTGACTGAAGCGCATGATATGTTGTTCCCGTTTCCTTGTTGTGAGTTTTTCGCTTCGCTGTCTTAGGTTTGAATTTCACTAATTTTTGGCAGCTATGAAGGTCAATTGGGATGGGGATTTGGAGTAAAAGGGGGGTAGGTATTGGGAAGGGTATGCGTGCGTTTTGCTGGGGATGATGAGGGGGCTTCCGGGGGAGGGGGGGATCTATGGTTAAATGGAGGTTGGGACATGTTATGGTTATCTCGGGGACTATGCTATGATGGGATGATATCAAGCATGATCTTTAAGGAGACTCGGAAAATTTGATTGAATATGTTTACTCAGTCTTAACGAGACCTTATTGCTGAATTGATATAGAGACGGATGCTGTTGACGAACCTAAGCTCCGAAATCCAGAACAATATTTTGAAAAGTCTCTCCCTCGCATTCGATCTCCACCTGCACAGTAGTATTGGAACTTTCCTGAGGCACCAGTCGGTCGGGAAAGAAGACGAGAGAATTAAAGACATAGGAACACCGCAGAAACCACTCAGTGAACAGTTACAATTAGGCTCTGCCCAAGCTAGAGAGAAGACCTACTCCTGCAACATCTTCTCACAACGTCTTCAGGTCCCTCGAACAGTATCAAAAGCGGACGTTACTAGGAGAACACCACCCCAGACGAGAAGGCCCACTTGACCTCCTATGCGTATTACGCCTTATTCCCTGACATCCAGATGCGCTTGGCCTCCGATCCAACACCGCCAATCCACCAAACGCCTCCAAGCATGAAACGACACGGTATCAACAAAGAAGAGAGGTAATAGTACAAAAAGCGCTTTTGGGCACACCACAGCGCCACAATCATGTATTACGACTGCGAAGATCACGTTATTGTCTTCGAAAGCCTATCACCGCAACCTTCAGATCGTTAATGAATTGAACAAAATACCTAGTTTGAAGGGGGGATTACCTGATTCGCAACGGTAAAAGCGAGTTTCTTACCGTCCGCATCCCACGCCAGACTCTGCTGTAGGGCCTCATCGTCCGGCTCGGTCGTGTCCCACTGCTCCTTCGAGCCTTCCCATTTCCACCGCGCTTTGGGCTGCCCTCCAATGTCCGCTTGCCATATCAGCACTGTGTCAAGTGCTGCGCCGGCGATGTAGTGTCCATCTGGTGAGAATGCCATCGCTCTTGCCTCTACATTATCCATCATTAACCGATGGAGAGGTTGAAGCTGTCTCACTGCGTCCCATATCCTGATCGAGCCGTCATCATGGGACGTCGCCAGGAGCCGGGCAGATCCTGGGGTAAATGCCGCCGGGTTCGGGAACGGCTGAAAGTCGAAGCCGGTTATCTGGTCCTCGTCGAAATTCATGATTGAAATTTCAGTCAAGTCTTCCTGGAAGAGAGCTAGCTTGTTATTCGAGTCGGAAACGCAGGCTATGAGTTTGCACAAGCCATCAAATCTGAGCATCTGCCACTCGCCGTCTAGTGAGACGGACTTGACTGTTTGGATACCTTCGTTGATCTCGTATATCCGCAAGACATTGGTACCGCAGACAACGAATTTGGCATCGTTGACCCAGGCTGCGTCGAATACAAACTCGTCTACCGAAATCATATGGAGAGGGTCCTTCCCGGAGAAATTGTCCCATATCCGGATGACCGACTCAGAGCCCATGCTTGATACGCAGAGCAATAGTTTCTTTTCTTTGTTGAACCGAAGAGCCCAGACATTGCCTATCAAAGAGGACATGGTACGGATTTCTGATCCTCCCTTTTGGAGACTTAACAATTTCCTGATGATGAGTTTCTCACCTTGTTCATTTTGACGCTCTTCCTTTATACCTAATACCGCTTCTCCGGAAAGCGTCCAGCTAAAGTTTAACACCGAGAAGGGATTAAGAGCAATATTCACATCATGTGGAGTGTAGGATTTCGATTTGTCCATCGAATTTTCGGCGGCTCGTTGTATATAGTAAAATCTTAGTAATGAATCTCCTGCTAAGAGAAGTAAAGGAGCATTCTCTGGGTCCCAACACGTACGATCCACTTTGGCATCTGGATCTTCCACCTTGATGAATATCGTATCGGATGCCAGCTCGGCGATCGAAACTTTATCGCTCTGGACTCCGGTACTTTGTCCTACTTCTAGTGTTGTAGGCAATGGTGGTTCCTCAATGATTGGGGATTCTACTTCAGACGGGCCAGTGTCAACATCTGGGTTTGGAGTGTGAACAAATCCATTTGGCTCTATATCCATGACATCTCCGTTTACCTGTCTGTTTTCGACATGGTTTCTCTTTTGGCGTTTTGGAGGTCTTGGAGTTGGTCCAGTCGGGGTATGAGGGATTCCATTGACGCCATTATGGTCAGTCAGCGCCAGTCTGCGACTGAACTCTGCTTCTACCTCCTCGATAGTCTCTTGTGTTCTAGCATAACGCGGTCCGTGATCTGTCCCGAAGTGGTATCGGCGAGGTACCTAGGGTTGACTATTAGTCCTGTATTGAGAGAAGTATCGAGCGAGCGCTCGACGTACCCCAGTGGTCTGCGATTGCAATTCGTCGTAGTATAGGCCATCAGAGAGCAGGTTCACCAATGTATGCGCTTGTACGGATTCTGCGAAAGGTAGTTTGCTAGGATCGGGATACCAGGACTTTTGAAGATAAACAGCTGCTTTAGCGAAGCCTGGAATGGTTAGTGATGGTGAAATCTGAGTCCAACAGTCGCCCATACCAGCTTCTTGTAGATACTGCCAGACCAGATAATTGACAACGTTTGAAGATAAAACTTCGGCGGTCATGGCGCATTGTCGAGGCGCTGATTGTCAACTCAAGTGGTATATCGAATAATGCGACGAGAAACGGTGGGATATGTAGACGTGTATTCGATGGCGGTAACTTGGGCTAAAGGAACGTCGCGGGACGTTCTATAAGGTCATGTATCATGTATCATCCGTTCTATTTGTCTGCGCTGGTTCGGAATGTGATAGATTCGAAAGATATTGTCTGGTGTTGGTGGTTGTATTCTGTTGTTGTCTTGAATAATGCTTGAAGGTTCTCAGTCTTTACCAGCCGTGACTTGACCGGTTTGGGCTTGTAGGCTTCGCTTGGCGTTTCCCCATGTTGATGAGCTTGCTATGTCCACGCGGGCGCTAGTGCCGAATTAGGCCTGGGAAGATCTACGAACGACATCCTAAGTTCACTCACGTGAAACAATCTCAACTTTTCCTTTCAGGGAAATATTGTATTATACTTTCTGCCTGAACGACGACCATCTACGATAATTCCATACTGCAACCTGACCTATCCGTATCTGCACCGTCCTGATTACCGCCCACCGAAAAGACAACTGCCTGTCTTGTCTCCGCCGAACTCCCTACCGAAAACCCCCAAAGCATCTCTCCCTGAGCTCTCCCTAGGGGAGAGCACTCACGGCCAAGGATGGCTCCTCGAATGAATGTTCCGCCCTTAACCAGAGGCATTCTGATAGGCCTAGTTGTTCTGACATTCGCCAATGCTCTTTTTAGACCAGGTTATGGGAGCTGGTTAGGCAGCGTGGATGCTTCGCTGGTAAAAGTTGGACATGGAGTTCCCTGGCTATCAGTGATACCAGGACAGTCGATCGTTTACCCATGGACGTTCCTCACAGCGACACTAGTTGAGCAGAATCTCTTTGCTCTTCTAATAACAGGACCCGCGCTATTCTATGGAGGGAGATACCTAGAGAGGGCTTGGAGCTCACAGGAGTATGCGAAGTTCATGTTATTTATCGGCGTAATTCCAAATATTCTGAGCTTCGCTCTCTACGTTTTTGCCTTCGTGCTGAGTAGGAATGAAGCCGCGTTGTAAGTTGATCTCGTACACCCCTTTCCCCCGGATCTTCAGCGTACTAAAATAACGTGTTCTTCCAGAACTACAACTATCTCTGGGGGTATATCCATCCAAGCTGCTTTCTTAGTTGCATTCAAGCAACTAGTCCCCGAACATACCGTTTCTGTTATGCGTAATATAATCCGCATGCGTGTCAAACACTTTCCTGCAATATTCCTCCTCACAAACACCATATCTGGGCTTGTTTTCGGTACAGAAACCGCCATGTTTTTAGCATGGTTTGGCTTCTTCACCGCATGGATCTATCTTCGGTTCTACCGCCGCAGTCCTACGTTGAGCGCCGCTACAGGTGGAGAGCCTGAGACCATTAAGGGCGACGCAAGCGACACATTCGCCTTTGCTTTCTTTTTCCCAGAACCTTTACATACCCCCGTGGCGGGGGTAGCGGATAGGGTGTATGATGTCCTTGTCACTTTGAGAGTGTGCACTCCTTTCTCGTCTGAGGATATAGACGCAAGTAACGAACAAGCCTCTGCCCGCGCTGACGGCCGTCTGCCTAGTCTCATGAACTCTCGCCCAGGACGTAGCGGCGGTCGTAGGGAAGAAGCGGAGAGGAGACGTGCATTAGCACTCAAAGTTCTAGATCAGAGACTAGGTGCTGCAACATCTAAACCTATACAACATCCTGCACCTGCTGTGACAACAAACTCGATAGGCCCTTCAATGCTTGGAGAGACGAATTATGAACCGGAAAGACACGATGAGGATCATGGGAGTGGTACGAAGCCATGAAAAGCATGTATAATGCTATTTGACGCTAGGGAGGATTGCACGAAGTGTCTTTTTGTGTTTATGGCACAGGCGTACTTCGGGATAAAAGTACGGCGTGTCCTCGTATGTTTTATGTCTGATATTAGCGAGATACCAGTGTCGTTCTGCTTACAATATACAATGTTTTTATTCTTCCGCTGCGTATGAACCTGGCGTATAAAACCATGGCGTGCAGCAAGGAGCATCATCTACATACAGTACAAGAACATCAGAAACGCCTCAGCCCATCGTATCGTCATGCCAGAAATGCAAAATTGTACCCCTGAACTCCCATAAACGTCCTCATACACCAATGCTTCCCTAGACATGAAAATGCCCAAGACTCCGTCCATATGCGTTCTCAAAACTCCATCATCCCGCTACCCGTCCCCCGTACCCGCTATTCCCTATTCCTCAAAAAAAAACTCCTTCCTCGCCCTCCGCAAATGCTCCCCATGGGTCAGCGAACCCACCCCAACCAAACGTCTCGGATCCACAGTATACACCCTCTCCGCCCAAACCTGGGCCCGACGCTCCTCCTCATGCGCCTTGACGCCCCACGCAAACCTCTCCGCAGCTGTCCAGCCCACACTGACATCTAGACCCTCCGCAACGGGAAAACCCCCACACCGCCCCTGTACCCCCGCCCCCCCAGACCCACCGCCCGGTACCATGTGCCGCCGCGCAACGCCGCCCATGGACGCGGGAGCGGGTTGCTGCTGCGTCTGCAGCACCGTCATGATCGCTACCGGCGCGTTCTGTACAGCGCCACTGTACATGGATGGTACGGCGGTGCGCTGGGCTGGCGCGGCATGTCGGACTCGCTCGCGCGCGAGCCATTCGTCCGATAGCTCGAGGAAGAGCGCGAAGTCGCCGCAGTGGCCGGGGGTGTAGGGCTCCCAGCGGCCGGAGAGGGCGGCGCCGACACCAAGGCCGAGAGGATCGCGGTACGGTGATGGGCTTGGGGGTGCGGGGAGGGAAAGAGCTTGTTGTGGGGTGTGGGAGGAGCGGGCGGAGCGGGTGGCACTAGATTGTGCTGACATTTTGCTTATGGTGTGTGGAGAGGTTGATGTTGTAGTGATTGTGCGGATTGGATGGTGTTGATGTGAGAGGTTTGTTGTTGTGGTGTTGGTGTGAGGTGAGAGGTAAGAGGTGCAGATTTTTTTCTGAGAAGATTTAAGTGTGGAAGGCGGGTTTCTGGGGAAATGAGAAGCGAGATAAGGGGAAGTCGCACGTGGCGATGACTCCTCCGCGTTTGTTCGTGTGTATGTGCATGTTCATGAGAATGGAAAGTTTGAGTCGTTTGTACGGCGAATGTGAGAGTATAGGGTGAATGAGAGTGGAGCATGCGTCAAGATTGTGAAGTGAAGATATAGGGGTATATAGGGGCCTTAGGCCGTACGAAGTGGCATGAGATGTGAAGTAAAATCAAGGATACTATACCCTCTTCAGTAGTGAAATATCTGACTTGACTGTACACATTATGGGTACGCCTTGGGAATACTGGGTCCATAGTACCCCATTATCGGTATAGCACATGTATAGTGAATAAGGAATGTCTGTTCTAAGAAAGATCAAATCAGTTATACTTCACCTATCTTAGAACGAGGAATGTTCGGTGACTCGCCAGTGCAAGTACGGACAGTGTACAAATATAAAGAAATGCTGGCCATGACCAAGGGGAAATAAAAATACAGAGGACTTGCATGCGATCGTGTACCCTCATTCCATCTCCCGTTCTGGGTTGTTTTTAGGCTGCAGTACGATTGCATCTCAAAAGCCTCTTGGCTTCACTGTATAAATCAACGGGACTGTACAAATGACTCAGGACTCTAATACAACTGAAACATCCCAAAAAGGGGAAGTTAGCAATTCCTTGAGCTTAGTAGCACGGTAGTGTACGTATCGTACGACAAAGGAGTCCTGAGATAGCCTCTGACTGTACGGTATAAAAACGTGACGTTGTACATAGGACAGACAATGAAATAAACACCTAGGTAGTATGAACCATACATATCCTGTCAAACTTGTAATCTGATAGTACCCAAATGAACGTACAATGATTGCACAACGGCCTCTGGGTGCTAATAGAGACGAGGGAGTAGAGGATGGGTTTTTTAGGTTAGAAATGCAATCAAGCCTATGTACCTACTGGAAGATCAATATCCACAAGCCATGGAGCATGAATAGGCCTGTAAAATAAATCCATTATGCTCGCGTTAACCATCAGAGTCTCCTCGCCCACAGCCAAAGGGCTTGGGCCATCTTTGCTAGCATTGATATATGCAGCCCTCTCAGCAATCACTTTCTCTTTCTCTACTTCGATATGCTCCAAGCTTTTGACGGACTTAACATTCCATTGGCTTAGCTTCTCAACCACGGATGGAAAATTCCATTTGACTCTTTCCGCTCCCCAACCTTCATGAATATGCCCAAACGCGTGAAGGCGTGGTCGCGCACGTCGAGAAGCGCTGAGTAGATGTTTGCAACCAACTTTCTCCCCTCCACTGGTCTCATCCCTGATACCATAAGGTGGCCCGTGGGTCATTATGATATCGACTTCAGGGAATTCCGGGATCGGGTTTTGCGCGATATTCTTTGATCCCTTGGGCGTTTCTGAAGGAGGGTTGAATCTATCCTCATCGTTACCCTTCTCATGGAAGTATGGAAAGGCCCAATTACAAAATTCGGGTTGATATGGTGATGCGTAGACCTAAAGGGGGTTATGAGAAAAAGGTACGGAAGAGCTGTTCAAGAAAACAACTCACCTTGAACTTAGCTCCAGAGCTCAGACCGAAATCATAAGTTCCTTCCTCCAGATATGTGATCCCAGCATCTTTTGCAAGCTGACCGGTCCAAATTTCATTCGCAGATTTCGGTGCACCCTCACGGTAGCGGTCTCGGTGCATTCGCCTGCCCTCCTTTGCATAGAACTCCTCATCGAGTGTTATGTCGTGATTTCCTGCAATGACCAACTTAAGCTCTGCGTCAACTGAAGATAGCATCGCTATCGTGTCCTCGTACTCATGCAGCTTCCCGATCTTTGTGAGGTCCCCGCAGTGCAACAGAATGTCCGCCTTGGGGAGGGGTTTACGGAAAGCATGAGAATCTTCATCTTCATCGAACAGATCCGCAGCATGTGTGTCGGAGATGATAAGAACTCGAGTCTTAACTGTATCGCGGGAGTGTATAGTTGTTGGTGTGACGTTAGATGGGGTTGACATGTTGTCTGAAAGATGGAGCTCGGACGAGAATGTCTGTGCGTCTTGAGTATAAGAGCAGTTTACTTATAACATTAGATACAGGACTCAAATTTTCCCATCTGGAATGTAGACGACTATAGTGGGTAAATCGTGCGCATCTTAAATACAGTCATAGGTTTGTCCAGTCATGAAGGAATAGGTAATTTTAGGCACCAAGGTGAGTAGTTACCATGGACAGGACAGATCGCAAATCCGCGGTACTGATCCTTTAATTATACACGAGCAGTGCTATGTAACCATGAACAAAAACAATTCTGCTGACCTGACACAATTGGGTATAAATCACCGCAAGGACTAATAGCTGCAAAGACAAAGAAGTCCAGATACTGTACAAGACGCAAAAGATCCCAACACGACAGGAAACGAGAACGCTCAAGTAGCACCCGCCTATAGTGCCAGAAGTTCCCTTAACCATTTTCCTGAAGCCTCCAGTGGCTTCAAATAGACATTTAACAAAAGAAACGAATCCAGAAGTGCCAAATGGACAGGTATCAAAACATTTCAGAAAACAATCCCTAGGGATTTAGTAACCACTTCATTCCTCCACTAATTGGTCCTCAAAACCTTTACTCCGCACACTGGCTTCACTCGGCTTGTTCCTTATTTTAAGAGCACTTAGCCTCTTCCTGACACTTCCTACTCTTTCTCCTATACTACTTGAACCTACGGTGGTAGGTTCTGTTTTCCCTGTATCTGGCCTTTCAGCAGACTGACTTTGTTGGTTTGATATAGTTCCAGGAGTGGAATACAAGAAACTCAGTCTTCTACCGTGATCCTTGCTGCGGCTACGTGAAGCATCCCGGGGTGACTCTGTTTCCGCACTAGTATCATGGGAGGGTCGGCCATTACGGCCATCCCGCCCCTCTACTATCGATGCTCTTTTCATAAAAGACAAACTCAGCCGATTCTTCTCATGTCGTGTCGCCCGAGCGTCGGATGCTGTTGTTGGTGGGGTTGGACTTTTGCGTGGATGATGTAACTGTGTAGGCGTCGGTGTAAAATTCGCCGGTGGCGACGTCGGTATCAACCATGACGGTGAGGTTGACCTATGATTGTTGACCAAGCTTGGGGGGTTCAAAAAGGTGAGTTCCGGGGCAAAGGTCATCTCAAAACCTAGTAGAGTAAGCAAAGAACTAAGTAAAAAAAGACCATATAATCGACTTACGCTGTGTAAGGTCTGCTTTTGTAGCCTGGTGAGCAGGTCTTGAATGTAATCCTAGACAACGCTTAACAGCAAGTGCATGGTCGATGAGCGCTACTCTCAGAGCATTTTCTAAAGGTTCTGTCACGGGAGGCTCTTCACGTTCTTTCTCCTCGGATGTTGAGTCCGGTTCCGTTGGTAATAATACCCGATGACGGGAGACGCTCGACTCAGATGCAGGATCCACGGAGATCATTAGAGCCTCAGTCAAAGATGTCAAGCCTGAATCATCTCCATCGACCACTCTCTTTTCAAGCGCTAACAATTCTGAAGTCTTCCTTGTGGTCCTTTCTAAGGCAGCTTGTAGAGGCGTCAGGGTAACTACACCTACCGAGACTATCTCGCTTCGCTTGAGGATAGTCGGGAAAGGTTCCGCTGTAGTATAGATAGTTTTCTCTACGATGTGGTCTTTGCCCCCGGCATCACTAGCTTGTCGCCTTGTTGCTGTAGAGAAGTGTGCTGGACGAGATAGTAAGTGATACTCACGGACTGGTTGTGCTACTTTAGCACGTTGATAGATTGGATGGAGAAGATCTCTCTGCGGACTAACAGGGTATATCTGCAGAAACTGCCCTTCTAGATCATCTGATGCACCCGCGGACAAGATCTGTGCGGAGGGATGTTGCTGTTGCAACCGATCGGTGAAAGTCGCTAATCGATCCGTAGGTGCTGCTTCGAAGATGAACTGCTTATCTCTGAGTCCAAGAGGAAAACCGAGACCTCTATATACAACTCGGAAGTATCGATTGTTCTGCTTATCGCCTCTATTGATGCTCTCGTATATTGTCGCCATGGCCCTTTGAGTACGCGCAAGCTTAGCGAAATCGAACACTCCTTGCTCGTACTCGCCTGCTAGTTCCTGATATGTTTCTAGAGCGTTATCCCACGATTGGCCTTCCTCAAAATATTTGATCATTTGAAAATATAATTGCTCCTTTCTCTCGAAAGAGGTCTGGGCTGGAAATACTGGATCCGTGAGTGCTGGAACGGTTGCGGTAGGGTCCCAGTCATAAAGGTCTGAGTGAAGACGAAGAGCAAGACCAGCTTCAGTGAAGTTACCAGAACTAGCTTGAAGCTCCGCTAATTGATGAACATAGCGGATGTAGATATCTTCCTTTTGCATATCTTTGAGGAAATCCATGAGATGTAATGTATCCATAATCTGGAATGCCTCTCCCGTTGTCTCTGCGCTGTGAACAGCAACAAGAAGGTCGAGGAGCTCATCGATCGTTGAGACTAGAGATTTAACGGTCGGGAGGAGTTGGTCGTCCGCATTTTGGGCAAGTGGCTCAAAGAGATCTATCAGTTCATTAATGAACAACTTTTGCAAGATACTCTCGGTCAAGGTTTTCGATTTGAACAATTCATCCAAGCACTCAATCATTTCCGCTTGAATGATATCAAGAGATTGGTTGAGTGTCCATTCGCTGACGATCATGGTTTGTAGAACCTCAATCGCCACGCTGCGTAACCCTTCGTGCACACTAAGACAGAGTTCGACAATGGGTGCCACAAGACTCGGAACATATTGCACTTGGAATCCGCCCATCTTCTCTAATCCGTACTGTTTCCTTTCCTGGGCGCTCGTCTCCCACCCGATGGCTTCCCAACTGCGGCGTAATAGATCTGCACCTAGTTCTCGTACATCTCCCGCTATCTTCCATACTGCACGACGCTTTTGCTCCGGAAATGTTTCCAATGCTAGTGCATCACTCCCAACTAATTTCAGTAAAGCATCAAAGAAGGCCTTCCATAACTCAGTACTGAATTGATCAGCCTCGTCAGGATGGGGAATGAATGAGTCAATGAGAATACTGGAGAGCTTGTCTAGAGTCCGTATAGTAGATTTATGATGATATATCTGTACGCTCAGCCAATCACTCGGAAAAGCTTCGCCACCTAAGATTGACAAATAAACCTGTAGCGTAGAGTATAGAAATTCTGCTAGCTCGGGTTGGGGAATGTCTAGATGGATCGTCGTTGGAAGGTTCGTGGTAGCTGCGAGGACTGCAGAGATCTCAATCAATGCCTCGTCAAAGGTAGCTTCTGTCGTTGTAGGCCTTGTAGGAAATGGATAAGATACAGGGAAGAGTAATGATAAAGTTTTCTTAGATGTTCTCTCCTGCAGCTGTATTGCACGGTAGGAGTCTACAAGCTTCGGTATATACTCGCAAGCTTCCTGGCCTAGCTCATTCAGCTGCGAGGCAACGACGGAACAACACAGGCGAACCTGTTCCTTCCATTGGACTGTGACTTCGGGCGTTCTACCCCAATGAGGGGCTAACCATTTGACTGTATTCACTAACAATTCTCGCCGAGTATCTGGAGCTTTGAAAGCTTCAACATTGGTGAAGTTGATGATTAGAACAAGCTTGTAAAGCACTAGCTTCCCCTGAACTTCACTGCATGACTGAATAAATTGGGAAGCGAGCTGTAAGATGTCCTTCGAATTCATCAAACTCGAAAGTTCAGGGAGCCAGGTATGAAAATGCTGAACGACTATGGTTTTCGTGCCAATCAGTATCGGTGCCGGATTAGTCATCAAAGCATCCAGTGATTTGAATATACTGCAAAGATCTTTTGTGAAAGTTGGCTGTCTGCTTGTGATACCGATCCCTGCTTCCTTTTCCTTTTCCTGGTGTCGAGCGTTGACGATGAACTTAAAGATGTGCGCTCCAACTTTGGAAGTTGCCCTCAACTTCCTGGATGTCTCTGGGTCTACGGGGTTCGCCAGGAGTCTTGTGAAGCTCCTAATCAAGCAAGAAGTCGCATAAGGATAGTTAAAACGTTCTTCTGCGTATTGGTCAACAAGTGGCCCAAGGTTGAATCGACGATCATGGACAATGCCCAAAACGATTACTAATGCGTTGAAGACCAGATCCTCCTTCTCATCATTGCCGGCATATTGGACTAATATCTCAAAAAGTG
The DNA here is from genome assembly GCA_010093705.1 of Patellaria atrata CBS 101060. Taxonomy (NCBI): domain Eukaryota; kingdom Fungi; phylum Ascomycota; class Dothideomycetes; order Patellariales; family Patellariaceae; genus Patellaria; species Patellaria atrata. The sequence continues at coordinate 517,226 of MU006094.1, forward strand.
CATCAAAAACTTCGTTTACCAGCTTTACAATTTCGATCTCTGGCACGAAGGTAAATCGCTTTAGCAGATCGGAAAGCTCTCCGGGAGCAAGTTGACTCCATTTTAGAAGTCCCAACAAATCCGGGTCCTGGGAATATTTCGTGCTACACAGGTATGTGCGGAGATGCACCGCAGCCATCGGCCCCAAAACAGATTCGTCCTTTCTTTTTGAAGACCACGGCAATGAGAGATAAGCTCCTCGTCCAGAAATCATGCTAGAAGTGTATTCGTCGTACTTGTAAAGAGCAAGGGAGTGATCCCCATCTCTAACAAACGCCTCTTGTGACCATAACGGCATCCAACATAGTGCGAACGGAAATCCCGGTGCATCGGCAACACTCATAACAATATGTGAACCCGGAACATCGTCGGGACTAATCGCTAGACGGATCGTCAAATTCCACGGTTCACCTCTTTCCACAGCAGTGGTACGCCAAGCTGTATGTCCTGTGCTATTGCATGACGGATAAATACAATTTTCGATCCGTTCCCCAGTAGCCCTCCGGACCTCAAGGGTCAACTGTAAGTTAGCCATTCCGGACTGTGATGCTAGGGGGGTTGTCCCGGATTTTGGATGAGACAGAACAGCATTTCTTGGAAGAAATGGAGAGGTCAACGTAAGATAGATGTCGCTTCTAGGTTTCGTTGGAGCACCAGAGAAGCCAATCTTCCGTGCTTGGCTTATTCCGTGTAGGAGAGTAGGTGTTTGCCGTATAAGAGCTTCAGCATCTGTGCTGATGAAGGATTTAGCGAATATCGATATACGTCGAACCAAACTATGCTTCTTATATTTTCGTGTCATGCTCGGAAGGAGCTCCGATATAATATCGTCAACTGTTTCATCCGTATCCTCGTCTTCTGGTGATAGGGAAGGGGTATGAATAACGACATCTTGTTCAGCCTCCATATTAGCTCTCAAAAGTCTATCAACACGTATTGCTCCAACGCCGACAGTTCGTTTGACGGTCTTTTGACCATTCGAGGCGTTACTCCGGGCTGCGGAGGGAGGACGATTATCAGTAGCTCTAGCCTTGCTTGCTTCGTCGCTTGTCGATCGGCCTTCGGAGGGCCTACTCGGGGTTTCGGCTTCTCTTTTGGTTTTTGAGCCCCACATGTAGCTGCGCCTGCCATTCTTCGTACTGCCCATGATTGACGTGTTGATAATGGGTCCTTTCTGGCTCGACGTACTTTCCCGGGGTTGTTTTGAGGTTGAGGCGTTTATTCCAGCACCCTTGAAAGGTTCACTGGTCAGGAGTTTGAACACTACGTACAACTGGGAGTTCTCTCCTGATCCCTCCCCAATGTCAGTGGAACTGAGGTCCACAAACAAGGCCCTGAACGCTAGATCTGAAGAAATCAGACCGGAAGAATCACGAGCTGACAAGTCCATGGAGTGGACTTCGGATAATGGTCGGGGAGGTGAGCCCGGGGTCTTAGTACATAAGTAGAACGCGATGGTGGTTGATCCAGTACTGTATTCCCCAGCAAAGTTCTTGAGTTGAATCAATAGATGGTGGATCGTATGCTCATCTATTACCGGGGATGCTGGCCTTTCGTCCAAAAGACTCATCAGAGACTGTAATGTTGTCACCTCTATAGCAGAGTCGTCCGCGGTTAATATACGACCTCTCTGCGAAGGGCTACGCACGATTATCTCCCCGCATAACAACTTATTGCCGCTTACAAGGTCCCATACTGTACTCTCTCTGAGTATTCGTAGTTCTTGCGCCGTGAGCACCTTATGAAGCAATTGGCGCCTTGCGGTATCTAGTCGTTGAACAAGGGCTGACATCTTGTCTAATTTGCTGTACTTTCGAGTCAAAAGAAGTTCATGAAGCTTCGTCGCGTGCCACTCCCGTAAGCACGATGCAATCTCATCCACAAGCGGTTCCTGGGAAGATGTAGGGGTTTCATCCCCAATTTTTAACATCGGCACGGGAGCAGCAGGTTTAGGTGCGTCAGGATCTCTTGATAATACCGACACAGGAGACAATGGAAGCAATAGAGGTTGTGACCGGTCTGACCGGACTGTTGGCAGTGATCCATGGCTGGCTATTCTCTTTCCCTCCTGTCTTTCCAACTTTTGCCTGCTCGAACGGTCGGAAACTATATTTGCGGGCTTCCCAGTTATCGAGCGAGTAGACGTGCTCTCAGTTGGTGTAATGGGCCCGTTGATCGGAGCGTCCGACTGAGCAGCCCGGGTGCCATTGGTTTGTTCTCCTTGCTCTTCAATGCCACAACCGACTTTAGTTTCGCCCAACAACTCGCGAACTTCAACACAGCATCGTGGAAAGATGCCAGAGAAAACGCGAGCCTCAAGGGTCTGGCCTTTCGAACAGGTCAATCCGGAGAGCAATGAAGGAGGAGCAACCAGATATCCTCTGTACCACGACCCATCCTTGCCTCCTTGTTCTATTATGTAAAGTTCATCGCCAATTTCGAGAGGCAGGTCTGAGGCCGACGAGGGTTGAAAGGGATATACACATATAGCGAATGCGATCCGGGGAAGAGGTCTCCAGGATGGCATTGTCGCCGCTATAAGCTGTTTCGAAAGGCCCAATGCATCACGATGCCTTCCAGTAGACGATGAAGTAGATTCTATCCTTCGAGTAGGTCCGGTGACGTTACGAGGCGATCTCGAGTGAAGTAAGAGGAGAAATGTCTGTGAGGTTCCCCTGATACGCCAAGCTTGTGTTTCCGCCGCGTAAGGCGATCCCGCTGGTGGGTATTAATAGTAGCGAGGTCAAGTCTCGAGACGTAATCAACAGTCCAATTGGGCGTCGGCCTAAATGATGTTCAATAAAATAAAAGAATATCTTCAAAATTCGTTGAGTTCCGTTGCACAGGTTAAAAGACAACGTGAAGACAGAGTGCGCGAAACCAAGAGACCACCAAAATTTACAGCGCGTTCACAGTTACAGCGGGTATCCCAGCTAGTGGACGACTAGGAGCAGAAGCGACCAATTGTTAATCCAACATCCAACACCAAAATTATCTAGGACTTCCAAACATTCGTTGATATGAAACCTCTTTAACTACCTTTCCATGCAGAACATACGACCTCATACTTTCATCTGAACCGGTAGATACTATCGGAGCGACCTTCAGTATCGGTCGCAGTTATATCTTCGTGGTTGGCTCTTACGGAAAAGGAGGAGCTCTCAAATACCATTCCCAAAATTCCATGATTGCCCCATCTACCGTACTGACAGTCGTTTTGCGTAGGGCTTCTGCGGAGCAATATTTAGGCAAAAGCCGAGCAAGATTGGCAGCACAATCCAAGTTGAGCTCGAACATCCCAAGTCTTTATGCGTCCTGACCATTCTATGAGGAGTACCTGCTTGAAAATAGCATGTTCAGGACTAAGTTATGCGCAAACATCTTTGCTGTCGCAGCAGTCAAATGATTCTTGTTCATAACCTCTTTCCAATATACAATTTCATTGCGTTAGTCTCAACATGGCGTCGACGAATCGTATCATATCAAGGGACAAAATAGGAGCTGAACATAACATTACACCTAAACTGAATGGGATGGCGTTGAAACACTCCCTTATAGCCAAAGGCGAGTTATCAGTTGTTAACTGTCATCCGAAAGTCAACGGAGATATTAACATTACAAACCAATTGCGATGCAATGTTCAGTCTAATCAAAGCACAGATGATATACCTAACTACTATGTTGATATCAACATATCACCGATAGGGCATATGCTCACGTGAAAGCCCGTTACCGAAATCGGACGCTAACAACTTATGAAGAACCTACTTTATTCAGACTCGCTCTGACATCACATGGTTAGTCTGTACACGACAGTACAGATTATCGACAAGAGCTAGGAAGAATAGGTTAGTCACGATGCGCAAAATCTCCAAAATGGTGGGAAGCGAACTAAGCGCCTTTTCCGATCGATATAACGCATGTCTAAGACTAAAGCACGAGAAGGATCCACACGTGGTATATTCGTCAGATAAAGTTGATAGACCATCAACTGTAGGTCTTGTAATAATCCACTAACCAGTGCTGCATCAAGCATTTTTGCCCCTCATCTCCAAGGTGCTCACATCTAGCCGGAGTAACTCCTCTGTTAGATGCTTACATCCGATGAATATGCATCGATACTCTTATTATTTGGCAGGCTCGGGCATCGTGAGTCAAAGATATAACTGAGTATCTGTCATTCATAGGACTTATCTGCATAGCATGCGGCTCCCATTCAACCCCACAGAATGCGAGAAGGGTTGGTGGTCTGTTCCAACATAATCATTTAGGCACCGATTGCTTGTCTGTGGAGATGGGCTTGCACGTTTTTAGTCATATGCATGAGTACCAAGACAATAGCTGCCCTTCAGCTCACATATTGACGGGAACATTATGCGGCATCTAACATGCCTCACCTAACAGGAGTCCCAAAGTGTCTGCTCCCTGGTTGCGGACCCACTGTGAGGGACTAAGTATACCATTATGGTAAACATCAAACATGTGTCTTTCCGGTAACTTTTCCAACTATCGCCCCCTCTTCAAACACGTGCTTTCCTATAAAGATCTACGCTAGGATCAGATGGTTACTGGTGGCATAATCAGCCTCCATGTTTTTTTTATTCATGTGCATTCTACACGAAGATTTAGTGATAAGCATGGAAAACAGACGACTCCAGCTTTTACAATTGAATGTTCTGCAAAGATATCTTACATTTGTAAGAGCGACGAGTCCTACAGCAAGCATATTCCATTGATACGCAACATGGGACACCTCCATCCCAACTGGTGAGCGTCTTTCTCCGCTATCCTCGCATCATGGCGATACCGCTGAAACAAGAAACGGAGAAAGATGCGAAATAGCGAGGATGATCGGCTTTAACGATTTTATGATATTGATGGGTCACGCCACGATCAAAAGAAAACAGATTTCGCCACTCAAAACATCAAAAATGAAGGTTCTAGATAGTTAGGAGCATCGGTCCATATGCCAGAGTCAGTGGCTGGCTGAGGTGCAATGTGATTCCGTATAAATCTATACAAGAATCGTGGGGAAGTTCTGGGAGCGGACAATTGAGTCGTTAGAAGTTGCTCTTTTAGACCGCGGATCCTTATTGTTTCCTTTGGATTTAGTCCAAGGGTCCGTCTCTGCAGGTAACTCCCGACTCTTACTTTTTCTGTTATCAAGTTAATGATGAGTACAACCTTGACTCGCGAAGAATAACCGACAAATCATGACCATACTTGAGTAGCCCCGTAAAGGTACTCAGGGAAGCAGTTGACGCCTGGCTGTTTCCTACCCACGAGGTTTGCCCATCTTTATCTTCGGTTGGTAAAACATGTACGACACTGGTCAGCGTAATCGTCACCAAGGAGGATGGAGAAACCCCCGTGGAAAAGCGAAATGCATTAAAGAATAGGGTATCGCAGAGGTTTCCTTATGTGGAGAAAGAGATGACGTGCAATGGATAAAACATTGACTACTCGCCTTTAACTTTAAGCGCGTAAACGCCAGTAACGCTTCTACCGGCTCTTGTCAAATCCTTATGTGGACGCAGGCGTCGCGAATATCATTTCATTACCATTATCTGCAGTGGAGTCCGCATAACATGTATCATACAGGACCGCCCCACCCGTCATTAATCATTTCTCATTCTGCCCATGGTTTCTTCAACTCTCCAGCTGACATAAGTGTCACAAGAATTTGGAAGGAAATGTGATAGATCACAACACGGCTACCCAGTGTCCTTCCATGCCTTCAAGCCACACGAGCACAGCGGAAATCCATAACACACTGTCTTTTGTTGCTCATATCTGAAAACTGCTACGGCCACCACGAGAGGACCCAGTAAACGTGACGACTCGCCCATTGGCTCGGAAGTAGGAGAGACCAGGGCTCGGATTTTGAGGGAGGTTTGCTCGGTGTTGATTGAGCTCAGTCGAAGTCATGTAGACCCAGTAAAGCTGGCCATGTTCGAGTAAAGGTACGCAATACTCTGAAACTGATTGCATAGAAGTCGCCGTTCCGCTTGTATTTGCTGTTTCCCTTTTTGATGGTCTACCAAGAGACTATGCGTTCAGATCAGCTTTGTAAAGTTGTTAATGGCTATGGCTGGAAAATACCAGACACGTCCCACACGCATCATCTTTCTGCCATACCCAATTCGGACAATTGTATTCAAACCTATAACAACACGCAAATCTGTAATAACCCCCACCGCCGCCACTGCCACCACCGCTACTCATATTGCAGATAATAATAATAATATTGTTCGAAGGTAAATGGTTCAGAAAAGCCGAGTGATTGAACAACAGAGTGCTGCCAGCGCAAGAAGAGAATTACTGAGGTCGAAGGGGCTCGTACGAGGAGAGGATAAAGCGCTCTTTTAAGGACCTCAAATATGAGCCGCAATTCTGCTCAGTTGCCATGACAAGGTACCTGAACCTGCTGGCTCGCGTTTTCAGTAAAACGATAAACGGTGTGAACTTGATTCCTACAAGCCTTTTGTTATGCAGATCTACCAGAAGTACTCTCACAGCTCGCATAGCATATATATTGAAGTTGTTGTCCAAACACCCGGGAGATTTTTATTCGAGATTTCCACTATTATTCGGCGGACCACTCTGTTGGCTCAGCCAAGGCCAGGAGAACTGGTGGAGTATGTCAGCGCTTGACATGCGCGGTCGTTCGCAGGAGGTAATGCGTTGCTTAATATGCCAAAGTAAAGATGAAGAAAGGATTCGTACCAGCAAGAGGCCATGGCCGCGGGAAATTGTGGGCTAATCAGAGTTCATATTCTTAGGACTACTTCGTCAGTTGGTGGAGACCACAGGTGACACCAAAAGACAGACATGGCTCAGGATTATAATCGCCAGGTAAGAATGTAGTTGTTGCTAGAAGAAGACCTTTGCTACTATCAGTCTGCTAGAAACTGAAAGCCGACCGTGCTGCTGGGCGGCAAGGATTCGGAATGCGTGATGCCGAGAACTGTTAGAGTTACCCTTGCTGTCCAGCTATTGCATTTAAACCTGATTTTCTGATTGGAAGGCTTGTCTTCAGCTCTGAGTTGGAGTGCACGGTTCGGGACAACTCCCATATCCACCCGACCAACCCGATGACCTTTTTCGCTATATTGAGGGTAAACCTATTGGTTACTGAAGAAGGGAGCCTAGGGAGGCCTTGTCGGCCCTCTATAGTCTTCACGAGTCTTTAAGATCATGTACGCTCCGTGGACATGCGGGATCGTTTGGTGGGAGAGGTGTCAGACAAGTCAGAAGCGATTCTGTGTGGAGGGTGGCCTGGGGGGTTCACCAGGTTTCTTTCCCGCCACCGACGCGGGAGCACCTCCATCACTTCGACGTAAAGCTGTTACTGGCCGCGTGAAAGAGTGGGTAGATTGGTCGCCGGTGAACCGCGGAGACGAGCGAGAGGGGGGTTCTTTTACTACTCGCCAAAGCCCCCATCAGACTTACAGTAAGGTTATTCGAAACCTCGCAGATCGTTGATGACGAAGCGACCTACCCAGTAGTATCTCACGCTCTCGTTGATATTGTCGCACAAGAGACGGAGCCACCCATATCCCATGACTGGATAAAGACTTTTTGAGGGACTATACGCCCTCTTCGTAAGCTGAACTCTGACTGCAATCTCTTACAAGCTATTGTGACGTTTGCCTTTGATTGACCCCAAACAGCACCACAGGGGCAGATTGCAATAATACAACAGTCAGAAGCATATGAGATTGCTTCATCAACAATTAAAACGTCTGGAAATCGATCCGTATTTCGAATATATGCGGATTTTTTTGATGGCAATCCCGATGTGGCGATTCCCTGGGCTTTCTGTAGAACCCTTCAGACAAGTGAGTGACAATTCTTAGCTTTTGGATACGAGGGGAACGTTACTTGCAACAAAACCAGCCTGCAAACACTCCACAAGTCCCATATGTCAGGATATCATATTTTGATATTTACCCCTAAACTCAGGGTTAGTCACGTGCTTCGATGGTAACACCATCCTCTTTCTGCGAACAAGACCGAGCATCACCTTCAACAGATGTTCAATTACGCTTTTCTAGAACTCCATACCCTTTCATTCAAAGTTCGAGAACAGAAAAAGAAAAGATTTTGTGGCGTACCTCACGAGCGCACTTGATCGCAAAGATCTTGACACCCTCAAGTCCGCTTTATGTTTCCGTTCTTTTCAGATCTACGTTCAATTGCTTCATCTTCTCGCGCAATGTGGCGGAAAGCCACCGTAGCTCATCGAGAGCTTGTTCAACGACTGGCTTGGCGAGAACTCTTGCGCCATTGTGATGGTTTTACACGGTATGCAGATTGCAGATATTCAGAAAATGTCCGTCACACGCCTCGTTCGGAGGTCTGATCCCATTCAGGAAGAAGCGAAGGAAACGCATTACGTTTGCAAAAGCTTCAGATCTGTCTGAGATCCATGCTCTCGTCGAAAGTCAAAACAGAGATTGAGATACATATCGAAAAGCAGGCTGAAGCAACAAGTCTAGTGGTGAAGCGCCCCTAATGCACACTATACAAGTCGACGCGAGAAGAATCCCGCACCTAGCTGGCTCGGTATCACGTGAAAACGCCTAGAGCTTGAGGCTTTAAAGAAGAAACCTATTTCACCTGCCTTATGCGACTTGAACAATCCTATCTCGAGACAAGGCAGGACACTTGTGGTTGTTTAAACCCATCACGAGCGCATAGCACCTCAGTAACTTTGATAGACGTTCCACTAGCACATGAACCAGCGAGCCCTGGCGGCTTTTTATACTATCTCACCACCATCAGTGCACTACTGAGGTGTTGCGCGCAATTGCAATTGCAGAAATCAAACTTACGATGCCAATTGTAGTAGTCTTGAAAGCTAAGACCTCCTGTAGGAGTAGTTCCAGTTTACCTTTAAGCAACATGGCGTATCAAACGGCGATCATCGCCATCCGTCGGCATAACGAGCGAGCGAGACAAAAAGTGAACAAGGCAGAAGCACAGTACGAGTGGACGGTTGGTCTTTTCGTTGTCAAGGGTCGCTTTGGGTCTTACTTTCGTGGGGGTACAGGAGCTCCCAAATCTCCAAATTCTGCATGCCTTAACGTCGCCCAACTTTACAATATGTCATTTCCAGTTTTAATCATTTGCTCCCCCATGCTCTTTGCGTTATCAAAGACGGCTCAGACTCCTTCAAGTCTTCCAGCAGTGCGGCCATGCCAAGTACAATATCAGGAACGAGCATTCGAGCAAGGCACAACTTGCGCGAGCATGAGGGCTTCAGCCTTTAGCTTTTCTTGTCCCCAACGGGCCTGCGACACCTTTTTCTCGGTCAGATAGCCAGAGCGAGGGGTTGGGTTGATGAAGGGCCTCGGGCAATGGGAAATGTCTATAATTACCTTACCCATGAACTTCATCACACACTACGCAAAACTAACCGAAAACAAGATAATCTCGCTCACAATTTAGTTCGATGTAACTGAGATCGAATCATTGACGCCTATCTCAAGTTCTCAACTTTACTTTGGTCCCTTAATAGGCGCCAAAAATGAACTGGGCACATTGATGACATGGGATGAATCTACCCCTCTGTTCCCCTCAGATGTTTTCCAACCTGAGTGGACTACCGGCGATAATGAACATATGGATCTTCCCACCACTGATCTTTCTCATAGATACCTCTGGCAGTTTGGCTAGATCATTTGATAAGGAGGGTAAATGACTGGTGCCCCAGGGCTGGCGGAATGAAGAAAGTTCAACTCGGAGCCTCCTCAGTCCTCGTCCAAGCTCCACTTAGAACTACCGCGACTTAAATCTAATTTACTACTTGTGCGACTAATTCTATACATATTCTGAATTTGGTAAAATCCATCTACGTCGTTGTGCACCGGTCCTTACTAGTACAAAGACAGTCTTGACTTGCAACCGTTACTCTTAAGACTTCCTTTTGATGTTCACCGCTCGACGACATGTCGTCCAGTAGTGATTCTTTGCGGGGTTGCGGCAGTGGTTCTACATCTTACTCAAGTGTCTCGAAAGCTTGCCATGCCCAAGCGGTCCTGATATCAAATTCACACCGAAGTGTATAGTATCCTGGGGGAAACATGGCAAGGGTTATTTGTATGTTTTTACGTACTTCAAGCGACGCAACCATAGCGATTCGTCAATTTCTCCCGATCCCTTACAGATTTTACTGGAACGAGACAAGGCAGCACCCGTCACTCTAGGCTCTTTGTCTCCTGTATGTGAGCACGGAGAGATGTAGATATACGGGTTAAACCGCAGCTCGAGTCTCCAGTATAGCCAAGGACGGGGGATAATGAGCACGAATGGCACTAGAAAGAAGAGAAACTTCGAATAGGATTCCATGCATCGTGCCAAAAGATGCCACTACGCATGAAACGGTCTTGCCACCAGAGAGATCCAACCTTATTTGTCGCCATCAAGCATCGGAGCCGACCGTCGAGCCTGTGTTTAGCCTTGTTGTGATTGATGGTGTACAGTAGCACTGGTGAGTTGCCTCCTTGTGCCTCCTTAAGCTTGTTTTTTCTTTCGTCTCTCTGTGGCAGTATTCAGATCTTAGAATTACCGTACAGCGGTTCGCCCGTCGACGGCTGAGCTATTCTGCATACAATCCCGCGCCTTTAACGGTCAAAGCCGTCATTTTTTCCCTCGGTTCCTGACATTTTGAGACAATGACAAGACACCTGTGAAAGATTATCTGTCCCTGAGCCTGTTTTGTGTAGTTGCTTGACTACTTGCCGCCGACAGCATGACCCGTCGGCGTAGTTCTAGTATTCTAGTTGAACAGGCAGTATTAGCAGGGACGGCAAGCTACTACTACTGCAGATGCCAGTATGTAGTTTCTACTGTACAGCACAATAACTCCTGCATCGCGGCGATGTGCTGCATCCTGCACCGTTCTGTTTGCTGCTTCCGATGTAGCGGCCGCCGGATCATCATGGGCGATTTGATGATGATTGGTGGGCTTTGTCTTTGTGGCCGAAAAGTCGATCGCGGTCCTGCATCTGTTTTCTGCTCGGTTCACACAGAAAGAAGACGATGTAACCCTTCCGAATCCCAGGCTCAGGCTCAAGTGGCCCTCTCGCTGACCTTTGACCTCTGACCTCTCACCTCTCACCTCTGACAACGAGATTTGTACCATCTATCAAATTCTCCTTGTCAAAACAGTCTAAATGCTCCTGAGAGGCTGAACGCCCCAGGACGCCTCCTATTCAGTGAGTCCAGTAAATCCAGTTGCCGCATCAAGTTGAAAAATGGCCTTGACCCATTCCGCACAACAATCGACGTACTCCATCTTTCTTTTCTGTTTATTATTACTACTCTACACCTCCTGGTGGTCAACTGCTCGCTAGACGCCACAACCAGTACCAGTTTCTGGGGAATATCTTGTCGTCAAAGCGCACCGCATACCTAGTCCTTCAATATGCCAAATCCCACACTTCTCTGCACGCTCCCTCCAACAGCATTCTGAATTAGCCCAATACCCCCGGCAGTATCGTCAGTGCAACCCCTTGGCGACGCCTGGGACTCCCATGTCCTTCTCGGTGATCTTATCTTGAGTGGAGTTGGCTCATCCAGAGCTACTCGTCTAACAGCTCAGATACCCCCCAGAACTGACGGCCGTGTTGAAATAACCATATTATTCAAGGCGTGGCTGCTCATCCAATTTTCATTTAATCATTTTACCGGTCTTTGAAAATTTTACTACTGTTGCATTTGTTCAACTTATTTTCTTTTCATCTTTGCCGCCTGATAACCAGGGACTATGTCTTCTATATCTCAACCTACCGTGGACACTCCTGCTGTCGAACCTGCACAACCTACTACTGTTCCAAGGAAACGTCGTAGAAGAGCTCCAGCTACCGGTGCTACTGAAGATTGTTTCACATGTAGAAAGCGCCAGACAAAATGTGACAGGAGAAGACCTTACTGCTCTCAATGTATAGATCTCGGGAAAGAATGTTCAGGATACCGAACTACTTTGACATGGGGGGTCGGGGTCGCGAGCCGAGGAAAGCTTCGAGGAATGTCACTTCCAGTCCCCAAATCACCATCAACGACTGCAGAAACTTCAGATACGAAGGGCACGACGGCAGCTTCACGCAAACGTTCTCCCACCGCTGCTCCTCAATCCACAAAATCTCAAACAAAGACCGAGAAAGTAAAATCACCGTCACCTGGAACGAGCCCTCCTCCGATGAACTCCATGAGCTATGATTTCTTCAACAGCACTACTCCAATCCCAATTCCTTCGAATCACAGCCATGAGCCGAGCTGGAATTTCTCCGGACCTGAAGATCATGATGGATATGGTGCGCCTAGCAAATTGAGGCAGCAATACCTACATCCTCGACCATTGCAACGGTTACAGACTTCACTCGCTGCGTCGTGGGATGACACTGGATTATCAGCTTCCACAGGTTCTTTGAGCACCTACAGTGATAGTGACTACCCTTCTCCCGCCGATTATCCACAAACCCCAGATGACTGTTCTTATATGGAATCATTTCCTGGTCAATTCGGAGAACCTTATTTGAACCCTCCTCGGATGATAGGATCAACGGAAAGCTTTATATTTCACGGTGTCCCTCGGTCCTATCCTATTGCTTGTGATGATATGAGTTCAAGCATCAGTTCAGACCAGAGCATCCATGATTTCGTCGAAGTCTCCTCGGTGCAGCAACCCGTGACTTATGGACCGGCGAGCTATCAAGATGGATATTATAATAGTAATGTTGGAATTGCGCAGCCAAGTAGTGGTCAAGACCTAGCTGCCAGGTATATTTTTGGGCCACATATCGAAGGTGTGCATACGATCCCATCCGAGGAGATGACCTATCAAGCTCATGGATCTTCCAGTTCTCTTCTAAACCCCCCCTCCTCCTCCTCCTCCTCCTCCTCCTCCATTCCGCGAAGTCTGCAGCCCACGCACTTCTATCACCTTCCACCCCGAATGCAATATCTGCTTGACTATTACGATAAAGCGATCTGCCCCGTACTCGTAGCATTCGATGGCCCTAGTAACCCTTACCGTATGCATGTTATGCACCTTGCAATGCGAAGTGAGAGCTTGCAGAATGCAATTGCTGCATTAGCAACCAACAACATTCGCATGCGTGCTACTCATGGTTCAAAACGTATAGAATTTAGCTCCGATTCCCATCTATCTTCCGAGCATGCAGCTGAAGCATTTAAAGATATCCAGAAGAAGCCTACCGCGGAGGAATTGACTTACAAATCTACTTCTGTCGAACTACTGAATGCTCAACTCGCAGATCGAGATCAAGCAAAACATGATTCCGTACTAGCAACACTTCTAATTCTCTGTCTCTTTCATGTCTGTGATTCGGGTTATTCAAAATTACAAACTCAATTAGCAGGTGTGCAGAAGCTTCTCTCTATGCGCGAAGGTACTATTCCGAGTGGTTTCGTCGGCTGGATCATCATGTTCTTTACCTGGTTCGATACCCTAAGTGCTCCTGTTAACGACCGCGAGACTCAAATTCGAAGCGATTGCGTGGACATCATGGACTTCACAGCGAATCTAGGCGCACTAGAACATCTTGCAGGCTGTGAAGGCCGTCTCTTCAAGCTCATCGCTCGCCTTGGACGCCTGAACCTCCTATCCCAAAATCGACCGGTCCGTGATCAGGGATTGGAAAAGACACCTCGAGCTTCCCCACAGCCTAAACGCGCTGCAAGGGACTATTACAGCCTGCACTTCGATCATCTCGACGGAAACGGATGGGGCTCACCGGTTAGCGGCTCCCCGCCTAAGACATCAACCATCCGCGCCGCCTTGCCCCACGCTTCTGGCCCCCTCGGCATCTCCGACCCAGACATTCGCCACGAATTCTGGGCCGAATGGCGCGAGATCCGGTCGAAGCTCCAGGAATGGGAACTTGACCCATCTGACAAGACGGCGGTTAACAACCCCACATCTCACCCGCAGGCTACAACACAGCCGGCGCAGTCTGATGCGGATCTCCTGCATATATCCGAGAGTTTTAGATACTCTGCTCTGTTGTATACGGAACGTCTTGCGTACCCTGGCATCGCACCATCGAGCCCCAATTTGCAGAGATTCGTTACCAGCGCCCTGTTCCACATCTCGCAGATTGGGATTACCTCTTGTGTCAACAAGTTTCTGCTCTGGCCCCTTTTCATCACCGGCACCGAATGCGTGTCAGAAGAGCAGAGAGGGATAGTTCGTGCTAGATGTGTGGAGATCCAACGTGAAAGCGGGTTCTACAACAATCTCAGCGGACTCGAGGTTCTGGAGCGCGTATGGACAGAAGATGATGCAAGGGCAACGGGCATCGAGATCAAGGGAGAGGACAACACCAAAACAATTTCGCCAAGCAACAATTTCACGAGCGACATTGGGAGATGCAGACAAGCGTTTCGCTGGAGAAAGGCTATGGACAGGACGGATGGGGAGTACATATTGATATGATCTATTTTTGTTTCTCTCTTTGGCATACACCTGCTTTCTGCCTATATCCCATATGTTGTAACATGTACTATACCTCTCCCGTTTCTGCATCTTTTCCTTGAATACAGTCTCTTTTCGGCATTAATGGCGGCATGAGAGGTTCAATGTCAATGTCAATGTCAATGTCACGGTTTGCATGAATCTCATGAAAGAACGACGATGAGCTGCAAGACATGATAGACGTTTCTAAGTATAATAACTGTCCATAAGTTAGTCGTGTAGCTGTTGGCTGGCCGATGGTGGGCTGTAAATGACGAAATCCACACAGCAACCAAATAAGCAAACAAGAAAGTTCAAAACGTTCGGTTTCGGGTTATATAAATCTCGTCTAAAACGGTCATCTTCATGCCGCCCCTTCTTTCGTAAACGAAACCGATTGTACCCACACGCTCATCTTCCCTCCTGACGCACGCAATCTGCTTCACCTCGATCGTCAAACCGGAGGTTACCTGAAACAACGGCATCGCCGAGATTAGCGGATCTGCTTGAGCTTTTCCCCTTCATTTCCCTTACCTCCAATACTGAGCCGGGTTAATCGTGTTCCCGAAACTTGGAGATCTCCCCTATCTCACATGCCAGCGGGAAGAACCGGAGGGCGTAGGGGAAGGAGAAGGGGCTATAGAGGGAGAGAGTCGCGAGCTAGTTCTTGATCTACCACTACCAGACGTTGCAGAGATCCCAAACTTAACGCTAGCATTGTTGCTATTATCCACCCACGCAGGAGAGGAAGACGGGGTATGTTCCGCAGCTTGGGAAGCCGCAATACGGTATTCGTAAGAATAACCCGGCACTGTATGTAGCGTAGATAAGAGCAAGCAGAGCACAAAAGATAGGTACGTACGGAGTATAACCAAGCACACGTATGTTATGTAGGGAGAAAAGGGGAAAATAACATAACATAACCATCCATCCATCCATCCTCCCTGTCGTTATACTGTCGGCTGTACCCCGTACCATGATATTTATCGCCCCTACTACTATATCTGTCACTGTACCTGAATATGTACTTTATACCACACCAGAGCACAACACTTTCCTCCTTGTAACCGTACCTGAATCTGTACACACACTCCCTGTCTCTACTCTCCCCTCCTTGCCTCCTTGTCACCGTACCTGAATACCTATCTATATCCGTTTCCCCCTCCTCCTGAACCCCATCAAGGCACAACAAACATCGCCACCCTCGATACGATTCGAATCAAACCTCGTATCCCCCTGACACAGGAGCGGCGGCGGGTAGGGCTCATACCTACCAGTCTTCGAAGTGCACAGTCCACAGCAAAGTCTCTACACCATGATCGGGACTCCGCCTTCACGATATGGAGATGCGGGTTTACCTTTGCCTATATGCAACTGTTGCAGTAGATCTTACGGAGGAAGTTCCTACATATTTCGTATGCTGTATTTTGGGGGCTCTGACATGTGCAACCGAGTCTACTGTACTTTGCTTGTTATGTGGTATACCTTAATTCCGCGCTGATTCCGCGGTCTTCACGTGCGTCGTGGTTTATCTGTATCTTATGTACCGTCGTACTAAACATCATGATGCCCTTTCCAGGGTCAGGGTCAGGGCTGACAAGGGCCCACGAAGGATCTCACGCCGCGAGAACACGAACATCTTTGCGCAACACTTCGATCGTCAAAAGCACGGATTTGTCAAATGTCGCCATAACTCTCAACCGGGCGTTTTGATCGGCGAAAAAATAAATAAATAAAAAGTATGGGGGTCAAGATCTACTATGACAGAGTTTGTATTGCGAAGTTGTGTGGAATGACAACACAAACCGCCCCTCGGCCACTCCCCCCCCCCTCGCCTCCACAACGGCCCAAGCGTACAAGGTAGGTAAAGAGCAACATGACCACCTCAGCTCACCTTGACAGCTTTTGGCGAGGGCATTTGGAATCCGCACATCTCACATCTCGCTGACCACGACCCTAGCCTTCACCCCCACGACCGCACTTGCCTTTGACGTAAGGTGCGACTGAGCAAAGGTACAAAGCCGCTCCCCCCCGCGCCTCGCGAAAGCCCCCCAGACTTCTCGTCAGCAAGTCACCCATCGAGATCCTTTGCCAATACCGCCCGCATAGTCCAAACCGGTGCATCTGCACGACGGAGGATATGGGTGTGGCGCCGGCGTGTGCCGCAACTACCGACATGACATGAACATATCCCCATCGACCCCTTAGGGGGAAAGGGGAGGGTCACTTGGGCCCATCTAGGGGCCGGCTGAACGCTGGGTTACCTCCCTAGCAACGTCGTCGTCGGCTCTGAACCTGCCTCACCACCATCGCTGGACTCCGCGGACCCTGCCAACGTCGCATCGACATCATGGTCGAGGTCGTGGTCGTTGCGCCCTTGACGTGCGTCTGCATCGTCTCCGTCTCCGTCGTGCCGGTTGGTGTCATCGTCGACAGCGATGGCCGCGAGCACGACGCCAACGGCCGCGACCAGCCCCGCGCACGCGAGGAAGGGGAGCCCGATCCAGTTTCCACCCCACTTGACGCCTATGCGGAAGAGCTCCGCGAGAAGCGGGGCGCCGACGATGAGACCGACGTTCTCGATGACGCCAAGGGTCGTGTAGAGTCTCCCGACATGGTGTGGTTCGACGAGGCTGGTGAGCAGACTTCGAAGGAGAAACATCAAGCCGCCGCCGAGGTTGTATATGGCACAGGCGACGAGGAAGAGGGGGACGTTGGGTGCTGAGGCTGTAGTGAGGAAACCGAGAGCCATGATTAGAGCGGAGGCGCGGGAGAGGATGAGATCCTTGCGTTGAGCCGGGTGGTGGAGGAGAGAGGTGATGAAGGGGAGGATGACGAGAAGGACGAGTGTTAGCATACCGGACCGGATTGAGACTAGGAGGGTGGATTGGGATATGGAAATCCCGTAGCGTGTTGATGTGTAGAGTAGAAGGACCAAGTTGCTGGCGTATAACAGCATATGGATGAAGAAGGTGGGTATCAGTAGGATTATCCGTATGTCCGCTGTGATGAAACTGAAGGACGATTTGATGCCTGAAAGGAAGTTTTGCTTGTTAAAACCTGACAATGCAGGTGTCTCAGCAGATTCTAAAGAATCGGTATTCTGGTTTTTGTGGTAATTGAGCGTCTCTGGAACCGCAAAGACTATTCCTACCGCCGCACCTTGTACCAATAGTCCAAGGAATTGAGGTATCCATGGATTATATGTCATAAGCCACGCAGTCAACGATGGAACAATGAATTGGCTGATCATCTGCGCCGCTCCTAATCGGTAGAACATAGTAATTCTGATAAAAGGTTAATATTGTAGGCAAGAAGGTAATTCAATTGGTTTTACCTCTCAGATTCATCAACCATGTCCGCAAGCATGGTAAATAACATTGCACTTGCTACTGGACTTGATCCGGTAATAGCATGCAGTGCTGAAAGCCAGGAGAGGCGGATGGGAAGTGTATCAGCAAACCAGCCTAGATGATGTTTAGCAAACTGTTCCAGAAATATGGTGCATTTCTTGTGTATATTTGGAAATGAAGGAAATTAGGGGGAAGCTTGTATTTTCGTATAATTGCTAACGAATAAAATAAATATATAGAGTAAGATCGAATTAAACATCGTCATGAAAAGGGAAATAAGAGTATAAAATGTTGAGAGCATACAAACGATCATTTTCCAGCCGCTTTGGAATACAAAACCAGCCATGACGAGCAGTAATACTGGCCATCTCCCGTACTTATCGGCGAACCAGCCCCATGGTATGGAGAATATCAAGCCTAGGAATTGTCAATATATG
Organism: Patellaria atrata CBS 101060; assembly: GCA_010093705.1. Classification (NCBI taxonomy): domain Eukaryota; kingdom Fungi; phylum Ascomycota; class Dothideomycetes; order Patellariales; family Patellariaceae; genus Patellaria; species Patellaria atrata. The sequence continues at coordinate 535,537 of MU006094.1, forward strand.
GATTTTTTTTAACGGAGCTCGAGGCTCTGCGTACTTCCAATGGAGTCGAACGTCAACTGCCATCCTTGCAAAAGAGCAACATTTCCTTGCACTTTCGAGATCTTGCAGTATTCCTCCGAAACTTGTCCATTTCTTCCGATCTTGCTCGGATCATGTTTTTCGTAGTATTGCTTGCAATATATTGACTCGAAGACACGGGTCATAGCTGGATCGACCAGCTGGCCACCAGCAACAACCGTAACGACAATCACCATAAGCAGAATGCATGCAATGCGACTGTTACGCTTCTCCTTTCTTCCATCACGAGCATTGCTAATCGAATCTCGGCGGGGAAGGGAAAGGAGAGGCGTTTCTTCGATGGAGGGTGACGTCGTTGGAGATGACATGGTTTCGACGAAGGACGAGGTCGTTGGAGATGAACAAGTCAACGAGACTTGAGATTGAAGTATGAGTTGATGAATATTTCAAGAGACATCTGGATACGAGGCGACCATAAGCTTATATGTATCTAAACTTGATTTATGTTGCGATCAGCAGAAATCCGAAGATGAATTTAGCCATTCCGTACCTTTTATTCCGTATCCGCAGTGGGTCGCGCAGCTTTCTCGTGGCCATTGCTGCGTACGCAACCCCATCGTCGCAATCCACATATTACCCTTTCAATGCAATACGCAGCCTAAACATCAATTCATGACGAAAAGCATGCGTTATCGGGTTGAGAGTGAGGTTCGCGGTGTGCTATAAGAAGGGAGTTTTGTAGTACCTTGGTGGAATGTGAGTGTTCCAGCGGTTAGAAAGTTCTGCTGCAAGTGCACCACCACACCGGAAATGGGCATCACGAAATGACGACCGCCGCCGTATGAATGGACTCGGCGGTCGTCATAAAAATTTTAAGCTTAAACAGACATCAGTCTGTCCTTGAAGCGGTCAGGAACACGGTTTGTTTGAAGAAGTTTCATACAACTATGGTGTCATGTCCCAATTCAGTTTTGTAAACGTAAAGCATTCGCAGTCTCCGGGACTTTTTACCTAATGATTATGAAGAATCCTTATAACTGGGTCAGAACCAAAGTAAAACCGTAACACAAATCATAACGGTGCTGTCAAGCTTGTCATCGTTCCTGAAATTATATAATTTCGAGTTTCCACCCGTTAATCATCTACTTATTATACATCCCTTTCCCTCCATTTCCTTAGCCCTAACTCCAAGCACAATATGCATTAAAATACCCTCCCTAAAACCCTTTCTATATAAGGGTGTCGTACTCTGGATTGACCCAGCTCGGTTGTCCGTTCTTAGCTCTGATCCTTCCTCCGAAGTAATGGATTCCTGCAATTGCTGGTACGGTAACGAAGAATGTAAAAATACCCTGAGATGCGAAGGTCCATGTGAAGCCCACAGAATCAACATAAGGGGCGATGAAAAATGGACTGGCGAAAGCGCTGAAGTTCAACAGCACGGCATAGAACGTGATCATACTCATGCTCTGCAGAGGATAACAGTCCACAACGTACGCAGCAATCACAGTGTTGCCCATTTGAATGCCCGCAGCGACTGAAAGCATGATTAGAAATTGTAAGAATTTAACAGAACCGGTTGAGAGAGCTTACACAAGAAGAAGGCGACTTGACCGACCATCCAGTGATATCCTTTGTCAATGCTGATACCCCAGATTATGAGACCAACTATTGGTATCCGTTATTAATGTCTCATCATGAGTTTCGAGGAACAAACTTACGAGCACTCAAAAAAGCCGCGGGGTATGCCAACCAAAGCCTCATCTCTGCCGTCTTGATGCCATTGTTCTTTTTCACTAGTCTCCGGATTATAATATCACTCAACTTGCCAGATGTGAAGAGTTCAGAGAAAAGAGTCCCAAGAATGAGGCCTATGAAAAGAAGTCCCTGGATATGGGGCTGATACGTCTCATATGCGATCGGTAGCATGGTGATTACGCAAAGGAGCCACCAGTAGAAAGCAAAAGAGTAGAAAAACACGGATAGAAAGACCGCGAGGAATTTGAACGTTAGGACGAACCGAAGAGCTGCGTCCCAGGGTTTCGGGTGACGCATTCCTGGAACAGGTTTCACATTGATAAATGGGAGCATCTTAGACCGAGGGAGATCGACCTCCGTCGCAACGCTGTCCCTTCTTTCCGTCTTTTCAATATCAGCAGTGGCGGCGGAACCTGCCGTGAAAGGCATCCGCAAGATCATCTGATTGCGAGGATACAGCGTCTCCGGTAGGAAGGCGATCTCTATGATTAGAATAACTGCAAAGAAGATTGCACTGAGCCAGTTAATCCATGCTGGACTGACTAAGTTCATGAAACCACCGATAAGTGGGCCGACAAGGAGACCCATATCGAGGGCGAGAACCCACATGCCAGTTTTAAATCCACGCTGGTATTCGAAAAAGATGTCGTTAATGATGGCTAATCCAACCGTTGAAGCCGGCGAGACACCAAAGCCCTGGAAAAATCTGCCGGCCATGTATCCACTATACTTAGGTGCCTTCGCGACACCAATAGTCGCAGCGAGGGCAATCACCGTCCCAACGATGAATATGAGTCGCCGTCCATAGATGTCGGCTAGGGATGACCATATTAGAGGACCGACAGCCTACGAAAAATTAGTTCCACAGAGATTCTGATGCGCTTGCTATTGTAGAGGTGTATTACAAGACCCAAAGCAGGAATGGCAAAAGTCCAATTGACTTCACCAACAGTAAGACCAAATTGTTCTTGAATGTCAAAGAAAGAGGGAACGGTGGTTGTAGTAATGTATGTGAACATAAAATATCTGCCACAATTAGTCAGTCCAAGAGCTATAGATCTGCGACGCGTCAAGAGTCATGCTTACAGGGACATAACAATCGCCAAAATGCTATTTTTCCTCATAGCTGTCCAATTCAATGGATCTAGTGGATCGGAAGTCGGCTGAGGATGTAATCTCATTCCATCCTTGATGAGGATTGGAATATCCAGATCAGCAGTCCCTAAGATACCATCTGCCTTCTCAGGAACGTCCTTTCTCCTCTCAACATCTTTCTCGTTCAAGATCTTTGCGGAATCGGCCATCGCGACAAAAAGATACAGCCAAAGTAGTTTCAGAAGATGTCTTGCGCGGGACGCGACTACAGATCCCCAAGATATTTACAAATCGAGAAAGATCAGAAAGATACAAAGAGTGTGTTTGGGGTTGAACATGTGTGAGGTGAAATGTCAGCGTGCGTGCTCGAAAGAGGAGGTATGCAGAGCACGATGATTTGCGTCTTAAGAATGCTTTGAAGAGCAGAAAAGGAAGTTTTGAAGCTTTTGGTAGCGTCCTCTTGGGTTAAAAGCAATATGGGACGAAGTGTTCTGGACGCGGTAGTACACCACGCCTCGTGGTGGCTTCAGTTCTGAGACGCATGGATATGGGATGGTTCCCTCAAGAGCACTCGAGAATGACGGGAGGTGGTGAAAACATTTGGGCAGCCCCTACTATTAGGCTGCTTACGGCTAGTATCTGATACTGAGAGCGATAGGGTGACTATTACCGCGAATTTTAGAATAATCGGCTTTACAACTGAAGATCAGGTAAAGATAAGTAGCCGCATCGCTAATCGTGCAAACCGGTCCCGAGGAAGATTTCAGAAAAAAATCATAATTGCACTTAGCTCCCGAAAGATAGCCGTAATAATTAAAAGACCAACGGAAGCACGGCGCGGGACCTTTCTGTACTCTGCTCTACTTTTTCTGAAGGGTATGACCAAAGCAAAGGTCTAACGTCCCGGTATTATCAGTCTGACTACTGTATCGCCATATCTCTGATGTCGAATTGACCAACCATCTCGGTTGCTCTACGTTGGCTTTCTGGCTTTTCTCTTTTTAGTTTTGCCAATAATGTCTACCTAGATATCATGAATATTTTCGGTAGAACTAAGGTAAAAGATTGTTGTTGCATCGGCGTCCAACTGGCTGGTCCTTGGCTGCCACTATCACTTCCCATCCCACTCTCTCGGTCTCATCTGTCAAACACACCCAAAATAATATCATCATAAGGATCATCAACCACATTGAACAGTATATATATATATCCATTGAACTACATTAAATGTGTCGACTCGTGGTATAGACGAAGTACCAGGGAGATATCTACTGACAGCCAAGTGGACAAATGCACCGAGGTGAACACCTCGCTCATCCCTTTCTTAGCTAACGTAAAATTTACATAGCCATGTTAAGTAAATCGGATGGCGAGTTGGAGATAAGAGATCTTTGGTACCGTAGCTCGCTCGTCAGCCATTCTCCATCGCTCGTCGATCCACAAATGCTTGCATACCTGACGTCCTGTCGACCGTGCAGCTCACGCAGAAGAAGAAGGGACGCAAGATGTCACTCGCAAACGTCTGTGGTCGCTTCTGGCACCTAGTCTCTCCGAACACTAATAAGCATACTGATATGCCATTATCATTGCTAAGTAGTGCCACTTCATACATGCTTGTATGCAAGATTTACCCTAGGGGCACTTTCCTTTACGGGATGAGGTATAATGGTATCCTTTTCGTCCAGCAATTGAATGCTTGAAACATTTCTCCTACAACTCAGAACTATCTGATGTATCTGTCTCTTTGACAAATGGCCATCTTACGGCACAGTTAAAATTTCAATCGTGCCTCAGCACAACATCATTGTTTTTGAACGCAAACTTTACTTTTCTTCCTTTTAAGAGCGTTTCGATATGGAGTCCCAAGATAACATCTCCTCCGGAATCTCATGGTTACCCAATTTCCTCCGCAAGTCACCAAAGGGAACCTCACCGTCAGAAACTCCACCTAATGAGCGCTCACAACTGCTGCCCAAGCCAAATGATGCTGAAGTTGGCGAAACATATGAACTAGAAGATGAGGACTTACCTACCTCCAAACTTATCCTAAGAGAGTTTTGGATCCTGTTTAGAGGTTCCGTTCCTGTCATCTTAGCCTATGCGTTGCAGAATTCTTTACAGACCATCTCCGTGCTCATTGTCGGACGATTATCCCCTGAAGCATTAGCAACCGCTGCATTTTCCTACATGTTTGCTATGGCTACTGGATGGCTCATTGCTCTAGGAGGAACCACCGCAATTGATACCCTTGCATCCGCCAGCTTCACCGGAAGTAAGAACAAGCATGATCTTGGCATTATACTACAACGATCATTCGTCGTTCTTACTTTATTCTACGTTCCTGTTGCAATTATCTGGTTCTGTTCCGCACCAATATTCAGAGCATTAGGTCAGGAGGATTATATAGCCCGGGATTCCGCCAAATTCCTTAGTGTTCTCGTACCTGGGGGTCTGGGATACATCTACTTTGAAGCCATGAAAAAATACCTTCAAGCTCAAGGTACGTGTATCGAGCTTGAATATGCGACATACAGCTGAGACCCATATTAGAGATTATGAGGCCTGGAACATATGTTCTTCTCATCACGTCTCCTATTAGCGCAGGTTTGAACTACCTTTTCGTATATACGTTCAAAATGGGTCTCCTCGGAGCACCATTCGCGACTGGTATTTGCTACTGGCTCTCGTTCCTCCTTCTCCTCGCATACGCTCGCTTCGTGAAAGGCTGGGAATGTTGGGGCGGTTGGACTCGCCGCTGTCTCCAAAACATGAGCACATTTGCCCGATTAGCGTCTTTAGGGGTAGTTCACGTGGGTACCGAATGGTGGGCTTTTGAAATTGTAGCGCTGGCTGCCGGCAAGTTAGGAACGATTCCGCTCGCTGCGCAAAGTGTGATCATGACTACAGATCAAGTCATGAATACAATCCCATTCGGTGTAGGCGTCGCAGCAAGTGCACGCGTGGGAAATCTTCTGGGTGCTCGCAACGCCAAAGGAGCCGCGCGAGCCGCGAACACAGCAGCTTGGTTGAGCATGATTCTGGGTACTATTGTTCTTGCTGTCCTAATGGGCGTCAAGGACTTCTACGCAAAGATATTCAATGACGACGTGAGAGTCATTAGGTTGACTGCGGAGGTTATGCCTTATGTGGCATTGTTTCAAATTGCGGACGGCCTGAACGGGAGTTGCGGTGGGTCTCTAAGGGGGATGGGAAGACAACATATTGGCGCCTTCGTCAATATGGTGAGTTATTACGGCGGTGCCCTACCCTTGGGAATCTACCTTGCTTTCCACAGCTGGGGCCTTGCAGGCCTTTGGGTGGGACAGTGTATAGCACTTTATCTTGTTGGCTTTCTGGAGTGGGCGATCGTGGCATTCAGCAACTGGGATCATCAAGTCCAGAAAGCGTTTGAACGAATGGACCATGACGAACGAGCCGAGACTGGGGAGTTTAGGGAAGAGGATGAAGTTTAGGGATTCCTTGGCCGGGTGGTAAAGGATTATCAGACTCTGAGGATTTGTTGAAAGATTGCCACTATTAAAAATGGCTGTAAAGATCGCATTATGATAGATATTCTCCGCTCGGGAGAGCTATTTTTTTTTTTTTTAGGACTTCAGAAGTAGACAGAGAGGCACAACATGAAGACAAAACCGAACAACATTTGCTCTTTTCCACCTCCTTTTCCCCGCAAACCCCGTTTTAAATGACACCTCTTCACCCTCCCCACAACGTCTTTCGACCTTTGACATAAAAAAGAGCCAGGAACACCCCATTAAGGTGCAATCCTCCCACGTTTCCTGCATATCAAGACTGCACTAGGACATGAAAGAATCACAAGAGCAGCGAGATGCATTCAGCCTATGCCCTCTGACGCCAGTCAAGTTCGTCATCCATCTCGATCTCGACCTGCTTATCGACCAGAAGGGCCCAGCGAAAACGCGCCCTTCTCAGCTGCCGCATCGCCACTATCAGCGTCTGGTAAACCTCGGGGGAAAGCAGAGGTTGAAAAGTCGGTCTAGCCGTTGCTACGGGGCATGATTCCCGCCGTTGAGTAATTTCGATTTCTCTCCATCATTATTCCATGCTCTTGAGGTTTCTCGTCATCACCTGCACGTACGTAACAGACATCTAATATTCGTCTTAACAGTGTCGGTACCAGAGGGTTAAGGGATATGCTAAGGCCTTCGCCTTACTGAGGAGTGTAGAAACCGGGGAGACGAGACGTCAAGACATGGAGCAAGATAAAGCATTCCACAGATGCGTTGTGAGCATGTTAGGTAAAGCCACAATCGGATGGACCTATTGGCTACTTGATATCAGAATCACGAAATCTCGGCACACATATTTCTGGAATCGATTGAACTAGTTCTAATGGCCGCTAACTAGTTCTAAGAACTAATCGTCAAACTTGCCTTACCTAATTCAACCTGAACTTTCTTCCCCCTCAACATCGAATACCCCACCAAACTTACAGGAACACTGGATCTTTGCTAGTATTCCGGCCTTACCATGCGAATACCATGCATCAGCTTCCGTCGACACGTTTGCCATTTAGTCATCAGCAGTGCAAAGGACGTCGGAAGTTCTGATCCCAGGCCCAAACAAGCTTATCACTGCGCGCCCAGTTGCTATAGCCAGGTCCTAGCAACCGCAGCTGCCAACGACCTGACCATGCGTATGCTGCGTGAGCTGGACGCAATTGGGTGTATTCAGACGGGCTCTACTGAATGGTGCTATGCCGAAGACCGCTCGGGATGCTCTCACGGCTTCTCCTCTCTCGCGTCATTCGCGGCAGGGAAGTTACGCCCGAGGAGCAGATACCCCATTAGGTCATACCCTTCTCTGAGAAGGAACCTTTGCAGGAAGGAGCATGAGAGGCCAAAGGGTCCGAGATCTCAAGGTGAGGGGAGCTAGAGCTCTACCTTAGCTCCCTTTAGCTGTTTACCTAACAGCTCGAGGTCATCAATCTGTCAAAGCTATTGTTGATTGCTTGGATCCTTTACTTTTCTTCTTTCCTCTCGCACTTTTCTCGTCTTCCTCCCTCCTTCATCCTCTTTCTCCTCTCTGTCAATTGGTCAGTATAGAAAGATTCTGTTGTGATACGTAGAATGAAGTCAATTGCTGTTTTCGCTGCTCTGGCAGCTCTAGTTTCTGGCCATGATGATCATGAACAAGTTCCGATTGAAGGCCCACACAAGGGACTTTGGTATAACACCTTGCCTGGTGATGGCGGGACTCAGGTACGAATGACCTCCGAGCTTCTCGATGCTGAATCAAAGCAATTGACGTCTGGAAACAGGCGGATTCGGTGTTCTCCGGTATCTCGACATTTGGTCGCCTCCCGTACCATCCTTGTCTTGCAAGCGACGACGTGAAATATGACATTGCGTTCATCGGTAAGCCAGTCCCAATCCCCAAAGCGGCCTTGAGAAAATTCTGACTATATTACCTTTGTAGGAGCTCCCTTCGATACTGGCACTTCTTACCGTCCTGGTGCTCGGTTCGGGCCTAGCGGCATCAGACAAGGTTCTCGCCGCCTGAATCTTTAGTATGTAGAAACTTTAACTTACTCTTATCTCCGTGGGCGCGCAAAGGCTCACGTAGGGTTGGGTTTAGCGGTGGCTACAACGTCCCCTTGAAAGCGAACCCATTCAACAGCTGGGCTACGGTTCTCGACTGCGGTGATATTCCCGTGACTTCGTAAGTATATTTCCAAAAGAAGAACAGAATGAAACTTCGAATACATTGGTGATCTGTTGCTGACCAGATTATTATCGTGACAGGTACGACAACGCGTGGGCATTGAGGCAGATTGAAGAAGGCCACAACAGCATCCTATCCCGAAAACCGAAAACGGATGCCTCCAGACCCGGTCCCTCGAAGAATGGTAAAACCCTTCCCCGTGTCATCACCCTCGGAGGTGACCACACTATCACTCTCCCGCTCTTGCGCAGCGTGACCAGGGAATATGGTCCCATTAGCGTTATTCACTTCGACAGCCATCTGTAGGTCTCAGCCTTCCTCCCTCCCTTAGCTATCTCCCTTTAACTCCTCTCTAACTCCGGCATCAGCGATACCTGGAAACCCAAAGTCTTCGGCGGCGCCCCGTCCGAACAAGCTGCCGTCAACCACGGCACCTACTTCTTCCACGCCTCGCAAGAAGGCCTGCTCGCCAACGACTCCAACATCCACGCCGGAATCCGCACCACGCTGTCCGGTCCCTCGGACTACGAGAACGACGGTTACTGCGGCTTCGAGATCGTCGAGGCGCGTGAGATTGACACCATCGGTACCGACGGCATCATCCGCAAGATCAGGGAACGTGTTGGCACGGAGAAACCGGTGTATCTGAGCATCGATATCGATACTTTAGATCCGGCTTGTGAGTTTAAAACCCCCTACCACTATATTCACTGTTGGATGCGGTAGATGAGATATTGGATGGTATAGCTGATAATGTGTCACAGTCGCGCCCGCAACAGGTACCCCTGAAACTGGCGGCTGGTCCACACGTGAGCTCCGCACTATCCTGCGTGGCCTCGAGGGCATCAACATCGTCGCGGCCGATATCGTCGAGGTTGCCCCCGCGTACGACACCAACGCCGAACATACCACCATGGCGGCCGCCGATACGCTCTATGAGGTTATGACGATAATGGTTAAGAAGGGCCCGCTCAGTGCTACGGTGGAGGGTTATGATGGGGAGTTTGGAGAGGGACGAGCCGAGTTGAAGTAGGTTGGGCCGAGGTAGGCCGTAAGTGGTGGGTGTATTGCAGAAGGGGTATATGTGACAAAAGCATGATTGGCGAGATGAGTGATGATGAGATGAGATATGAGTGTAGAGTAGTAGGCCATGTATACGATGTAGAGAAAATCACGTTGATGTCGTAGTACTTTGAAGCCGGGATGCAGATCCGTATATCTTTAGGGATTACTCAACCCCTGAACATGCCGTTCGTGTTATTGTCCGCCCATATAGGGTTAAGAAATCGTTAATACGGTACAATGCCGTATAGACCAGTATCGAGCATGCACCGGGACCCAAAATAGCCAGAGCAACCGTATAAGAATCTGGTTCCGACATAGGACCGTCCAAACTACGTCCTCTCCTGCGGTTTCGTTCCAGACTTACCGATCATTGTTCTTACCTGCGAACCCTGACAGCGCTGTACCGTACAAACAATAATTGCGTACCTTACCGTACTTACTACCCTGCATACAGTACCTTGACGCCTCTCTGACTTCCGTACGAAAGCTAGTATAGCAGTACGGTGTAGGCACACTTCACCATACTCATGCGGCAAAGTTTAATCCGTTAGCAGATATCTGAACCGAGAGTTCCCGAGACCTAGGGGGTGAGTCGTAGCAATGGATGAAATCTAGGTGTGGGCTCCAAAATAACCTCAGAGCGTGCAAGCGGTTCAAAGGGTATATGGGATAGTACAACGAAGTAATCTGCATTGTATTGGATTTGACGAAATAGAGTATTCATACGAGCCCTTTCGAGCCATGCGTCGGTGACAGTAGAGTGACAGGAGAATGGTTCTGACAAGCTTTTGATTGTGAAACACTTTTTTCTACCTGCTGTGGTGCGTCCGTAGATGCACGTTGATCATGGAATATTGGCGAGACCTAGAAACCTTCGTTCTAGAAATCTCACACCTGTCATGAACTTTTTGGGGGACGCGAAATCATGTGAGTGAGATGCGCAAGATGTGTACAAACCCTTCAATCATCGTAGATATGTAGACGGGTCGAAGCAACGAGATTCATGAGTTTCGGCCACTCGGATTTTTCCAACTCTGTGATTTGATCAGCATATGACATGGCGAAGGGCGCAAATGTCAAACGAAGGAGAGAAGGGTTGCTGCATACCACGTCTAGCCTGTTCTTCCTCCATACGGAGGAATATCCTATTAGGAGGATTCCTGTGAAGCAACTTTTGATGCTTTCCCTGTACGATCTTCGTTCGAGAAATCTCGGCTCGTAATTGTGTCTCATCGACGTAGGGCTTCAGGCCTAGAACGTTCATGGCGCGCCAGAAGCGTGCGGCCTTGTTTGGAGTGAGGATTAGTGCTGAGGGATCTATGATCGATGACAGCATGGAGTCAATTCGATCGAAGTCGAGGTGGAATGCAAACTCAGGTGTACCCTCTAACTGCTCCGAAGCTATGTCGTTCGGTATGATTAGGTATATCATGGTATTTCCGTTTGATCCTGGGGTAAATGTAAATCGTGGTGATTGTACGGTAGCCTCATAATTGTTGGAGCAGACTTGATGGCTGAAGAAAGGGTGCAGTCCGAAGTCTCTACGCAAGGTCTGCTCGTTGATATCAGTTCGTGTATCAATTAAGGGTTATTAAAATTAAATACCTCGAAGCCACTCGCTCTATCAGGTAGGGCGTCCTTCTTTCGCTTTGTTTCGAGACTTGTATTGCGAGAAAACCAATAGTCAACGCGGCTGCACCAAGCGTCCTTTCTCTCGTTGTGCTCCCAACACCACATTTCGCTATCGGCAACGTATTCCGCCATTGCATCCTCTATTTCTTCCGAGAAGGCAAAAGCGGGAAGTAGCTCGTTCTTCTCACGCGTCTCACGCTTTTCATAGCTCTCCTCGGAGCACATCATCGTATAACAGTCTTCCCTCACTTCTCTGAGCTCGCCATCTGACAAGTGTTCCATAGGAGTGCAATCGTCCTTCCAGCACTGAAAATCTTTGTTCCATAGGGACTTTGCTTTGTCTCGGTATGAGGTTAGGATCTCTTCTTCCACCAATAGCAATAATTCTACCGGTAATCTGTTGACATACACATCGGGACCTTGACCAAACCGATAACAAGCGCGTAGTGCATGTATCGCAGGCCTCGATTCAACATAAGCTTCCAGATGAGGCCCCAACGTCTCTATCTTGACGGGTACGGCCCAAGTCACGACGGATTTTGTCCCATAGTCCATTATGGATGAGGTCGATAGAGCATTCCCCTTGGGGTTGACTAGGTTGGTGATCGTTGTGCTCAGCAGAGCAAGAAATGTACAAAGTTGATGTGTCAAGGGTGGGGTGTAAGGTTGAGGGTGTCTCCGCTCAGAGAAGTTCGCCTGCCAAGGAACGGTGACGCACAGACGACGCGTTCGTGTGGAACCGAGCAACACGCCCTCACGTGCCACACCAATTCAGGCAACCTGAACCCCCTCATCACTTCCACCTCATCCTTTTATATATTTAGGACGCTCAACTCCCATCACCATGTCAACCTCCACCTATCCACCAAATGGCTTCCCCCATAGTTGCCGCGACCACTTCCTCCTCTCGCCCTCTCTTCCGTATTCTCAACACAGTCGAACTCCTCGAAGCTCTCCTCCTCTCACTTCCCCCGGCTGATATCGTACGCTGCCGTCTCGTATGCCAGCACTTCAACACTGTGATCACCTCTTCACCCCAACTCCAGCACCGTATATCTACATACAGGGATATCAAATCCGATGTGGATCGGTTCTTCCAGATCGGGTGTCGCGGGCCGTACCTGACGCAGGATGATCTCGATAGGATTGAGAGGCTGAGGGAATCGAGTAGGGAGTTTTATGAGCGGGAGAAGGGCCGGAGAGCAGGGTGGAGGGAGTATTTACCGGATTTGAGGGTTATTGTGGGTGCATTGTGGGGAGTGGATATGGAGGATTTGGAGGACAGTGAGGAGTAATCGGGCTTGTTTATACCCGCCATTTTGTTTGTTGAGACCTGAGTCTACTTCTTTAAGGTCAAAGAGGGGGAGCAATTGGGTTGTAGGTTTGCGATGAGCGACTACCTATTGTCATTCGCCCCTTGGAGTTAGGGAGCAGTCTCTGGATTTTCCCCTATGTAGCATGTATAAAATTACAGGATTGCGCTTGTTCTGGTGTTAAAAACGGTTCGACGAGTGATGTCGCCAATGTGTACATTCTATTATCTATATGTCCTATAACTTAGCAGACTGATGCCACGGTATAACTTGCAGATCATCTCTGGAAAGATCGCTCAAGCTCGTCTTTCCAGCATTTGCCAGCATGTTGTCCATATCAGACAGTATACATCTGAAAACATGTTTGACACCATCTTCGCCTGATATCGCAAGACCGTACATATATGGCCTTCCGATCAGGACAGCTTTGGCACCAAGAGCAAGTGCCTTCAGGACATCGCTTCCGGTTCTGATACCACTGTCGAATAGCAGCGTGACGCTCGAGTTTTTGACCCTTTCATCGGCTCCAATCTCTGCTAATGCGTCCAGTGAAGCAATTGCGCCGTCACATTGACGGCCTCCATGGTTGGATACTATGATACCATCCATACCATAATCTATGGCTTTGTGAGCATCTTCCACTGTCTGTATTCCCTTCAATACTATTGGGCCATCCCAATGCTTTTTAAGGATCTTTAGATGCTCCCATTCGCGATATGTCCCGGAGTTTAAGGCTCGTAACCAAGCCTGTGATTTTCTCAATGTTGAAACGTTGGCTAGAATCTTCGCCGCGCCGTATATATTACCCGGTCTCATAATAAGATTACACGCCTCCTTTAGTTTCTCTCCTATAGATCTCGTATCCTCCTTCAGCTCCTCTTCGTACCGCCGATTGAACGCTGGATCCGAAAAGCCAATCTGGCATCCGTCACCCCACAAGAACGGCAAATACGCTGTGTCCAAATCCGTAGGCCTCCATGCCAGCAGAAATGTGTCCAAGGTCACAACCAGCACCTTATAACCATTCTGTCTCGCCCTATTCAGCAAACTCACTGTGATCTCCTCATCCTGCGGTCGTGGCCAATAGAGCTGATACCACCTATCCCCCTCCTTATTCGCCTTTGCCACCTCCTCAATCGTCCTCGTGGCAGCCGTCGACAACACCATCGGGATCTTCAACTCCCTACACGCCCTTGCCGTCGCTTCCTCTCCGTCCTCATGCATAATTTTCTGCACACCCACCGGTGCCGCGATCAGCGGAGTCTCATACCTCGTCCCAAACAGATTGACGTGTATATCTCGACGGGTGGCATTTACCAGCATGCGCGGCCGTAGCCGGTACCGGTCGAACGCTTCGCGGTTGAAACGGTGGGTGGAGCCGGAGCTCGCGGAACCGAAGACGTAGCCGTAATTTGCGGCTGGAACGGCTTTGGCGGCGAGACGCTCCCATTCTGAGGGCGATGTGCTGAAGAGAGGGGCGCGGATGTTGGAGTAGAGGTCGCGTTGGTAGGAGGCGGGTGCAGTTGGGGATGGGGTGGTGTAGTCTTGGTCTATGGATGTGTGGGGCTTGGAGTCGGAGGTCATTATGGCGTTATCTACGGTATTTTAATAGAGATTGATTGATCGAGTGTTATGAAATTTATATTTTTGAACTTTGGCAGCATAAAGTAGAAAGAGGATGAAATTACTGTAAGCACAAGCTAGAACTGCGTATGACGGCAGACCTCGGTAAAAAGCTACCCCTGAGAATCAGTAGAATAGTCTCACGTCAACCTGAATGCTTTCAGGACTCAATTGATCCAGTTCAATTACCTTACGGCGGGTACGTCTCTAGATGACATTCTCAATTCATCTACCCCTTGAGTAAAGGATCGCCAAAAGATCCCAAATCTCTCATCCTATGTCTACCTTACAACTAGTGAATACTGTAAACGATTCCCAAAGACTCGCTCAGTAGTTTCGCAGCACGTGGTTAAAGGATGAGTATATGTATGAAAGAAAGCTTGCTTTTATTTGGTTCTGTGCCAGACTTAAGGTGTAGCATACTACTAGTTACGTGCTCGTCATACTAGGAGACCAATGAACACGCCTAGTAGTAGAGTCTGTCTCCTTGTTAAATTTCCATCCCAAGATATCTTATTTCCCTTCCAACCAAGTGAAACCATTACAATCAGAAAGTCCATCATACTACCTCATCATTTTCACCATTGACTGATTCAACGTACGCCGCATATCTAGGCTTCTTTGCCCCTGCTCCACGTGGAGTAGCCTCGCTTGATATCTTTCTCTTCTGTAGAGGATCGCCTTGGAGCTCCCTGGGCTTCAAGACGAAAATACTCTTGTCCGTATGATTTTGGGTGTGAAAGAATTCTTGAGAACTTGGAAATCCACCTTGCCAGTCTAATTCATTCGCATTGAACTTTTCTCCCAGTGCTGTTCGTGTTGGGCTCCATATGTTGATCAAGTCTTAGGCTATGAAGTGACTTACTATATGACTCAACCGGATTCCCATTGGCTATATTCTCTGCAACCTCGGGAAGAGTTCTCGGGAAGAGTTCTCGGGGAGGACCGATGATCAGCCCTTAAATCCTCGATTATTTGAGGTAAAGGTTCTAATGAGATACTGATGGTTCGGAAGGGAGGGAACCACATTTGTGAAACACCAGCTAGCTTGGGGACATCGAGCCACATATTCGACCAGTAGCAGCTGTGGCAGTATTTGCTTCGATCATGACTCTCGCCGCATCAGGAGAAATGCTGTAAAAAGCACAGCGCTCTTCAGTGCAGATAGTTGGGAAGTAGAGACCGTTTAGGTCCAAACCATCAAACGTAACCGAACCACTGGTGATCCTAGATGTCTTCCGCGGGCACTCGCAATCAATAAGTGTCGAGAAGCTCGGCTTGACTAATACACGATGATTAGTTATGAGCTATATTGAAATCGGAGATGTGTACTAACATTTAGAGTTGATGATGAGACTTTGAAAGTCACTGTATTGTTCTTCTTTGTGAAGAGTGATCAAAAATTCAGAATCCGAGTAATTAGAGGTATACCCAGGCGCAGCAGACTCCCATTCGACCGTCAGACTATGAGTCTGCGAGGAGACTTTGTTGATGTTCCTGGCTGTCTTTCCAAGTGTTGATCCGACACGTTCTTGAATAATTTGCTTATGATTTCGCCAATCGAGTTCACCAGTGGTATCGGGTTTGTCTAGTGCGCTCAATATGAGACAATGTAAGGCTATTACAAGATGATCACATAGGGAAATCTTCGAAAGATCGCGTGGATTATCTGATGCTTCTGATGAATGAATAAAATCGCACGGGACGTTCTTATGCAAGGAGTTGCTTCTAACCACTTGCTGTGGATCAGGACCCGATTATGGCCATAGTCATCATCCGACGGTTGATACAGGGCATCCATCCCATAGTACTCACCCCCAACGAAAATCGGTGTAATTCCTTTGGTAACCTCGTCTATAGAAAGACTTGCATTGATGAAACAACTGATACTTTGCGCAAAGATGGTCTGGGGGACGGTAAATTCTTTCTTCCTTGAAACTCCGTTTCTGCTCATTCTTCGCCGTTTCGCAGGATGTATTCTTGTGAAGCATCTTCCATAGGTCTTTTGGTAGGGGGATAGGCTGAAGATGAAGGTATTCTTTGATAATTCGAAGAATCTAAGCATAAATTAGCAGCCGGGTAGGAATATAGAACTCGAAAATATAATCTTACCTCGATATCATCGGTCTCGCTATGAAAGAAGCCAGAGCCATCTTCCGTGGTGGCTGCAATTTCTAGTAAGCGGCTCAAAATCATCTTTGCCACTCCCACCTTGATGAAGTTTGTAGCATTGGCCACATCTGGAGCAGAGTGAGGCATTGTCAGAAGCAGGTCAGTGCAGCGTTGAACTAGGCTATCTTTCCTAGACTTGTCTAACTTGGTGTCCGTCATGGTAGATACCCAGATATTATAGACTTGCCTAGATTCTTCAAAAGAGATTCCTAGAGTGCTTTGGTCAGGGTTGGTATCACCTGCTAGCATATTGTATCCATACTGATAACGTTTGCCAGACTTGCTTCCTCCCGGTAAGAGCAGCTGGTGGAGGTACAACTTGCCTTAGAATCCAGTCTGAAGGATGAGATCGCCGCAGATTGTCTTCACCATATCCCGGGGCGGACCGATATCAAGTGTGATCTTAAGCCAAGCTTGAAATTCATCTAGTGAGACTGGGTTACCGGATTTCTGCGTTCGAGGATTCCTACCAATAGGCTGACAGAAATCCTCGAAATTATTAGATTGGTAAGCTCTCAATGTACTCTTAGCCATAGTTTCGTGAAATTTGTCTGAGCGCTTCGCTAGGTCTTCCTTCTTCTTGCTGACCTTAAGCTGAAGCATCTTTCGCTTATTCCAATCAAAAGCCCAAGTGGCGCCGGTGCTTTCGCTCTAATATCCATAGTTGTATGGATATTTGATCATGACTGACGCGGCGGACTTCATGCCGTCGCCGTGTTGGCCAGCTTGTGAACGATCTTCCCGTTTGGTCGACCCACCCAAGCCGAAATGATCTAGCACGAGATAGGCCTTGAAGTTGGTTAGTTCGACCAACCCATCTCCATCTTTGCCGTAGTCGAACTTGATATAACCCAGAAGGTCGCCGCCGTGATGTTTGATTCCTGATCCCAGAGGTGCTCCAACTGTGATGATTTCACGGGCCTTTTCACAATCTTGACGCTTTGCTTTGAAGTCTCGTGGATTTAACTGGAATGCAAATATGATCCCATCCTCCTGTGGTCGAACTTAGTAAATCATTAATTCCTTCCTCTGACTATACTTACCAATTCTGATAGAACTCGCGGAAGGCCTCAGAGGTATCTCAACTGAAGTATGTTCTCGTGATACCAAGTGTCGAGGTTGTCGTCATTTCATCAAACCCGATAATTGAGTGCAGTTCGTTCAACTTCAGTCGCATTCGGACGGCCTCCAGCTCCAGGTCCTTACCGCGGTCAATGTATTCCGAATTGAGGACACCATCATGATCTAAATTCATGATTTGGTGGGTTTGAAAGTGTGCCAGATGCACATTCCGACTATCTTATGGAAAGATGAGAACAACTCGAAAGCAGGAAACTTCTGCAAGAATAAGAGGTTGAGGTTGACAGAAAATCAAAAGATCAAGACATGATTGAAGAGTCGTCCATCCAAGAAAAAGTAGCATGTGACTGCTCGTCTTATATGTCTCGTTTGACATATTCTTTATCTGTATTATCGCACACAGTATCAAGCTTGAATCGTTTGTAAGCTATCAATTTCTTAAACCATTTCCTTGACCGATATGAGCCGTCTAAATGGAAATGTAGCAAGAATCCCCATGAGGGATTCTGATATAGACAGTGTCTATCCCAGACATCCATTAAAGGGAGTTCACTCATTATCACGTCGAACTATTTATTGCTTCTCTAAAGTATGCTTGCAATAAATTCACAACAAAATTTCAGGATAAAAGAAAGTTAGAGCAGTAGTTCGTAGTAGAAGCATTTTAAAGGAGTAAAATGTGTATGATGATATCATTGAACGAGTTAATCTAAGAACTGAGGAGAGGAGTTGTAGGTAGCTAAGTAGAACCAAAGTACATCGAGACCACTCACGATAGGTTTGCCATGAAGATTCAAGTTCCACAGGTCGGTAGCAAGACTGTCCAAAGTAAGCTTATTCGCTTGGACCTCATGGAGCTGTAATATTCTAAGACTCAAAATTGTTGAAGGGACGAACGTCGTCGGACTCCTTCATTTCGTATAAAACGGCCGTTGGGGGATCCCGTTTACATTTATCGATAAGGAACTTCCCTCATTTTGGCCCTCAAAACCGTTCGACTGTGTACTAATTTTTCTAATTGTTTGTATCGGACCCTACACTCATTATACCCATGGCTTTACGACTCTCTTCTAAACTTTTCAGTGTATCAATTGGCCGAAATGTTGTTGTAGCGCAGCACGGGAATGTCCCTCGCCGATATGCGTCATCAGGTGCAGCAGCAGCTTCGAGCCTCCCATCAAGCATAAAAAATGCCATTGAGGTAAATACCTTTCCCACATCTCTATAATATTAGGAGCACTAACAAAGAGTTCAATCAGAGGGATGCCGGTCTTCCAACCCCCGATCCTGCTCCCGATTCCCAAACTGCGCGGCTCGTCAATGATCAGCTACAGTTTATGGTGCCCACGTATGTGCGGCCGTTACCTATGTTTCACAAAGGAGAAGGATCATATCTATGGGATGTAGAGAACAGGCAATATTTGGACTTCACGTCTGGCATAGCTGTGAACGCTTTAGGCCATTGTGATCCTGGGATGACTAGTCTGCTGAGCCAACAGGTATAGAATATATGAATGACCAATGTTCAAGCAATTTCCTGACGTTAACTTAGGCTGGAACACTCATACACACGTCTAATTTATATCATAACCCCTGGACAGGAACTCTTTCCAAACTTCTGGTCCAGAAAACTTTGGAGGCTGGAGCAATGCATACTGCCTCTAAGGCATTCATCTGCAATTCTGGGTCGGAAGCAAATGAAGCAGCGATCAAATTCTGCCGTAAGGTTGGTAAGATCTTGGATCCCTCGGGCGCAAAGCATGAGCTGGTCTCGTTTCACAACTCTTTCCACGGAAGGACAATGGGATCGCTCTCGGCAACACCGAACCCAAAATACCAAAAGCCATTCTCGCCAATGGTACCAGGATTCAGGTATGGAACCTACAACGATATTGAGGCAATTCCATCTCTGGTAACGGACAATACCTGTGGTGTTATTATCGAGCCGATTCAAGGTGAAGGCGGCGTCAACGTCGCCACTGAAGATTTCTTAACTGCTTTACGCAAACGTTGCGATGAAGTTGGTGCCATTCTCGTCTTTGATGAAATTCAATGCGGCCTATCGCGGACTGGACAACTTTGGGCTCATGCTGCGTTACCAAAGGAAGCACATCCAGATATCATTAGCACTGCGAAGGCTCTAGGGAACGGATTCCCCATTGGAGCGACCATTGTGAACGAGGCTGTTGCGAGCAAAATCGTTACAGGAGATCACGGCACTACGTTTGGCGGGAATCCATTGGGAAGTCGCATCGCACATTACATTGTTGGTCGGTTGTCTGATAAGGAATTGCAAAAGGCAGTCCTTGCTAAGGAACAAGTTTTCCGTAAACACTTCGCCAGGTTGCAAAAGCGCTTCCCAAAAGTCATTACCGAAGTTAGAGGGAAAGGTCTAATACTAGGTCTTCAACTCTCACAAGATCCTACCCCTATTGTGACGGCTGCCCGAGAGCGTGGCCTCCTGATAATCACCTGTGGGACAAACACTCTACGTTTCGTACCGCCACTCACTATCAGCGAATCTGAGATTGAGGAGGGTATCCAGAAGTTAGAGTCAGCTATGGAATCGATTTTTCATGAAGGTGATCAGGTACCAGGAACCAAAGGTCAACAGGAGATGCAATAGTGGATCTATGTCTGGCTGTAAATCATTATTTCTTCGTTTCTCGCTATTCTCTTCTTGTTTTGAGCGTTCGCGCACAGTACTTATAGAGTCATTGGAATCAGGGCACGGAGTGTAAAAAGTCAACAGATCATGAATGATGATGGGATGTATATATCGAATTTTAGAAATGAGAACTTCATCAACTGCGTCGTCCGAATTCAATCGAAAAAGAGACAATTTGATCCGATGTTCAAGAATATCGGCCCGCTCTACAGACGTGCCAACCGACAATCAACCGGAGGAGAGCGTCATGCGGGCATGCTAGCTCACCTCACAACCTAACTCCGCAATTGCAGCATCCTCCGACGAAGCCTCAAAGCTCTCTATAGGGCCCCTTAACGCAATGATTGCATTCTCGAGGACCTCGTACAAGTAATAATTCTCACAATGGAAGAGCATGCTCTATAACAAACATGCTGTCCGCTTTTACTGCCCGTCCGATTGTCGAGCTAAAGCAAAGAGATAAATCCAAGGTTGAATCCATCCTAGCTTATGGTAAGGCTGTTCAGCTCTGATATCGACCAACAACTAATAAAGTATATAGGGGACAGGCTCCTAGTCGGTCTCAATACAGGAACTCTACGAATTTATCGAGTTAATGAACTCCATGACGAATTACCAGCGAACAATGAGAATGTCGAGACCTCGAATGATGTTAAGCCTAAACAGCGCCCTGTTGATCTTCTGCGCGAGGAGGAGAAGTTCTCTCGTAGGGCAGTTCAACAGCTAGCAATTATAAAAGAGGCAAACATACTAGTCTCTCTCTCGGACAGCTATGTCTCGATTCATGATCTTCAAACATATGCGTTACAAGAACGCCTAGAGAAAACACGAGGCGCTACGTCTTTCGCTGTAACTTCGAACATAGTGAAAGACCCAACTACGGGCATACCTTCCATAGTCTCCAGATTAGCGGTTGCAGTAAAGAGAAAGATCATATTTTGGTCATGGCAGGATATGGAACTGTCAAGCGAGGTTCCAGAGATAATTCTCTTAGCGACAGTTAAATCTATAACATGGGCTTCTGGGACTAAAATTGTAGCGGGTATGGATCCAGGCTTTGTTCTGGTCGATGTTGAATCGCAGGACGTTCTGGATATCATAAGACCCGGATCGCTGGGTGATGCGGGAGGACAAGCTGGCGCTAGATTTGGGGCTGTGAGCTCATCTGGTATGAGCTATATGGGAATGGGTGGCTGGGTTCCTAAACCAATGGCTACAAAGCTTTCCGACGGTCAATTACTGCTTGCGAAGGATGTCAACAGTTTATTCATCGACGAATCTGGAAACGCGTTGGATAAAAGACAGATCCCCTGGGCGATGGCTCCTGAAGCTATAGGATATTCATATCCATATATGCTTGCGTTACAACCACCGTCCAAAGGCGGTCTAGAAGTCAGAAATCCGGACACACTCTCACTGCTTCAAACAGTGTCCCTACCTAATGCAACTATCCTGCACGTTCCGCAACCTAATATTAGCCTGGCACATGCTGGTAAAGGCTTTTTGGTAGGCAGTGACAGATGTATATGGCGGATGGGAGCCCTCGAATACGAAAGTCAGATTGATGAATTGATTGCTAACGCACGTTATGATGAGGCAATAAGTTTATTGAACATGCTCGAGGATACGCTTCTTAAAGATAAGGAAGGTCGTATAAGAGAAGCTAAGATGCTAAAAGCGCAAACACTATTTGACTTAAGGAAGTATCAAGATGCATTGGATCTATTCTCGGAAGCTTCTACTTCACCAGAGCGCGTCATAGCGCTCTATCCCAAATCCATAGCTGGTGATCTCTCCTCAATAGAGAGCGTCAAGGATGCGGAAAGTGATGTGGATCATGAAGAACCTAATGGTGGTGCAAACATCACTAATAAAGCAGCACCAAACACTCCAGCATCATCATTGGGTCGATCTCTGTTTGGTAAGGTCAAAACCGAGCAGAAGAAGGTAGACTCTGATACATCTTCCATTCTATCATTGAAAATCGGTGACTCCGCTGCGTCGGTTAGTGACAGGGGAAAACACACTGAGACTGTGCAAGATAAACCACTAGGTAAGTTGTATTCTACATCTTGCGAGTATGGAACTAACAATTCTGAAGAAGGTAAAGACTTGATACTAGCGGCCCATGCGCTCTCTCAATTTCTGGTTCAAACTCGGTCTCAATTACAACGATATATTAACATCGATGGCACATTGAAACAACCCATTCCGACTCCCGGCGACGGTCAAATTGAGGAGGTGAAGCCACCATTTCACCACCTCATAATTCTTCCCTCGTCTAATGCCACGAACATTGACTGGCAAGAGAAGCTCCATGAGGTTGCGGTCATAGTTGACACGACGCTCTTTCGTGCATATATGTATGCCCGTCCAGCATTAGCAGGGCCGCTCTTTCGTCTGGATAACTTTTGCGATCCAGTTGTTGTCCGTGATAAGCTGTATGAAAGTGGTAGATACAATGATCTTATTGATTTCTTACACGGAAAAAAGTTACATAGAGAGGCACTGGAACTTCTAGCGAAATTCGGCAAGAATGAGGCAGATGAAGAAGTATCATCAATTCTGCGCGGACCTCAACGGACGATTGGCTACCTGCAGCAACTACCTCCAGAGATGATCGACCTAATTCTTGAGTTCGCAGAATGGCCGCTTCGGACAGATCCTGATGCAGGAATGGAGATATTTCTCGCCGATACTGAAAATGCAGAGACGTTACCTCGAAAGAAAGTGCTACAATTTCTAGAGAAGATAAACTCCGATCTCGCCGTCCGATATCTGGAGCATATTGTGAATGAACTCAATGATCAGACACCAGATTATCATCAACGACTCATCGATTTGTATCTGGAACGACTGAAAATCAAAGCTGATGAAAAGGAAGCCCTCGTCTTTAAATCCGAAGAGGATAGAAAGAATTGGCGAGAACGATTGCAAGAATTCCTCAACAAAAGTGGACAATATAATAGAGCACAAACCCTACGCCAGTTATCTGCAGATGGTAAATATTTTCCTTCTCATGAAAAGGTTCCTGCTAAGACCCCTTCTAGACCCCGATTTTCACGAATCACGTGCCATTGTTCTTAGCAACATGGGACAGTACAGACAAGCATTGCAGATTTACGTTTTCCAAATCAAAGACTACCAAAAAGCCGAAGAGTAAGTGCACAACGCATATAAAAGTTTAGCTACTAATTCGAGATAGTTACTGCAACCAGATATACATATCGAAGACAGCGGGAAGCAGCGCAACTTCTACGCATCAAGCACCACCATCAGATCCAGATGACTCGGAGCCGTCGATCTATCACATCCTTCTTTCCCTTTACCTGAACCCGCCTCCACCAAACAAAGCGAACTGGTCACCAGCACTCGATCTCCTCTCTAAGCATGGAGCTCGCCTTCCAGCGTTATCAACGCTAGAACTTGTGCCTCCATCGCTTCCGGTCAAAGATCTCGAATCGTATTTCCGAGGTAGAATTCGATCAGCTAACTCAATACTCAACGAGGAAAGAATAGCGAGCCGGCTGAGGGCGGTAGAGAAGGGGGAAGTGGAGGGCGCACTTTTGCTTGGAGATGGCACGACGGGTAATGGAGGGAAAAATAGACGGGTCATCATCGGGGAAGATAGACATTGTACAGTGTGTCACAAGAGATTCGGTGGAAGTGCCATCAAAGTGTTGCCTGATAATAGCGTTGTCCATTGGGGATGCTTCAATCGCGGCGCTGGACAAGGAGCGGAAGGTCCGAGGCGAAGAGGCTGGTGAGATGCGGTCTTGCATTCTTTTGCTGGCGTTAGAGATACCCATTAGAATACGATATCGCAATTCGCTGAATATATTGTTGTATGTACAATCGTCAACCTGAAGATTGTGTGAACTTGATAATTCCGTCGTAGATTTCACGTTGCCCGTTATCCGTGATGATTTTGGCTCCTCTTCACCAGACAAAGCGAGTTCCACGAGTGACGTAACTATTCACATTGTGAGTGCGTTTGTATTTCCAAGGCAACATTTTCTGCGCACTCAATCATCTTCCACAACTTCTTCTCCATAATTTTGTTCCTCTTTTGCCTCATCCAAAGCAACGTGCCCATTTGTCGCCGAACTTGCTTTATCCTCCTCCATCTTTTGCGTCAGGAAGTCGTTGATAGAGCTCTGAAGTTGTAAGACGGAGGAACGTAGGGCTGAAAGATGGGCAACGTTGTTAGCACTCATCGGGCTGCTCGAGGGCGCCGGCGGGAGGATGTCATGGCTGAATTGTTTCGGCAAAGAAATGTTAGGTGAGGTGTACGATGCTGTTAACTGGGTTTGCGAAGAGTTGGCCATTTCGAGAGGTTCCAGAACTTGTGGGAGAGTTCTTCCTATCGTCTAAAAATGACGGATGAGGTTGAGGCTCTTATATCTAGCAAGTTTGATAGTTCTAGCGTGGTGGTTGGCGTGGAGATCCCCTCTCTCTCCTCAGCCCTATCAATATGATGCTTGACGAACATCTGGCGATCCAAGTCCTCCAAGTCCTCCGTGTGCCATTACATTCATTTCTCCATTGTTTACCGTCATGCTGGCCATGATCCATATGCCCATACCATCGACTCTTATTAACCGTTGAAGGGTTGCTAACTTTCAAAGCTCGAGGCCTCCCACGGACAGCTCAAGTACCTCAACCATCAAAGCCTCCATCATGAACCCAAAACCGAAATCTACCTCGCCTTCAAAGGCATTGAAATCACCTATCACTTTTTCCGCAAATTCTACGAGCGGCACGCAATCCCCTTCCATTCAGACCCGCCATAGAGCTGCATCCACCGACGATAGCGAATCATCCGATTCATCACAGCTAACTCCACTCTCTATTCCCCGCGCTCCCTACATACATCCACCCAGCTCCCGCGGATCCCCTTCTTCAAACACGGGCAGTACAACAAACCTTCCCAACTTCTCGCGTCCAGCACCACCGCGTTCTTCGAACGATCTGCCCCTCCGTGCCAATTCCCCAGCAGTTCCGCAAGGGTCACACATAGGTCACAGACCGCGACAGCACTCTCAAGGTTTCTTTGAACCTACTCTTCCCTCCACATCAGCAGCGAGTCCTAGCCAGATGTCGAATCTGACAGCTTCTCAAATCGCGGCGCAAGCTGCTATGCATGTGCAAAACAATCAGCACATGCGCAAACGATCTCAGACTATACCTGAGCCTGGCGCAACCCATGCGCCTCCTACTAGTCGACGTCACCCACCCTCCAATGCTACTTCCCCTCCATTGCCCTCTCAGCAGAGTCTAGCACCAGGTTCAAATTCAGGATTACAATATCAGAATGGCATTGTTGGAGGGCATAGAGTTGCTGCAACAGCAGCGGCCAACGTTGTATTTCCAAGGAGTCCATTACATTCCCCAGGACTACAAGCAGGTTCAGAGCCACCTATCCAGACTCATTCTCCAGCTCCTGATAAGGAGCAGAAACATGGAAAAGAGAAGTCAAAGATGAAGCTATTCCATAAACCAAAGGGCATTAGCATTTCTAAAGAGAAAAGTGAATTCGATAAGAGACATCCCGCACTGCCATCCCCAAATAAGATGGGAATGCAAAGTACAGGAGCTCTATCAAGAATGATGATGAATGCTTCAACTACTAGTTTGGCCGATCCTACAATGTCAGGCGCCTCATCAATGTATTCATCTGCCAATGCTTCAACTTCAACTCTGGTACCAATTGACAGAGCTGCTACATTCGCCGTGGAGAAGGAAAAGGAGAAACACAAGCATCATTTCTTGTCGAGGCAGAAGAAAAGGGACAAGGAGGAGCACCACCATCTACCGCTCTCCTCTGCAAGCAGTACTTCTAAGCCCACAGATCCTAACGCTCCGCATCCACTATACTCTTTCGCCGCGCCATCATCTCCCGGACACGGAAGTTCGTTCGCAAAGTCAGTGAGTGGTTTTGATTTAAGACATGGCGGACGAGCACTCCGTGAGAAGAAGAAGGAGGAAAAGGCTGCATCCGCCCTTGGCCCTAGCAGTAGCAATTTGTCGATTGAAACAGCACATCGTGAGCGCAATCCATCGTTCAGTACGGATAGGAGCGACTGGCCCGGAGCAGGAAGTTTAGGCTCTGCAGGTGGGTCGTACAACCAACCCAGCAGTTATCCTTTAGAACAGTCGATGTCGCAACACAATGCTGCATCCGTTGGTGCTACGTTTGGCCTCCCAGGCATGACCCCTGACGATGCGTGGCCGTTGTTGAAGGCCAGGTTGTTGAACATCTTCGAGGGCGAAGAGCCGCGTCCACCCATTGAGGATTTTAATGCCTTAGTATCAGTGCATATTCGACGTTGTGTCCAGCGGCGCGCACCAACGATCATCATTGAAGATTTGAATGAGCTCCTTAACACTGGATTTTCGTCTCTCGATCAAACGTTACGTCGTGTTCCAGACGATCGTCTGATTCCTCACCTCGTCGAGATGTGGCTCGTAGTATTCACGACCATTCTTCCATTTCTTCAAGCCGTCTTTCTGCCTCTCGATCTTGAATTTAAGGGACGTGGCTCCATCATGGGTCCCCGCGAAGCCGCTGATTTCTGGGGTGGCACCCTCCCTGAAAGCGACGGTAGTAATGGGAACATCCCTTCACTAGGCGAGTCGCTAGACGTTCGTCGCATCACCCTGATAACCTTCCGTGACACAGTGATCTTACCTCGTAACGACACCCTTGTGGCCATCTTCTCACGCCTATCCCTGGACAATCTCAGCGCAGGTCTCAACGAGGACCCCAGAAATGGTGCCACCGTCACTAGTGTACGACCGGGGACGGCACATTCAACGGATCCAACTCCCTCGTCCTTCAACTCTCAAGCTTCGACCCTTCTGGATAGCGGCGCAAATTCCTCCGGACCGTCTCTTGGTGCCCGTTCCCGCGCGACTTCGAACACGTCTGCAGGCTCATTCCATAGCATCGGCTCTCCACCACCACCTTTACCCGGCCCGGCACCCATGGATTCGGCAAAAGTTACGGAGATGGTCGGTAGGATGTTGCAGTGTGTTAGCGTGCTGGCTAGTGTGCAGAGCGGCGATGAGAGTCAGGTCAAGATGGAAAGATTGACGAAGGAGCTGAAGCATAATTGGTTGGGTAGAGGTAGGACGGGAAGACAGAGACAAGGTTTCGTTGGAACCAGACTCCCCAGGGGTCAGACCGGGATGGGAGCTGGCGTTCTTTAGGTGCTGACTGCTGGAGTAGGTTCATGATCTTGTTGGATGGGAGGATTTTGGCATCTTGGGCATGGTTCTCTTTCGGATTTTGTACAGTAGGAATCTAAGGAGCGAGGAGTATGGTGCATTGGCTGGTTGGAAGCCATAAAAGGGATATCATCAAGGTTGGATTAGGCGTGCATGGAGTCGGCATTATGAATGCACAATCGACTGCGTTCAGGCAGTGCGGCGTAGTCTCATATAACCCCTTTTGGGGTTCTGCTTTCAACTGTACTATAGGCCTACACGGCAAATGAAAAGTTGGTAAAGAGCATAAAGAGCGTCGGTTAGCATCTTTTGATATTCTTATGGTGCGGGATATGGCCACGAGGCACATCGGGGGCCATTGGACCGTACGTACTCTATAGTACGATCGATATGGTAATGTCTGGTTCTTTTGATACCATCCCTCCGCATTTGAAATTGGATATTAAGTTGTACTAGGAGCTACCTCGCCACACCCTTCGAAGTATTACTCTCAGCAACCGTTTATTTTGTCCCCTAACGGATATTCTGCCGACAAACGGTATGGAAGTCGGGCCGATATATATCTCGTCAGTTTCGGGAACAGGGATAGCAGATACGACTCAAACAAATCCAAGCCGATCTCGGCCAAACACCCCATCCCAATCCTCCCTCTAACCCCCTATTCCAAACTCAACACAACCCTCCCCTCCAACATCCCCCTCTCCATCTCCTCAAAAACGCCCGTCAGCCCCTCCATCCTCTCCTCTCTAACCCTAACCTCCACAACGCCCCTAGCCGCAAACCCAAGCACCTCGTCCGCCTCCCTCCTCCCACCAACCGCACACCCAACAACACTCAACTCCCTCGCCACCACAGACACCGGCACACACCCCCTCACCGGCTTTCCCTCCCCCTCGGGCACACCGACACACACGACCCGGCCGCCAAACCGCAACATCCCTACCGCGCCATCGTACGCGGCGTCCGCCCCCGCGAGCACCAGCACAGCCCTGACGCCCACCCCACCATCCGACGCCCCCCTAACCGCGCCCACGACATCAGGCGCCGTGTGCGCGACGAAGGCCTCGGCGCCGCTGGCCACGCTGATCCCGCGCTTGGACTCGGCGTCGACGGCTACGACGCGTAGCCCCATCCCGCGGGTGGCGAGTTGCACCGCGATGTGCCCGAGCCCGCCGCCGGAGCCGAGGATCGCGATTTGGTCGCCGGCGCGCGCGCCGCTCTTGCGGAGGGCGCTGTAGGCGGTCAGGCCGGCGCAGAGGAAGGGTGCCGCGAGTTGGGAGGGGAGGCAGGCTGGGATCGGGGTTACGTAGGAGGCCGACGAGATGAGGTATTGGGCGAAGGTGCCGGGGTGGTGGTAGCCGGAGATTTTTTGCCTGAGAGGGGGGGGGTTGGGGGTTAGTGGTTGGGTGGTTGGAAGGCTATGAAAAGGAGAGAGGGGGGGAGGGGTGTTACTTGAAGCAGTTTGCGTCGTGGCCTTCTCTGCATGCAGCTGTAGTTGGGTTATCTCGTTCGTCAGCGTTGTATTCTGTCTTTCTAGTCTTGTTTCTTTTCTGTATTCTTATCCTCCTTTTTCTTTTCCCTTCTTTTCATTACTCCCACTCTACTCTAGCCTATGGGAACAGACCCTCTTTATCCTCTATCCAGTTCTCAACCCGGAGGGAGCGGAACTCACCGCAGTTATCGCAGATACTTGCAACCCACTTCACACCCACCCTAGCCCCAACTTTGACACCGGATCTCTCACACCCCGGACCGAGTTTGACAACCTTGCCGACTCCCTCGTGGCCGCCGACTTGACCCGCCGGCGTGGGATAAGGTAGTGCGGGCCAGGAGTTGGTCATGATGCCGAGGTCGCTGTGGCAGACGCCGGAGTGTGTTCTGAGGCAAGACAAAACGTTAACTACGTTGGTCCTCGGGGAATCGGGAAAGTATGCTAACTCCTGGGGACGGGGGGAAATTCGGGATGGATGAGGTCTGGTTTGGGGGTTTCAAAGGGGCTTCTTGGGACAAGGAAAGAGAAGGAGAAGTGAAGTATACAGGTTGATCAACACCTCGCCCATCCCTGGCTCCGGCGTCTCGAGCTCGACGACCTTGGTCGATATCGTGCCGGGCTTGTCGTAAACGACCGCTTTATACGTCTTCGGGATCTTGATCTCGGCCTCCGCATCCGCCATCTTGGAAAGAAAATGACCGGTCTGGGGAATTTTCACTTGAAATAAAATGAAAAGAGGAAGGAAGAAAGTGGGGAGAATAGAAAGCGAATGGTAAAATAGAGATGGATCCGGATATCCCCTTTTCATTTATACCTAACATTTCTCTCTCTGTGTCTCCTCCCCTCTTTGCCGTTACGATATTCGTACATGTGCTACATGTGTACTACGTCTGAGCTACGTGAAGCTGATGGTGATCAAGACGCAACTAACGCCCATGTTGCACTTGTGAACTACTCGGCAGGTGTAAAACTACTCACAGCCCGCTACAGATGCGGGGAAGCTTGGGGTTGACTCATTCTTTGCTACGGGAGTGCTAAAAGCCGCGGCATCGATTCTTGCTCAATATCTACATATCGGATATGGATGTGGCGATATGTGTTGACGTAAGTAGTGAATTTGGAGTGCTCAAAGGTTGATGATGCAGACTGTAAATCACTGGGGTATGTAGTGAGAGGAGTAGTACAGCTATATTCCTTATAGGATGTTGTGCAGTAGTATCCCAAAGGGATAAATAGTTCATTAGATTCATTGTAAGACGCTAAAGCAACAACTGGAATTCAGACCCGACCGAATTAGAAATCCATGCCCATGAGATAGCTGTCATATCATCAGATTTAGTCAACCTAGGGGGAAATGTCGCACTTACCTTTCCGTTATATGCATATACTTCGTAACAAAAGCTTCTAGATGAAAGATAACTTTCTACATGGAGATTGTACATTAGCCAACGTTTCTAGGGAAATTTGGGTAGGCTATAAGTCGAACTTACGCTACCTAGTCGTATCCTATGCTCGTAGAATGCCGACCACTTGACGATGTCGGCCTTTAATGCATCGTCTGATTTTGCTATGAGCTTGAATGTAAGAGTCTATCAATAATTAGCAAAGTCTCGCACATGAATACGTTCATTTCTCACTTTAAGAATCGTAGTCGGCGGTATGCAGTGCACCAATAGATCATACAGCTTCGACCTAACCACCAATATCCTGGCAGGTGTATGTTCCTCAATCATATCCTTCGCGATCTGTTCAATAAGCGCCTCCCAATCTGGCGGCGGTATGGGAGTCTTCTCATTCACATTTTCGCTGTTCCAAGTCAGCCTCGTCCTCTCTCTTAGCCCCTTTCTACAATCACTCACTTCTGCGCATAAACCGCCTCAAACATCAACAATGCTCGCCTCAAATTTCTCCCACTCTCCTTCGCAATCCTCTTATTAAGTGCATCCACCAGCTTATATTTTTCCTTTTGCCCGACCTTATTCAGCACCTTAACGATATCCTCCTCGCTCGGCGCCGCAACCCTCACCAACAACGTCCTACTCCTGATCGGCGCGATGATATTACTCGTACTGTTCGCCAGCAAGATCAACCTCAGATTCGGACTATACTTCTCCATGGTCCTCCTAAGCGCAGCTTGCGCATCTCTTGTCAAATGATCTGCCTCGTTAATCACCACGACCTTAAACCTCTGCTTCGCCCCCAGGTCGACCTGCTGCGTCTGCGCGACTTCTTTCAGCAAGTCTTGTATGACGACGCGGTCATAGTTCCCGACATCTGACGGTGTGATCTCGAGGTGGTACACCGAAGCCACGATGTTGAACTCGAGTTTGCGGTTCGACGTCGTTTGGAAAACTCGGGAGTCGATTTTGATCTTTTCGACGCCCGGTCCATACAGCTCTTTTAGCGTAGCGACGATACGTGTCTTTTTGCCCGCACCGCTGGGGCCGTATACGAGGAGGTGGGGGAAGTCGCCGCTCTGTGCCTATGGTTTGTACGTTAGGAACTTGATGGTTAGTGGGTGGAATTTGGGGGTTTTCTTTACGAGAGCTCGTAAACGCTCTGAGAGATCTTCATGGTAACTGAGAGCGTCTAGATTTCGGGGACGGTGTTTATCTACTAGCAATGCCATTGTGATCGAGATGTGAGTTTTGGGTTGTAGTGTTGAGAGCTCTCGGACGGGAGACGCGTTTTCGCGTTAAGTGGTTATGACTAAGCAGGCTGTTCTACGAGCCAATATCAGACTATATGAACAAGCAGAACAAAGAACACAATCACTTTCAATTTAAAAGTCAATCTCTGGAAAAGCCGTTTTTAGTTAAAAAGTATCGATATGCAAGATACATCATTGAAATTTACGTCTTAAGTTGAGTGTTCCCAATCCAACTAGTTTCCTCAGCAACCGTGAACCTAGCTAACAGGTAAGAGGATCGACAATAAAAACTATAACGTTCTATTTATTCCTCTATCCTATCTTCACGACGCTTGCTCAAGAAAATTGAAAGAAAATATGGGAGATCTAAACTGTACTCATTCCCCCATTCTAGCCAGGCATAATTACTCAATTATACCCGCCGGTTCTTTTTTTCTTTTCTTTGACTTATCCTCTATCTTACAAATTATTCCCCATGTCTCCCTCCCTATTATACTCTATCCCTTCTCCCCAAACCCCCTACGCACCCACCCCACTTCCCGGCGGATACCCCTGCACCGTCCTCGACTTCCCAGCATCCGTACTCCTTTCTCCACCATCCTCCCTATCCTCATGATCCGCCGCACCCTCAAACCCCGTCCCAGTGCTCCCTCCGACATCCGAGTCCCTGATCGATTCCGCGTTGGACACATTCTGTGCCGTCACATCGCCAGATCCTGATGATTGGGTTTTCGAAGCGGGGGTGGAGGTATCTGCGGGATCTATTGGGGGGTGTTAGCTTTGAGGAAATGTAGTTAGGAACATGGGTAGAGTGTATGGAAAGGAGCGAGGGAGGATCGGGGTCAGGGAGATATACCGCCAAGCTGACCGTGTTCTTTCTTGTGGAGTATCGTGTGTTGTTTTATGGATTCGTATCTAGCGTCATTAGTCTTCTGATTCTACAGCTTTGAGGTTTGTAGGAGTGGCTGTGGAGGGTCACACTGGGTCTGCTCGCCTCCCGGTTCGGTATCCATGAGGTTGGAGGACATTGTGGTTTGGTGTGTGAGGAGTGTTTAGTTTGATAGAGGTTCTATAATGCAATTGATCTGTTTGGAAGGGATTTGGGAGTATTTGGGCGTAAGATGTGTGTAGAATTGGTGTTGGGTGTGCATGGGGATGATAGGTAATAAATGGTGGGGTAGCTTGGGATGAGCATCCAGGCACAACTGTACGTCACAGCTACTCAACATTTTGGGTCTTTCTGATACGGCAGGTGGACAAAATGACTTTTACTGATCTCGGACTAAGTCGATTGGGAGTTTAATGTTTGAGGAAATTCTTCAATTCCAATATTGTGGGCACTACGCTCATTTTGGTTTGGCTTTAATTCCAATTTTGTAAGGTGATGATACAGTAGATATTGACTATGCTGAGTCGTTGTCAAGCAGTATAGTGCTGGTTGGTAGCCAGTCAGTTTCCCTGCAGCAACCTTGAGAAGAAGGAAAAACTCCAAACAGTGACCCCCTCCAAGGAGAATGGAAAGTCAAGTTGCAAAGGAGTGAATGGTAGCACGGTAATGATACAAATAAATAGCCAACCAAATGAAATGACCAGCCCAGTCAACAAGAATTCAGAAAGGGATATCATTGGAAAAAAAATCTAGGGTTATACGAAAAATAGAAGCAGACAAGCCTACAACACAAGCAGCGCCTTGATAGAAGTACCGAGTAAATCGAATTTTGGTAACGACGGGTAGGTGATTTCGGCCATTAAAATACTCATAAAATCGCCTGAATAATACGACTTTTGTCCCTCGTTGGTTCAATATCGAGCAGGAGGTGGAGGATATCCGCTGTAGCCGCCGCTGTTACCATAACCATTATGGCCGCCAGTAGAGCCGCGATGATACTGATCATCATTATAAACACTCCGCGGAGGAACATATGATCCCGATCTTGACGCTTCTTCTTCAGCTTGTCTACGCATCCATTCAGCTCGTTTTGCTTCTGCTACCTTTTGCGATTGTCTACGGGTCTCTTCATCTAACGGCTCACTGTGCAGACCTGATGCATAGTACGTGCTGGGAATGTCTGCCACATTCGCCTCTGAACGGGTATAAGGTGCTCCATTGCCAAAGGACGGGCTGCGCTGTCGACGCCCATTGAGCATAGAGCCTGTACGATGGTGCTCTGGACCTTGTCCCGGTGCATACACTCCGCCTGTACTGGGAGGATAGCCATCCTGAGTAGCTGTAGATTTGGAGCGATGATGACGTGTAGGATTTGTGTCATTCCTCGTAGGGAGCCTAGATTTATCCTCGTAGTAGCTTGGGTCGATTGTATCGCGAGGATCATCTCCATATACTTTGCCACCGCCGGGTTGAGCACTGTAAGGTTTCCTCTCACGCTCAATTGTAACAGCACAAGGATGGTCCTCGTCATCAGTTTCTACAGCCGAATCATGTGATCCGCTGTATGGTTTCCTTTCCCGCTCAAGGGTTACTGGTGGTGGTTGCGTTGGAGGGGGAGGTGGAACGGATGATGGTTTTGGAAGAGGGATCGTTCCATCAACAGAAAGTGCAGAATCACATATCTGACGCGCTTGTAGGCTCGCCTGTTTCGGAAACAACCTCCTGGACAGCTCCTTAGGAAATCGCTCCTTAGAATCATCCGCGTTACTGATTGGCATATGCATGACTGCATGGGCCAACCTTTCATATTCATCCTGAGGGTATGACTGGATAAGTATAGTCATCCATGTCTCAAACCCGGTGGGAGTCAATGCTGGAATCTGGGGAACATCTCTGGGGCCTTCTTGGATGAGGTGGTGCTCGCATTTAAGATCACGGTATATTTTCGAGACAGTAGCGTAAGGTAATCGTGAGAAAATAGCTAGTAAAATAAGCAACATTCTGAATATTTCAATCGACCAAACTCACTTGACCAAGGATATGTCTCGTCTTGTAGTTTGGCATCCTCATAAAATTTCAGCATCTTCTGCGGAGGGATTACAAGGCTTTTCTTTGGTTCATAATCATCGATCTGGGAAGGGTGTTAGTACTGAACCAAGCCATTCTGTAAGTAGAAAGAACCTACAATATGGATTGCTAGACCCCTGAGGAATTGTCCAAGTCGTCGAGTTGGTTGACCGTCTTCGTCAAACAGAGGTTGCCAAATCTTTTCTAAAGTCGTCATCTCTTGATCAGACATGTATTTTCTCGTAGGCGGAGGAGATGGCCTTTTATAGCTAGGCTCTGAACTGGCGTTTTTTGCCTTGCTAGTAGGTGATGTGTTGCTGTTATCCATATTCCTCCCAGTGGGTGTGGACTCATTATCTCTAGAGTGGAGGAATTGAGATGTATGAGCAGGACGTTCCGGTGACAGTGGAGTAGCCGACGCGAACTCGTGGCGTGTAGGCGATGGAGGCGTGTAGACATTTCTAGGAGGAATTGTGGATGTGGACGCATTTGAGAGTTGAGGCGAATGCGGCTCGTTGGATGGTGCTTTCGTCTGGGTAGGACCAGATTGACTGACACTAGAGCCTCTTAAGCTGTCTAAAACCTGTCTCTTGACCTGCTCTGAAATTTGCGCAATGATTGCTGGGTCTATAGTGCTGGCAGCGTCGCTTTTATTGAACGCGGTGTTGACTGCATCGTAGATGGGTTGTGCCTGCTGTTGGCTGGTATCAGAGCGTACACTTGAAGCAGCCCGCGATCGTGGGCGTTTTTCGGTAGAATATACATTATTTGCAGGATAATACTGTGATGCAGGGCTCTGGTATGTCCTTGCGTCTGGGAAGTCGTATTGTGGGTATGCTCCGGGAAGGTTTGTATTGTCGCCCTCGGGCGGGCTGTGATAGCCTTCGTGGGCCATTGTCATCTATAACATAAGACGCATGGAAGCCGAATGGAGGATGATATGTCGCGCAGAATGGTAGTCGAATCGGCTTTTGCTTAAGGTACAATCGTGGTAGAGTGCGACTGGTAGGTTTGCCTGGCAGGGGCGGGCCCTTTAAAAGGCGTTGGTATCTCTGAGCCTTATGGAGATGGGAATGGTAGGCTAGAGAAGTGTTTTAAAATACGACAAGGCGACTTGATTTAGAAGATTTTGATGATGGTTTCCGGTCAGTGACGAAAGCTGTAGATATTTTTGATGCGAATGTTTTATTGCGAAGCTGTTGAGTTGGTCTGATGAAGCTATAGACTACAGTACACAAATCCGAACCGAATGTACGTCACCGTTCTACGGGCTAGCCTTCAGCCATCATCATTGTTTCCCCCACCCCAAGACAGTACAGTACGGAGTACAGTTAACGTTACAGTATGAGAGTAAAGGTAGATAGATAAGGTATCACATGCTACAGAAAACGTACCGTACATGATTCTATAATGCCACCTATAGTACCTTTACCTACAGAACGGTGAGTATTACTACTGTACTGCACAGTAATTATGCACAAGTAGCTCCCGCTGTCGTTACGTCGATCTTTTGTTGAAATCTTGGTTTAACGGTGCGCCAATTCGTGCACACATGGAGAGAACTTTGTACCTTTAACATGCAACTACTGTATAAAAGGTATGGTACAGACATGTCGACAGGTACTGGCCAACTGCAGCTACAAGTATCTGCACTGTACAGTACACGAACTTATCATCTCCTGTACCAAGTATCAAGTATCAAGTATCAAGTTATCAAGTATCAAGTTATCAAGTATCAAGTTATCAAGTATCAAGTTATCCAATTATCAAGTTATCAAGTATCAAGTTATCAAGTATCAAGTATCAAGTCTCCCCGACCTCGCCCCGTTTCCTAGGACATGCCGCCTGGAAGGACGGGAGGATGACGCTGCTGACAACGAATATTCTTCTGCCTTGCTCCTTGACCCTCTTAACCACCAATAATGAACGCCTTGGTAATTTATTGGTTCAAACAATGATGGCGAGCGTGTGCAAAACGAGCCGCATCTTCAGACCTTGGCTTAGATGTCGTTCATCAAATCTGCTTGGAAGCTGGGAGACCAGATCAGTGATGAGGTGATTATGCCGGCCCAGCTCTCTCCAAGGGCATCAGCAGGTCCTTGAAGAGCTGAGAATCACATCCGACACGAATTGGAGGTCCACCGTACACGCAATACAATATCCTCTTTATTCGAACCGGTTTGCCGGCTGCCGTGAATATCTTGGACTTAATATTGCAACCGTTATCACCATCTCTGTAAGGTAGGCCGTACAGCGCCGTCATTTCTAGCCCTAAAAGCGCTTGTAGAAGCATGCTAAGGAATATGAACTCAAGAGTCAGGAGATGCGGCAAACCGTGCCATGAAACTTGAAACGAGATCGACCATCGAACACACGTCTTGGGGTCGTGTTGGAAGGGTCCAAGGGGTCTCAAAGGGGTCCATGAGCAAAGCCTGGGAGTTTTCTGTGAGTTTGTATTTGTCCCTATGGCTCTAGACGGATTTGCAGGTGTGACAGCCTTATAGAGCCGTCGGTGCGATCAAGTCCATGTTCAGATGGCGGGCGGTTATGCTGGTGATAAAGTGGAAAAGCGCAATAATCAAGACGTCAATGCTGTAAAATGAAATGAGTGACGCCGCATATGATTTCTATGGACAGATAAGCTTCGGTGCCTTTTCATCACTCTCCGTTGGACGACTGCAAACTTATGCACAAAAATCTGCACATGGTTGGTGTAAACACAGGTTTACGAGGGCTGAAATACTGTTGGTGCTTTGATATTGATTTGAGATGTTGGTGCATTGAGGCAACACCACAACATCGATCATGTCATTATTGATAAATCTCAACGTGAGCATCTCAAAAAGAGACCCAAGGGGGGGAAAGATGCAGCAAAGTAAACGGGCGGCGAAGGCGGATGCTTGATTGGTGCACGCAAACTTCCAAAACATTAGTTCGGTTTCAGCGATCCGGCTTAAGACTTGAGCACCATGAACTCCACGTCTTTGCCTCTTGTCTCACCGCACTCTTTTGTCCTTTTGACACTTTTGCCCTTTACCCTTCCTATCTGCTGCCCCCACCGACGACGAGGCACGAGTTGTCTTCGATCATACTGATAACAGAGGTACACACCTCGTCTTCCTACCCATCTCACTGCTCGGATGACTTCCTCAGGAGCTTCAGAAGAAGAACAATAAGCGCGCTTATCGTGAGCACCATAACGTAGGTTCCATTTTCTTTATTGGGCACTTCGCAAATCGACTCAAAATAGTCTTTCAAAGAAAAGGATTAACCATCTCTTTCACCAGGTCAGACTATCTTCTTCCTCACACAAAGACTTCTTACACCAGAACTTCTCCCCTCCGTACGGTCTTGAACCTCACAGCGACGTGTTTGACACACAATTTCAAATTCGACGATACCTCACGACGCATCCCACACAATCTGGACGTCTTGGTCCTTCGGTGTTCCTATACTCACTACAAAATCTACTACCAGGGCCGTACGAACTTCGAAAATACATCTCAAGTTTCTACATTATGTCCCGTTGACGACCTGGTGGACAGCCACGATCTCCCACTTTTCCTACGCTCGAAAAAAAATCTCTTGTCACGATTCAACTTCATCCTATAACTCTCTCTCCTCATAATCAACATGGCAATGCTGGCATCGAAGTCGCCCTATCCTACCTCCTTCGGAGGTAGCTCCGGTCAATCTTCGACACAGTACTCTTCAAACCACTCAAATTACAGAACGCAGACAGCAATGGCCCCTCCGAGTAGCCATGGTTATTACACAAGCCCAACGGAGTCTGAGTTTTCGGAAACCTACGATGCTCCTGATTCTGTGAGGTACGTGAAGTCCCGATCTCATCTTTATCTACTTGATATTAACAAGTGCTCAGAAATTGGGATGAGACTCGCGTTGGGGAATGGCTTAGAAGCATCAACTGCTCGCAATACGTTGAGCTTTTTAGAAGAAATAATATCAACGGTGAAAACCTTATGGAGTTGGATCAAAATAACCTAAAAGATATGGGCATCAAGAAAATCGGAGATCGAGTTCGGATCGGATCTCAAGCAAAAGTTTTTCGCAACAAAGAGTACAAAAAGGCTTCAAAACGAGTGACGAACAGGGTAAGGCTCCTTGGCAGTATCATTCCATTCACCCCCTTGCTAACTTTCAAAGGAATCACTCGCCCTGCTGGACAATCCGATCCTCACTCCTCCATCTTCCGCCTCTCCACGACCTCTTCAGGCTAATCGGGCGGGGCTGAATTCGCGGTCTGAAAAGCGCATGTCACGACAGATTACAGGATCTGAGCTGAATTACGCATCAGCTCTTCCACTTGCTAAAGCTCCTTCTCGTCCAAGTTCGCCACTAGTAGAACAGGAAGCCCGACCTCAAAGGGTCCAACCTCGATACGGTGGTTTGAGTCCAAAAGATCCGAATAGGAAGGAGCAAGCTTCGTATTTCAACAACCCGATGAGTGCAAGTACTGCTACTGGACGTGCCCCAGGAACACCAGCCGAGACACCCATGACAGCCAGATTCGCTCAAGGAAGGTTAGTAAATACGGCAGAGACCCCTCAAACAGCACGCTTCGCAAGTCACGTCAGAGCAAGTCCAAGTATGGACAGTTCCGTTACGAACAGTAGTGTTCTCCCAGCGGATAAAGCATTAATCCGAGTTATCTTTGACAATGGACGTTCATCCGTCGTGAGTATTGAAGGATGCAGAACTGCAGAGGACATTATCTACAAGACCCTCAAGAAGGGAAGTCTCAATGAGGCACATGTCAAGAACTACTGTTTCTATGTCCTTGACGGCACAGAACCGAACCCTGCCATGTGTCGCCGCCTTAGCGACAGTGAACTGGTCAGAGTTTGCATGGATCGTATGAGGCTTGAGCGGAACAAACTTATCCTTCGAATGATCCATAGGGGCGAGCCGCAGGACGATCAGCTTCGAGCCGCAGCTAACATTGCTTCTCAACAATTACAACAGAATATGATCCTCCCGAGCAACAATCGTAGTCAAATGAAGATCGAGAAGATAACTGGAGAGTCCTTAGCCGCCGTCAGCTACCCACTTTCGCCAACCTCCGCTCGTGAGCGAGAACGACACATCAACTCTACTGCTGAAAGCCTTGAACGAGCCCCTAGTTCAAGTTCTACGGCATCTCGCGCTAGAAAGATGAAAGAGTTCTATGGTGCGAGACCACCGAGCGAGTTGATCACCTCTGATCTCACCTCGTATTTCCCGGACGTCGAAAAGGAAGAGATGGAAAAGACGCTCCGAATGTCAGTTCGCAGATCTCAGAGGTTGAGTAGGGCAGCTAGCCGTCTTAGCATGGCTAGCAATTTCAGTTACACTTCGCTCAAGGATGCTCCTCCTCTACCCACTATTGCAGATACATGGCTGAACGGAGGACAGCAAAAATCGTTGAGACCACTTTCTGTCATGAGGCTTGGATTACCTCAACATAACAGTTACCGCGACTCCATAGCATCAACAGTCCTTGAGCCTTTGGAAGAAGAGTCACCGATAGAACCAAATCGCAAGTCGTATGTGTCTTTTAGCGGTAATGATAGTGAATCGGAGTCCAATACCCTCTCGATCACCGATCCCGATGGCAACACTACAATGGGAAGCTACTTCGATGATGCAGCAAGCAGCCTCAGCAACACTGAAAATGGTAATTCTTGGAATAAACGGCTTAGCCATGCCATTGTCGATGACGGTGAGGAAGACGATGAAGAGCTCGTCGAGTACCTCGAACAGGATTCTTGGGAGAACGTCAAGTACATGAAGGGTGCCATGATTGGACAAGGTTCCTTCGGCAGCGTTTATCTTGCACTTCACTCAGTCACCGGTGAACTCATGGCTGTCAAGCAGGTTGAGATGCCTGCCGGAACAAGGTCTCAAATCGATGCTAAGAAGAATAATATGCTGGAGGCCTTGAAACATGAGATTGGACTACTTCGCGATCTCAAACATCCGAACATTGTGCAATACTTGGGCTCTAATTCCGACGAGACGCACTTGAACATTTTCCTGGAGTACGTTGCTGGTGGGTCAGTTGCTACCATGCTTGTCAACTATGGTCCTCTTGGTGAGGGGTTGATCTCCAATTTCGTCCGTCAAATTCTTACCGGACTTGCTTATCTCCATAGCAAGGACATCATTCACCGAGACATCAAGGGTGCAAACATCCTCGTTGACAACAAGGGTATGGTCAAGATATCTGATTTCGGTATCAGCAAACGTGTTGAGGCATCTACACTTCTCACATCTGGACCTGGCAAGAAGGGCGGACCACGTGTATCGCTCCAAGGCTCTGTATTTTGGATGGCGCCCGAAGTCGTTAAGCAAACCGCCTATACTCGTAAGGCTGATATATGGTCTCTGGGTTGTTTGATCGTCGAAATGTTCACTGGAAGTCATCCTCACCCTAATTGTACCCAGCTACAAGCGATCTTCAAGATCGGAGGCAGTGCGGATGCTTCACCCACTATCCCCGACAATGCGTCTGATGACGCCAAAGCATTCTTAAAGCGGACGTTCGAAAACGATCATGAGAAACGTCCAACTGCAGACGAGCTATTGCTCAGCCCATTCTGTAACCCCAAAGCTTGATCTACTACTTTTAGAAGAGCCCTAGATGGGCGAAAATCATATGTTTGACGACCTTTCTCCGGACA
Source organism: Patellaria atrata CBS 101060 (assembly GCA_010093705.1). Taxonomy (NCBI): domain Eukaryota; kingdom Fungi; phylum Ascomycota; class Dothideomycetes; order Patellariales; family Patellariaceae; genus Patellaria; species Patellaria atrata. The sequence continues at coordinate 576,675 of MU006094.1, forward strand.
GTTTAGGATGCATGGTTGGTTTGCTATTAGCGGGAATCGGAATGGATTTTGGGATTTCTCTTCGATCAATGTCTAACTTGGTAATGAATTCGGTTGAGGTGGTTCATTGGGGATAGTTCGCTAAAGTGTTGATACAAATGGCTGGAAATTTTCGTCCTATCCTGTGATCCCCTGAGCGGGCTCGACTTTAGTAGGGGTTAACAACTTGCAAGCTATAACGCAGGTAACAACGGGGGCTGAACACAAGTTTCTAAGAATCTTCAAAAAGACATTTTCCGCCTATTCGTGAACCTCTCATGACTCAAAATATCCCCCCTCCCTTTCTACGAACAACAATCTCAGCCTCGACGATAAGACGAGCCCCGTTCAAAGGTCGACTAAGACATGAAAACAAAGGCGATTTGCAAGCCCAGCACTTCACACAAATAGCCCTCAGATCAGAATAGGACTATATCGTTGAGCTTCAGTCCGTCTAGCTGTACCAATGCTCCTTGCTTGTTCATCACAGTATTTCGCCATACGTCCAGCCGACCTCACTTTGATATAGGATAGTTTTATAACATGATGCGCGTGCGGTACAGTCGTAGATACCATTGCTCCGTTTATACCTTCGGGCCCTCTCCTCACCGTTAAACTTTTTCCACTTTCAAACACGACGGATGCAACAGCGTAACGACCTACGGTCTATGCAGACTTTACCTTAACGGTGGATCTTCAACTACCCGGAAATACGGCCTGTGAGCCATCTTGCCTGGAAGACAACCATGCTTGTAACCCTGATCTAGTCGATAAAAATGACGAACAGAATGAGTCTGGCAAAGAGAAACTAAGCCTTGAATGATCAGTATAATTTTTGAAAATTGTTCTTGACTCTAATTAAAGGTTGTAAGAGAATAATTCTTAAGGACAAATAGAGGTAAACTTAGTTATATCAAAAGCTACTGTAAGATAAAATAGTCTGATAAAGCGTCAAGGCAAGGTTTCTGTAAACCAACCTGAGGATCATATGCTTCATGAGCCGCATTCGAGACGGGACTATATCCATTCTATCATATAATTCCTATCGTTACTGAGGAACGAATGATACTATGGTATCCTAGGGGGGGGAAGGATTATGTTATAAACGCTACACTGATTGATACCTTACTAAAGATTGTTATCTATAGCTATCCCAAACTTGCCGCTATCCCACGGCCCCTCCCGACTCACAAGACCATGCCAATGCAACTCCACCTCACGCTCACGTCTTTCTTGCGAAAGCATGTCCTCATACATGCCCGTGATATGTCGCTATTTCCAGCGGCTTGTTCTTCGCTATCATCCTATCTAAGAGTTCGCTGAAAGCTACAATGGCGTGTTCGAGCTCTATGTCCATACGGTTGCTCCGTTCAAGCTCCCACCACCAATGTTACCGTCCCCGGTATCAAGCTTTCTCCACTACGACTCGATGGCGGTGGCACACCAGCGAGCTTGATGGAGAGAAGATGAAGAGCTTGAAGGTGCATCGGGATAGGTTGATGAAGGATATACATCATACTGCACAATGGGGTACTGGGGAGCGGTGGGGAAAGTAAGTGCTTCATGTAACATGTGATTGAATGCCTTTTATGGATATCAGCATGGTCTATCTCTTGTAGTCTCTTTGAAGACTCATAACATAAAGCTAATTTCGTGTATAGAGCTTCCGCGGAAACAGGAATGTCTCGCCTGGCACTCTCCGATGCAGATAAATCCGCCCGTGACTGGTTTGTTAAGACGACGGAAGAGCTTGGGTGCAAGACTACCGTTGATGCTATGGGAAATATATTTGCTGTTCGTCCGGGACAGAAAGACGGTCCTCCTATTTACGCTGGCTCGCATCTTGACACCCAGCCTACGGGAGGAAGGTATGATGGGGTATTGGGAGTCACGGCCGCTATTGAGATGTTGAGAGTTCTGAATGATAACTGGGTTGAGACTGAATATCCTGTTGGAGTTGTGAACTGGACCAAGTACGTGACCTGTTGATTTTCGAAAGTTTACTACAGGAAATCTTATCCACTATCAGCGAAGAAGGCGCCCGATTTCCCATCTCCATGGTCTCCTCCGGTGTTTGGTCTGGGTCCATCCCTCTGGATCACGCCCACAATCTTAAAGAGGTCGGTAGCGGAACGGCGACGATGAAGAGCGAGCTTGAACGCATCGGCTATCTCGGCTCGACACCTGCCTCGCACGAAGCGATTCCCATGGCCGCCCACTTCGAACTCCACATCGAACAAGGTCCGATCCTAGAATCCGAACGCCACAAAATTGGCATTGTGCAAGGCGTACAAGCATACCGCTGGTTCACCATCCACGTCAAAGGGCAGGACTGCCATACCGGCACCACTCCCTTTAACGTGCGCTCAGATGCACTGCTCACGGCCGCGAAGATGATCCTGCAAAGCCATCGTGCCGCTACTAAACACGGCGCGTTGGCTTCAACGGGTATCCTGACACTGAAACCAGGGAGCACGAATACAGTACCCGGAGACGTGAAGTTCAGCCTCGATATCCGAGCCGCCGCGGATAAGACCCTAGACGCCTTAGAGCAGGATCTAAGAGACGACTTCGCGCTCATCGCTTCCGCCTCCGACGTCGCTGGTCTCAATACCCACGGCACACCCGGTTTGCCATGCACGGTCTCCTGGTCCACCGACTCCATCTCGTCAGCCACCACTTTTCACTCCGACTGTATCTCGTGCGTTGAGGCCGCCGCGAAGGTTATCTTTGGGGACGAGACTGAGAAGCTGACGAAAACTATGACGAGTGGTGCCGGTCATGATAGTGTTTATACGAGTAAGGTGTGTCCGACGAGCATGATTTTCGTGCCGTCGAAGGGCGGTGTGAGCCATAATCCGAGAGAATTTACGAGCGAGGAGGATTGTACGTTGGGCGCGCAGGTGCTTGTGGGGAGTGTGGTGGAGTGTGATCGGAGGAGGGTTAGGGGATAGTGCTGGGATGTGTATGTGCGTGGGTAGTGGTACGGTCGGGATGACGAAGCAAAAAAGCTTTTTATGGAATAGGCGTTTAGGATGGGATTGGATAGGATGGGGTGGATATGATACGATGAGGGCATGAATGAGTATAAGGTATAGTCCGCGTGCATGTTTCTATACTGTAACTACCGAGATCGAACTCTAGTTGGTATATTACATCCTACTCCCGATCAATTAGAACCGATCCGTTGCCGTACTGTACTGTACTGTACATGCACTAACTGCATAACACACACGCTTCCTTTCCGCCAAATCCCCTTCCCGGCGGAGCACCCCGCCCATACCGGCCGGAAGGTCTACTCAGTCGTCGATACAGTCGCCACGTCATGGCGCTTCCCAGACTTCCGCACGACCGTACTACGTTCACCCAACTCGCCATCCACGCGTCCCATCCTGTACGATAACGAGAACCAGCTACCCACACCACAGCCACCCAACCCTCCCCCTAACACCCTTCCCCTTCCCCCTCGCCATCTCCCCCTCCCTTCCTCGCATCCCCGATCCGTCTTTTTCCCCCTCCGGTATCGCGGGCAAGGCCGTCTCTACCTCGTCACACTCACCGGTCTCGTGCTCCCGTTCCCGCGACTGAGATTGTGGAAACGACTCACCCGGGCCCATCTGCCTCCTAGCAATGACATGAGGGCTGGGGTTCGTATCGGAAGGGAGACGATAGGGCGATGGGTTGTAGCGGGGTATAGGAATCGGACGAGCTCGTGAAGATTGCGGCTGCGTTGGGGAGAGGACGGTCGGGGAGAAGAAAGTATGAGCGCCGGTGGTCGTTGGGGGGGAGGAGAGCGAGGTGGATTTGCGGTGGAGGTGGGCGCGGTGGCGGGGGGTGAAGGGGGGTCGCGGGGGGTGCGTTGTGGAGGGTGCGTTGGGTGCTGGTGCTGGTGAAAGGGGAGCGGCGGGTGCTGAGATGGCTGCGATTGAGGGGTCTGCGGGGGTGAGGGTGGGGGTTGCTGCCGCCGTCGCTGTTGATGGTTTGGGTGGGTTGGATGAGGGCGTGGATGCTCGTCGGGTTCTTAGTGGTGCTGCTTCTCCTCGTTGTAGGGTCTTGGGGTGGAAACTTGACGGGCGGGATTGAGATCGCGCGGATCGGTGCTGAGATTGCGGGTTTGAGATTGGTGTGACATCGTCGAGAGCTGTCTCATTGGTGTGGCTTTGTTGGGTGTTGGAGACGGTGGATTCTCGTTGTTTATGGTCTTTTACTTCGGTGATCGTATCGATGGGACTTCCTAAAGGGCTGATCGGTTGTGAGACCCTTTCTTTCGGACTGACAAGACCTGGTTTCGGTGTCCTGGTACCTTTCTCCCTTTGCATCAGATCGGAGGGTTTCGGTTTCAATTTTAGACTTCTCCGCGGTTGCAACCGTGCCGATAGAGACTCTGCTATCCTTCCCGACGCGTTCGTTTTGCTTCCGGCATGACCGTTCCTTTGCATGTTACGGTCTTGAATGCTAGAGATCTTGAAGCCCTCTTCGTGAACATCCTGCTGAGCCCAATCAGGTCGATCAAGTGATGTCCTAGGTTCTGGAGGCAATAGATTATCAGCATCGAAATCTCCCGTTACCGGGTCTTCTGGGATATCATCCTGAACAGTACTCCATGGCCTGCGGATATCAAAGATGTCATCAATATCATGGCCGAGATTCCGATGGGAGGGTATTGAATCTAATAGATTTCTCTCCGTCGGTCGTGCTCTCGCCTCCAGTTGTTCTTTGGATGGATGTGCTCTGCGCAACTCCAATATGTGAGCTAGAGACTTGGATTTCCTCGGTCTATCCTTGTCCTTGGGCTTCCGCGCAAGAGTAGGAGAGGGTGGAAGATAACTCGCGTAAGCTGGATTAACGGGACTATGAAGCCGAGATTGGGACGCGCCGACGCTATTGCGTTCTCCTCCCTGCGGTGATTGCGTGTAGTGAGCATTTCCCTGGTTATGGAAGCTCACGCTCCTATGGAGGAGATGGGCCAGTTCGCCGGGAGGTTCGGCCCGAGGAGCGGCATTGCGACTGTTGGACGCCACGATGTCGATTCTTCTTTGATAGTAGGATTCCTTTAGGATATGAAGCTCGAGTCGTTGTACTAAGAGAAGCGGATCGAATGGACGGTTAAATGAGGATGGCGATTGGTTATCGAAGCTTTCAGATCTGCTTCGAGAATGTTGTACTTTGCGGAAAGCTGCATGCTATATGAAGAACAAGTATAAGTACTTGCGCTCGACCCTCATGTATTCGTCATTGTACGCTTCCCGTGTTACTTTAAGGTGTTGTACAGTTGAGTGAAGGGAAGATGTCATGTCATATTGCACATAGGGGTCAAAGCTTGACATATCCGTACCTGGAGATTTGCACAGGGAACTTTTACCTTTCCCTTGACCATTTTCGCCCTTGACCTTAATTTCACTACATCGACCTTTCGATAACATTAATCTTCACAGATACATACGGCAAAAGGTTGAAGGGAGGTTCTATTTGACTATATAGGAACAATAATTCCCCTCATTCTTCACTGACTCGTATGCATTCCTACGGTTTCACCCAAGAATGGGACCCAACTCTCCACGTTCAGCTCGCGTTTTCCGGCCTTGGACAAGCAAGACAACGCTTGCACCTCTTGTGTTCGTTTCAGAACGCCTGTTTGAGATGATTATGCATCATGAGCTGTTAGCTGAGTGCTAAAAGAATAGTTTCTTAGTATATCTCCTATTTGGACTAGACCGATAAATAACTGCATACCGCTATTTACGCCTGGCAAGGCCCGGGTAGTCCATATTTCATTCTTCAAACTTAGATTCAAGCTTTGTTTTAGCTTCATCGGAAGGCTGGGCTAAGCTTTGTACTAGTTACGGCAATATCAACATCGTGTACTTTCTATCAATTTCATGAGGTTTTCGAAATTTCTTAAAGCCCGTGGGTTCTGTTCAGTTCATCCCTGATCTAATGTGAATCTCGTTGTCTGTTATCGGCGCTGTAAACAAAGCCCTCACTTTTCTACTTTGTATGATTTCAAAGTAAACACGCATTATTTGACCAGTTTCTCAATCTTAGTCTAGAATTGTATTTAATACTATCCTATACGATAGCCTTTCGAACTGATTTCTTACTCCTATTCCCCACAAAGATGATACATTTTCACGTTATGGTTCTGTCCCAGTTGGAGCTGAATGTGTATTTACAATAAACAATGCATTTGAGCACCATGTGCTTTCAATTTACTGAGTACTTCACTCAGTCTGTCGGTACACCTATTCAATTTCGGGATAATATGCTCATATCTCCATGATAGCAATATCATGTCCAGTCAAGAGCGCTGTATCATCTCTTTCAGACCTCTTGTCTCTTAACCCAGTACTCATAACCGTATAACTTGAGTTACAGAGATGAATCAAGGGAAAATAAAAATAGATACTCCAATTAAGAGTAGTCGCCAGGACTTTAATTCAAAAAAAAATCGACAAAGAAAGAGCAAAAGAATACTCTCATCCTCAGTGGAGGATGAGAGTCAAGAAACCCATAATGGATCTACTTAACCGTTGCGGCGCAGCTGGGACTCGTCACTTCGAATTGGTTATAAACTAGGTGCTCCGGTTTCGAATAAGGAACGCACGTGTTATGGGGCTAGTATTTTGTGATGTGTCAATACAGGTGTTCAACAGTACGTCGCTGTCCTTAACTAGGCTCCCCTATTATACGTTCTTCTCATACAACCCCTTTAATGTACTCTAGTGAATTAGTCACTCTACATGGAATGTATACTTGTTTTCAAACAGTCCTCAGATCTTCATCTATCTCGTTCACTATTCAGACTTCAAGATGCCAGCACGTTTAGTTCTACTCCGCACGCTCCACAGTCTTTTACTTCTTACACCTGGCACCTCTCAATACAGAGAGAATCTTCAAGCCTTGGACGACCTTTTGAAAACTTTTGAGGCTGACCCTCGACACATTAATTACCTTCAAACTAAAGACATACCTTCAACAAACACTCCCACAAATCATACGAAGGAAAGAAACATGAATTCCACTCATAAAGAAGATGACAAAGCAATTGAGGGGCGTAAAGATGGCAGTGGAGTTCGATCTTCCAACCATCACCACAAAGAGGTAGGCTCCGATGAAAATGATTCAGGGCATTATCTGATTCGTAGGCAGAAACACATGCCTGAGGAACCTAAATTCACGTTGAACCCGAAGAAGTACATCGCGGAGAGGGTGGCATATGAAAACAACAAGCAAGCATACGAACGGTTTCAACGGCACTTGAGGAAGAAGGAGAAGCGGGAAAAGGAACGGAAGCAGGAAGGGTTCGATGAAGATACTCATGTTAGTAACTCCCCTTTATTATTAAGCACTGCTGGTTCCTCACGCGCTCCTGAATATGAGAATAGCAGGGCATCCGCGCTACAGTATTTGTCCAATGAGATCAATGAACCTATCAATGTTAACACATGGAAGTCCTCAAACCCGCCTTCTCCGGGTCATCAAAGTCGTAGGGATTCTAGCGCCAGCGAAGAAACTCCTCCCATTTTCATGAAGTGGCGCGGTGGGATCTCCTCACTCGAGGAACGTGAGGCTAGTCCGCCACCTCAACACCAGTCAAGAACCAGCCACGTTGTCGAAACATACCGTAAGTTAACCGGCACCCAAACCTCCGATTCCAGCACTGATAACTCAGAACCAGGAAACTATGACGGTGACGACGGTACCTATTCCCCCCCCCTATCTACTACCCCCTTAGCTCCTTGTCAAATACACTGACACCTGGAGACCACAGCAGTACTGAAGCAATCGTAGGCCCCGTTCACGGCCCGCGTTATGGACGCCGCACTACTCGTCCGCTGTCGCGTGTGAGCGAGGAGTCTGGGACACCTCCCCAGGACCACGGGAGAGAAGAGCCTACAGAGCCTCATAGGATCCGAGAGCGTGAAATCCCCCGTTCTGCTTCCATTGATGCGACTACATCTCGCGGCCACCCGCAGACTCGTAAGACCGGCCACAGCACCGCGACCGACTACCAGACCCAGCGCTCCGATCACAGCGACGACAGCAGGAGTACCGTTGGCACTGCGACTGTGATGGCGGACGAGGACCGTAGACGTCGCGAGCGCCGGGGTGGTGAGAAACATAGGGTCACGGAGGAGGAGAGGCGAGCGTTTTATAGGTCGAGTGACTTCTTCTGATTTGGGTGACGTGAGCTTACCGGTGACAGGTTGGGCCGGCCGTAAGACACGAAATTGATGACGGTGTCTTTATGCTGAGATGGGAGGGATGGGGGATGAGTATGTACAGGGAGAGGCAGAAGGTATGATGTATGGCTGTGATAGATAGTACGATAGATCATTATTTGATAAGGAGTTTGAGGTGTCTTTTTGTAGAGCTGAGGGGGCCTGAGGTTGTAAAAGGGTAAAATAACATCAGGATCGGGGGGTATTTATCTTTAGCTGACTGTACTATACTGTACTGTACAGAAGTAAACCCACGACTCAAAATATCAAAAACCAACGAAACCAGGACCAAGTCTCAACAATACTCGACCCGTGCAGCATCTTATACCAGATACCACGTTAGGCCAGCTGAGCCGTACCCAATGTCTGAATAGAAAATACGCCTGAACGTGACGGATAGGGTATTATTTTTTGTAGATCACGTTCACCTGGACCTGTCTAAATGAGATAAGAATGTATCGGACTCGCTATATTAGGTCTTTGTACCAACTGTACTGAGGACGTCACCATGCTCTGAGGGCCCATACAGGTTTTAGTCGACTTGGGTTGTACGGTACACCGTCACTGGCCTACAACACCGCTTAAGCAAAACCTCGATAAGATGGAATTTGAATCAATAGTAGTAAAATTCCCGTCCAGCACTATACACTTTTGATTTCCAGAGGCCCAGTTCGACTACGCGAGGTAGTCCAGCGGCCCTCGACCCAGATTGTCCTCAAGCCTCCAGAAAAACCCAAACCGAAAACCTGTATCCCCAAAAGCCAAAGCTGTGCTATCTACAGTCCACCCAATCAGTAGTCTCCCCTTTTACCCCTATTCCTCCTGCTCCTGGCCCTCTTCCTCCTGACCCTCCTGCTCCTGTTCCTGCTCCTCCTCCATAAACTCCGCCATAATATTCCTCTCCAACAAACTCCCCTTCTCCAAAAACTCCACATCAGCCCTCAACCCAGCTGCAGGCATCTTCAAATCCCCCTTCTTAAAACCCTGCAACATCTGCTGCAAGCTGCCCTCACACCTATCCACCAGGAGCTCTGCGCAACCCTGACAGAGCTCCATCCCGCACCCCTCAGCCTCGGGATCGCCCTCCTCGAACTCGTTTCCAAATGTGTCGTACTTCTGAAACCTGACGCATTCATACAGCGCCGGGAAGCAGCAGACGACGCACCAGCGGTCCGTCTTCGCCGCTCGGTCGCACATGCCGTAAAACCGCTTCTCCTGGGGGATATCCGTGAGACTTTCGTCCTCGATCGCTTGCACGTCGTGGCCTTCGCAGTTCGTGATCCTGAACCGCGAGAGTCCGCACCCGGTGCACATGCGCGCTTGCTCCGCGCCGCAGTAGGGTGAGAGGAGGTACTCTGTGTATCCGAGACCGTCGTCCCACTCGATAACGTCGGACTCTTCTGCTGGGCCGAGGCCGAAGACGCCGTAGGTCGGGGACTCGCAGAAGTGGCATGGGAGGCGGCCTTGGTAATTGAATAGGATCGGATGACGGAAGGCCGTTCGGATCGTGGTGGCGTAACCGCCGTGACCGTCGGAGTCAGTGACGTACTGGCGCTGGGGGAGGGTTTTGGGTCTGATTTTCAAGGCGCGGAGGCGCGCAATCTTGACGAGGATATCTTCATCGTCAGAGTCTGGGGGCGCTGTGCCGTGCGCATGGTGGCTGTTGTGCTCATCTTTTCTGATCTTTTCGTTGTCTGTGCTGTAAGCGCCATAGAACTCTTGTCCATAGTCTCTGATGATTTGGGAAACTTGCGCTTTCACGTCCTCATCGTCGTCTTCACCGTCCGATGGAGCGGGGGGTTCGGTAGCGCAAATTGATATTTTCCTTTTACCTTTCTTTGCCTTTTTGGTACGAGGCAACTTTTCAAAAGTACACAAAATCCCACCTTCCTTGCAACCCTTACACGGAGGGCAGTCAGTAATCTTTTTAAGACTGCAGATCTTCTTCTCAGCCCGACAAGCAGTACATTTGATAAATAGGCGTGTCTCGGGGTTGACAATTTGGTCGATTCGAGTGTACGTGAGTTGGTGACGGACTGTCCCTGATGCCGGGCCGGCCACACACTTGAACCCTCTTTCTGCGCAATGCTCGCAGGGTTCGTTGTGATCCGTATTCTCCTCAAGATAAGAGCAATCTATCCTTCTCTTTGAGCACAATGTGCAACTACCCTTCTTCTCTGGTTGGTAGAAAAGCTCACACTCGACATCAGCCTCAATACAATCTCCACAAGGCCATATTGTCGACTTATGGATGAGAGCACATTCGAAGCCAGCTATACGGCATTGAACGCAGCCTCGCGCAATCGGGTGGTTATTCAAATCAGGTTCAACACCCAGAGGGTCAGGGATTCGAGATTCTTCTTGACCTTTTGGAACATCGCCCTCTACGATACGGAGACGCCGCATCGATCGCAACTTAGGTATATTGGTTGACGAGCCCTCGCCGCCATGGTCTGAAGCGGGCTGACTCTCGTCGAAATAGTTGTAATCCTCCTCCGGCCAATTGTCAGGAAGAGTTGCAAGGAGGGCACGACCTTCGTCAGACGGAAGAGACAAGGTGACAATGAAAGATTCACCACTTCTCCTAGCATGCTGCAATGTGAATACTTTAGGCCGCTTTAGACTACGGTTGGACTCTTTTGTCATTGCATGGTCGACTTGTTCCAGTATGGCGCGTTTTTTGGGCTTCACGGGAACGGGAGGGATGCGCTTGCTTTCCAGTGATGGATCATAATCGCCACTATTATCGGCATCCAACCAGGTCGTTTGATGAGCCATGCCTTGTCTCGCCTCAGTCCTGAATTCATAATGTGCTTTTGGGTAAGATTCCGGCATCTCAGAGGGCTCAAAAGTCGAACAACGGCGTTGCGTAGGAGACTCTGGAACTTCAGATGGCCCAAATGTTGACTCACGGCGTTGTGTAAAGGGAGACTCTCGGAAGGAATGTTCTCTAGAACGAGAATCGCCTAGAGGTAAGGCGGTATCGTCCTCCATAGAGACATCATTTGTCGGATCAGAAATGGAGGTATCATTATTCGGGTCGGAAGTGGAGATATCATTCGTCGACTCTAAGATGGGGACAACTTCCATCAGTTCGGAGGAGGGGACAATATCAATCTGCTTTGAAACAGAAACATCATCACTCGAGCCGAAGATGGAGATACGATTGGTTGTGCCAGAAATAGCCAGAATGCTTGTTGATCTTTCTAGTGCATCAAGCTGATTTGCAGGCCCAGTCTCGGGTAGCTTAGAGCCCGTTGCAATCGCATCAAGTTGGTTTGCAGGCCCAGTTTCAGGTATCTCTTCCAGAGATTCGACATCATTTTGAAAGATCGTAGGAGCCTCCGGTGTGCGCAGGATAAGTGTGGGTGCTTCACCGCCGCCAAAGATAGAGTCACCATGATCCATTAGTGTATCTACTATAGGTTAGATCCAAGAGTGAGAGTATTCAGTCATGGGAAGGTATAATAGAATTGTTATTTAAGCATGTGACTGGATTTGCAAGTATGTTAAACGGCAGAGGAACGACGAGAAATAAGATAATGTATTGTAGACGCAGGAGTGCAGGAGAGCTAAGAGATAAATGGGACGAACTGTTTGGGAGCGTCCTACGCAACTATGAAAGAGTAAACGCATATGTATATAAGACTAACGCGACACAACGGTAATAGCTCTCAAAAGTATATTCAACTAGTAGATGGGAATGTGCTCTACCTAATTTGCATGAAGGAGACGATACGTGGAACTAATCTTTGAGTTTTAAAGAGAGAATCTACTAAAGATTGCAGTGCTGTGTGCAGAGCAAGAGGATGTAAAATCTTGAAGAGAAATTGAAGAGAATGAACAGAAGCATGGCGGTGACATGAGCATATGGAGTAGGAGGTTGAGCGTTTGAGGTCACACACTATCGCTGTAAATCTATGTGCCAATGTCGTTTGCGTTTGTTTAGTGACCACACTCAAACAAGTCCTGGCGGGAGCGTGGAATCCGACAATTTTAACACTCTGACAGCCAAGCATCCCTGCTGATGAGAAGATATTAGAAATTCTCATAACGGTCAATAGCTACTAACAAAACGGAAGGATATAGCAATTCCTAAAGTGAAAGCGGAATTTAGCAGCAATTACACTCGCTCATTGACCGAGGGCAGACTTCTCATGAAAATGGGTTTAATTCCAAAAGATTATCTTTGTACTTCAAGGAGTATTCATGAAGATACAGATGAATGAATAGTGAGTAACATGATTTTGTACCGGCGTCCAGTCGAAAGTGAGTACTCCCCAACTTTTGAAATCTTTCCGGACCAAGCTATAGATCCTGTGAGCTGACTATTTCTCCAGAGGCGCATATTATGTGAAGTTGACGGTGTGAATATCCAATTGTTGTTGCTAGAGAGATCTCTTTCTTTCTTAGTTTCCTCTGCACGATATTAGTTTATATTCTAGTATGGACATATTTCAGCTAAAGTTCTGCGAGAGCAAATTCCCCCATAACAGCCCTTTTGAGGAAGTGCATGACGGTGTGTTGCCATCAATGGCAGAAGGACGGTGGCAGTACTATGTAAAAGTTTGTGTAAGTATAGGTTGCTCCTAGATGCCGCGCGGTTGGTAGACGGAGCTGATACTGTCTCCTCTCTTCCTGGGTCAGGTTTCCTCAGGTACTATGTGCTTGCTTATTCCCTGATGCCGTACGTTATTATTAGTTTGACGAGTTACGATCCATGGCTTGTCTATACAGCTAAACTCGAGCTCTTAATTAAACACAAAGCGTACAGTGTGTCATATCTCCTTAACAGGAGAGGAATTCCAAGCTCAGACTCTTCGCTCATTGAGATCTGAGGATCTACTAATTATTTGCCTTCAACAGTTGGAAAAGGGGTAGATCTGCAGTACGTTTGGTATAAGCTCAGCGGATATTGAAGAGGATAAATGAATTTTTCTGAAAGAAGGAAAGGCAATCTGGGAAACCAGTAGCTCACAGATAGGCTTATTGACGGCTTTGATAAAAGCTCCAAGCTAGAGACCTTCTATAAGTCATAAAGTTCGTATGCCCTCTCCTATCACGGTTGGTGTTTTAATTATAGTGGTAAGGTTGCTTTACGTACATTGGGGCACTCACGAAGTCCATCTCTTCCCAGTCATTAAGCCGTTTGTGTTCATACAGCGAGGAACCAGCTTAAAGCGCTTCTTATTGATAAGCTTGGAAAAATCGAACAAGTTTCTGAGAGAAGTTGAATAAACGAGGATTGTAATTAAATATCTGAGAATTAAGAGATACCATTATTGCAGAGTATTCACCTGAACAACGGATCTTGAAAGAGCAGAGGGAAGAAATTTAGGATAACCAGTAGATGGAGAAATGTAGGAGTCAGAATGAGAAGAAGGTTAAACTAGTTCTACAACAACTGGCACTAAAACGCTACAAACAACAGAATCATGTCCCACAAAAGAACCTACGCAGACTAATCATTCCCAAAAAAAAAAACAGATTGAGAGATGAATGGAGAGAATGAGATGCAAGAACCGAACCTGAGGGGAAGTCGAACACGCAAACTAGGCTGAGTAAGCAACGACCCGACGCCGACGTCACATCTCTATGCCCCCATTACCCCTGACACAAATTATATTGAAGAGAGTGTAAAACCTGGAGCCTGCTCTTAGTAATGCGGAGGAGTATAGGGATACCATCCGTTCCGTTCTCCGGATACTTGTAGCTTGCTGAACAGTACCATTATCCCATAAGGGTGCATAAATTCTGGCGATACATCAAGTTGCAGCAGTACAAATGGGTCGCGATTGAAAAAATGCAGTAGACCGTACATTTTGTATAAAGCTAGTGGTCGTGGCGATTTATGATTTCGCTGGCGAGTATACAGTAAGCGTACGGAGCGAGAAATATCAACATAAGATATTTTCCAATATTACTACCAATACTACCATTATATAGATCATCGAAGACCCATCAAGTATCTATATCATCGTCTCTCTAAAACGTTTCAAAATATATATAGGGTATTGCCAGCACAAAACCGCCCACCCGCCAACCTAAAAACACCTTTCCCATACCATATCATACCATATATAGTACTTATCCCTCATAACCCATAACCATAACCCATAACCCATTAAACAACGATATCAATATAAACAAGCGAATCGAATCCCACCACACCTCATCCTCCCCAACTGCCCTCCTACACCATCACTACCAACGCACACATAGCAACCACAACCCCCACCACAACCGATACACCATTCCTCCCCGCCGCGCCCTCTCCTTCGGCAGTAGGCGCAGGCGGGACCCCCGTCGGCTCTCCCGAGCTCGTCGCCTGACGCGTCAAAGTCTCCTCACTCGTCGAAGTCAGCGTCGTGATCGTCCCAACAGTCTCAGTAGCACTCTGCTCGACCGTCGTCGTAACAACTGTCAACAGCGTTGACGGCGCCTCCTCAAGCGACGAGCTCGCCGCCGCGAGTGAAGAGGAAGCCGCAGCCAACGACGAGGAAGCCGCTGCTAAAGAGGACGAGGCACCGGCTTCGATGCTGGAGCCGATGGCCGCGATAGTGGATGTTGCGCCGGCAAGATCTGAGGACGCGGACGCGGACGCGGACGCGAGAGCGGAGGAAATGGCGCCGGCGATGCTGGAGGCTTCGCTTGCGAGCCCGGAAGAAACGGAGGCGATGTAGCTTGATGCGCCGGCTTCGATGGATGTGGAAGCGGCTACGGCGGACGAGGTGAGTGCGCCATTGATGGTTGATGCTTCACTCGCTAACACCGAGGAGACGGAAGCGAAGTGTGAAGAGGCGCCTCCTGCTGCACTTGAGGCTACACCGCCGATAGATGAGGTGATAACTTCATAGCTGGATAACGGCACGCTGACAGAAGGGTAAGTGGGTACAGGGATTGGTACGACGGCTGTCAGTGTGGTCTCGGTATCATAAGTTGGAATAGGAACCGGGATAACGGCTGTTACTGTTTCGGGTGGAGGATACGAGGGATATGTGGTTGGTACGGGTGGCAATACCGGTGGAGTAGTTTCAAGGCCGGGAAAATAAGTGTTGTATGTAGGAGCAACTTCTTGGCCTGTACTGAGAGCTGGGACAAGGACGGAGATGGCATTATATGTTGAGACTCCAGGGGGCCAATAGACGGGTTGCGACACGCTTGGTGCTGAGACAGAAACGACTACTGGGACGGGTATATATGTGAGGACATAATCGGACGGTGCGAGAGAAATATATGGAGCAGGGCTGGAGTCATATATCGATGGCTGCTCTGATACAACGGCCGGATATGCTGAAATAACTTCTTGCGAAGTTGAAATGGTAACTGTTTTGGTACAAGGAGTTGTCGATGGCGAGCACGATGATGTCAAAGTGGTATTGTATCCTACGTAAGGTTAGTGTTATCACCTGAAGTTGAGATGTATTAGAAAATAGAAGCATACCATGTGCAATCGCCAAAAGAGGCAATGTTGCTACAGCCAATCGTAGCGAGGTAAACCTGGGCTTAGACATGATGCAATTATATCCCGGAACTTCAATGTATTCTACAATTCCAATGGCAAAGAATGATGGAATGCGATATACAATTAAAATAAAGGATGAAGCGAAATATGGAATGCATCCTTCTCCTTTATCATCTGCGGTCTCGAAAAATTGGTGTGGCCAGTGGTGGCAGGGCTCCCAGCCTCAACCCGAGTTACCCATCAACCAGGAATATCCACAATCTTTTCCCTGTTTCTTGACGAATCAAATCCAAGATTAGCTTTCCTATAGAGTTATCATTGGCTATAATTCGTTGAGAAACATGTTTCGTTTCTTAAGGATATAGATCGTTGGAAAACCGTTACACTTTGCATTTGGTGGTCGGGTGCTGGTGGCGGGCAATTGTTAGCGATCCCTTGGCGGGAAATACTCTCCAGCAAGATTCAACCCAACATTACGTATTGCAATTGTGCATAGTAACATCAATGATTTCGATGCGAAAATGCTTCTCTGAGTATTCGGAGTTATAGGTCTTGCTATGTGCATATTTTCATATTATCGCAAGATCCAATGCCTTGGAGCAGGTTCCAGAATAGGTAACATTGAGCTTACCCCGGAAGCATCTTCAGGCATGGTAAACAGGAGCAACCTACTTCGTATTCTGTATTCCGCATGCTCGATTTATTATATGTAGATGTTGGTATGCTAATCGACTATGCCAATGCCCAGAAATATTAATCCTCAAACTCTCGTCGCGTCGGTAACCGACGGCTGGATGTTCTTGAGCTCGAGTCCTACTATACTAGCACATTCATATAGTTCGACGACTCGTAGGTACTATGAGGTCACTAACGATGCTCGCGAACGCTGGCTCATACATACATGCGCCAATATATTAAAACCAAGGAATTCAAGACCATTGGGCATTGACTCAGCAAGATTATCATATGGCTTGATCATGAACTATCAAATTAGCCACGATGACCGCGAAGGTGTCGTGCGTAACAGCAATCCGACATGTATGCAGCGCTGATGCCAGCAACTTGTGCAATATCTTGGGACGTCCCTGATAGAACATGTTAGGATATTCGAACAAATGTGTGTATTAAATAAAAAAAAGGAGAGTATAGCTTAAATCAGACAGCAGTTGAATGCAATTATTAATCCACATTGTGTTTCGGAACAGGTCTGTGTGAAATTTCTGTATCATCATGTAAAGGGAACATAGAGCAAGAAAATTTTAACTTACTACTTAAGGGGCTGGTGTCATACGGCAGCGTACAATCGTCCCACTAGGCTGGTATGTAACACTATTAAATCACAATTTCTTCCGCTTGAAGAAAGACTCGAGCGATTTTTGAGACCCATCATGCTTCGAGCTACCGACACCGCCACCGGTGCGTTTAAGACCTTTCACATGTTCTCTTCCGTTGATCACCTTGATCGTTGTAGTCCATCCATGAAGTAGTCGGGGGGCGGTTGTAGTAGTCGGTGACTCTGTACTGGAAGGGATGGATTTCGATGGATTAGGCGACGAGACCCGATTGCGCCCCTCATTTGAAGTAATAACATCATCAACAATAGCCTCTTCCAAGGCTTTAGCAACTTCATCTGGAACAGAATTCGCAGGACCTTCAACGGTATCATCAGGAGGAGACCTCTCGACAGCTCTGGTCTTATTCATTTCCAATTCCAGGAAACCCGTATTTGACCATCCACCAAGGTGTTCTAGAATGATCATTCTTTGATTTGCCAGTAACTCCGGAGTAAGACGCACGCTGTGTGGGGGAAGTCGAAGGAGCAGGCGACGCCAAAGGTGGGTTAACATGATACCATGAGAAACAACTGCAATGATGAGGTCGTTCTCCGGATTAGAATATTCTAATAACGGAGTAAGATGTTCATCGAGAAACCCATCTGCACGCTTGGCCAGCGATTCCTTCGATTCCATGTCCACGAAGTCAGGATTGTTCTGTTTCTCCTCCTGAAAAATCTCTTTGCTAGATTTTTCTGACTTCTTCGGCTTATCATGCCAAGTCTTGCCTTCGTACCATCCAAAGTCTTGTTCCATCAGTATAGGAAGCTGTTGCACTTGAATGGCGTTAGCAGAGTCGGTATCGCCATCCTCAGAGGCCTGAGCCGAGCGAATGTATTCGGCAGTCTTGTACGCTCGCTGTAGATGGGAAGAGAATAAGTGTGTAAACCGAACACCGGTGGTATTGAAGTATCGACCTAGTCGCTGTGCTTGCTGAACACCATGGTTGGTGAGTTCTGAGTCTCTGCTCCCAGCACTGGCGAGAGTCAATGAGACACTTCAACAGTTACGAGACGTAACGCCATACTATACTTGAGCGATGTTATCAACGGTCTCGCCGTGACGGATGAGAAATAGCCTCATCCTCTGATATTCAACCGCCGCAATCAGTTGTGAGCATCGTAGAGAAATTGGGTGGTGGGCATGAGGGAGGTCCTGAAGCGAAAGATGATTTTGCGCGTAGGATCGCACCACGTGATACACTCTCAAAAAAGCGTCAAATTAATATTCTTTTCTAACTTTGTAACTAACTCAATAAGAACATATCGTTTCTTTCTACTGTATATGGTCGATGCATTCTTCATGCTATCATAAATGTTTAAAAGTTCGTTTTTTATAACTAGTTATACTGGTTCGTGTCTATGAAACCGCAACATTCTCTTCTCATCTCACGACGCTCCACTAACTTTTACCAATATCTTAACCTGATTGTCTTTATCCTTAATCAGCGCCTCAAACCCCTCCAGTACAACCTCGTCCAACTCGATCTTCTTCGTAATCATATCATCCGGCACAATCGTCCCCTTCGAAATAGCATCAATGACATCCTGAAAGTCTCCCTTCACATACGTAGCAACTCCCATCCACTTCCTCTCCTTAAACACCAGATCATTAGGCACAATCGTACACTCCTTCTCCCAAATAGCGATATTGACAATCGTGCCTCTCGCTCGGACCGAATGTACCGCTTGATTGAGCCCAGCTTGCACACCAGCGCAGTCGTATGCGACGTGAACCCCTTGGCCCTCACAGAGCCCACGACATCTGGCCACGATGTCTTCTTTCGTGGGATCGAGAACGTAGTGGGCGCCGAATTGCTCTGCGAACTCCTTCCGCCGGGGGGAGACTTCGGATACGATGATCTTTTCCGCCCCCTTGGCTTTGAGTGTTTGGATGACGGAAAGGCCGATGGGACCACCTCCAAGGATCAAGACCGCATCTCCGGCTTTGAAAGGGGATATCTTTACAGCATGCCATGCCACGGCTAGAGGCTCAACCAGTGCCCCTATTTCCAGAGAGACGTTGTCCGGAAGATGGTAGAGACACGATTCTGGCACTACTACGTGCTCGGAGAGGCCTCCTCCCCAACCTGCACACAGCGTCAGTTAAGCTCATATTACTCCATGATGATCGATAGAGATGCGTACCGCTTAGCCCAACAAACCCGTTGCTATAGCAGCAATTGATCAAGCCTTCTTTACATGCACCACAAGTCCCATCATAGATGATAGGTTGAAGTACTACTCGATCTCCTACCTTGAAATCATTGACACCTTCTCCTACTTCTTCTACCACACCACTGAACTCGTGCCCGAATGTGAGAGGCACAGTTTCACCGGTAAGGGGGTGTGGAGTTGTTGGACAGAGACTAGGCCCACCAAGGTACTCATGGAGATCTATATATCATTAACTTTGCTTGCCGATGTTCGCGTGGTAGCTCTTGGTTCTAAAGAGTTCCTAAAACAGGGGATATTTCCAAACAATTGCATACCGCTACCACATATCCCTACCCACGCTGGTTTCATCTGCAAGCACACTCCTCATCAGTACGGATTGTGCATCATATCGTACACCAAACTGAAGAACTCACTTTGACCTGACCCTTTCCCAGCTGGGGTACCGGGATATCCTCAAGTCTAAGGTCTTCCTTCCCATGGAACCTAACCGCCTTCATCGTCCCATTTTCTGCTGAAGCCATAGTTGAATTTTAAGTCAAAATCTAATTCAAGAATAAGTGTTCTCAATAGTCAGTTAACGACGGTCCAAAGACACACGTACACCAAATATAGGCAAGACTATTGATCACTTGCCCCCACTCTCGACACCACGTCAGACTATAACTATAATGACGGGATACCCAATGCGGTACTACTCCAGGGAAGCTTGGCCCCGCATCTCCCCTATGCGGGGTGTCAAACTGGCGGGGTAGCTGTATCCTTCCCTGTACGCTTCCCTACACTGTATGCCCGATGGCGTATGGGCGATTGTGGCCCCGTAAAACTTCAGGAGGATTCTGTACAGTATGGGGCGCATCCTTTCCAATTGTAGCGTACAAAAGGCTCGTGAACGTTCAGACAAAGGACGGATGCTATTTTGGTGTCCACACATGTCGCGAGCTACAGAACTGAGTGTGGAGAGAAACGGTGATGATTGAGACCAGCAATGCCAAAGGCATGTCCAGTCATCTATGATGGGAATACAAGACTAAAGGCAATTTGGCCGCCGACGTACCTGTTCGCAGGACGCATACTCCAACGATTCCTCGATGTCTCCATCCATCATTCTGTGAATTACCAATCCCAGGGGTAAGGCAGTAGTTCATAGCCAGTTGCAAAAGACGCACCGTACACACCTACCTGATAACTCTCCCATCATCCCTCTCAACCCCATGTAATCCCTCCAAGATATCACTTCCCCCGAGTAAACCCCCACCCCGTCTCCTTTTTCTCTCCTCTCCCCAAATCTCATGAAACTTGATGCTGCAATCGCTCGTCGCAACCACCAGACATCCCTCTTCCTGCGTTCTATTCCACCACATGCCACCCTCACCCCTATTTCCCATATTCGGGCCACCGGGGTATGGAATAGCGTATAGCGCTCTAATCTCATCAAACCACGGTATCGCAACCACCTGCTCGCATGCTGGCCAAGTGAACACCGCAATGCGGTAGGGGTGCTCTGGTTGTGCGAAGCCAAAGGTGGCAGCTATCTCGCGACGTGTCGTGCTCCAGACAAGACTAGTAACCTGGGCGCTGCAGTCGATGGTTGCGAGGCACGCCCCTGAAAGCGTATGGTAGAAGTGAATGCAGCGATCATTGGAACCACCACCGATGGCGATGAGACCACGCTGAAAAGGACAGAAGGCGATTGCTTTGATCGCGGCGTTGAGAGTCCATTGATGTTTTGCTGCGGAAGCATCCAGAGAAAGGACTGAATCGACACCAGGGATTATTGTCCATGTTTTGGAGCCGTCACGACCGATGCGAACATTGAGAACAGCAGGTGCAGTTGGATTGTGGTTTGCCAGGACCTTTTTTGTCTCGAAGAGATAGCAGATATTGTCGTTCGCGCCTGTTGTGAAGAACTCTCCGTCTGGTGACCAAGCCAGGCCGCACACTTGCTGTGAGTGGGGTGAAAGCCGTGCGAGAAGGGTCATGGAGCCGTGCCAGTCAAAAAGCGCGCAGGTCTGTTCATTAGGCCATTCGATGGCATAGAAATATATGTGACCAGCCTCATCGCCAACGAGAAGTTCTTCCGTATTAACAGTGATTGCAGGATCCCGAATCGATTGTCTCTTAACGATCGTGGGGCGAAAACAGACGCATGATACCGATCCCGGCTGCCGTGAGTCGAATCGTGGTTCCTGATCGAGTGGACTCCAGAGAGTGATGTGGCCGTCAGCACGACCAACTGCAAGAATAGCTGAACCACCTTGAGTCGAGGAGAATGCTATTGATGTAACGTGTGCTGTTGAGATCGTATTCAGACCATTTGGGGTATTAACACCCCGAGCTTCAGACCAAAGATATACATGGGATCCTAGGCCCACCGCGAGGCACTTGACTGTATGAGAGTACGCAAGCAGGGAACAGTAGAAGTCATCCCTCAAAGACGGCGCGTCTAGAACTGTAACAGAAAGTTAGCAAATGCAAAGTACTCCAGATTCGATCAAGTCATATCTGAAAGGAATGATAGGCACTGGTTTGCGCTGTTTTCTATTTTTCTTATTTACTATCATAAGTTAGCGAAAGCTTATGTTTCGTCTTGTTAGGGACTCAACAAGAAACAGAGCCTTCTTTGACCCACTGATTGTCTTTCCATGTGGTATTTGTATAGAAATCACCTAACCGATTACCGTCGTTGTGATTTTCGGCATTTTTGGAAAGGACGGAACCGAGTATGCGTTCTGTGCGATCAAGATCTAGAGCGAGTGCCAGACGTCGCTCAAACGTTTCACCTTGACTATCAGGGTCTATTTGATCAAGAAAAGCTGACTTATAAAGAGGAGCGTTGGTTCCGCTACCAATCATACCACCTCTACCATCGGGAACGGCTATAGAGCTATCACTAACGATTGATGAACCTCCTACGTTCCAGACGGCACCTACACTAACCCGACGAATTCCTAAAGGGTTACGGTGGTTACTGAGAACGCCCGGACTATTTGCGGATACCGACCTTGGACGGAGATTATTAATCCGGGACGGACTCATGTCCTCAGTGCCCTGGAGTGTATTACGTATTCGCCGCGTGAAAGGATCGGGGCCTGCAGTACGGTTGCGGGATATTCTCTCGTGGAAGGTCAATGTATCGGCAGGTTTCCCCACCTCAAAACTATCTCTTGGGCTTCCTAATGAGGGTCTCCTAGGGATAAATCGATCGGGAGTGGAGCCTCCTGCTATCGACCGTGGAGAAACAGCTCCGAAACCAGATCTTCTGTACGGGAGAGACGGCCGACGTAAAGGAAGCGGGGATAGAGGACTGGAACCACGACTCCTACGAAGCAGTGTAAAGCCTTCTCCTAACAGGTTTAGTGGAGTAAGTGTAGGTGAAGTGTTCATCTCAGTCTTATACATCAGTGAAACCTCCTTGCTCTCCGCGCAAGAGGATTTAGGTCTATGAAGATCAGAAGACGGAAAGGGTACTACAATTTCTTTTTCGTTGGATATTTCAAATCTCGAGATGTCTGAATTCCGTAATCCGGAAGTCAAGTCTGAACAAAAGGAACCATCGGATGAGTAACCCTCGTCGGTTTCAGCGGTACCATCACTTTGAAAGTAGTCCCATTTAGTAGCGGATCGAGGGTATGATTCTGCTGAATATTGCGACTGCGTAATCTTTACTGTAGTTCGTTTTGAATTGTTCTCTTCAGAACTAATGTGTGAACATTGAGTCAATTTAGCAATATGCTTGCGAGATGAACCCTCAGTCTTCTTCGTCTCAGGGCTGACTTGAACATGACTTCCTGGGGTTAAAGCTCGTCGGCTCTCCCAGATGCAATTCGAGTACCTTTGTAAAGTGTCATGGTTGAAGTCATTCTTGTCCCCTGAGGATGACTTGTTTTGTGGACTTGGACAGAACCCCTCATCTTCGTGGAGGTAATCTAACGTGGACAAGTTGAGATATCGTGACTCATGCTGTGATTGTCGGTCTGATTCCATATCGAATTATTCCTGCTTATTTTGTACACATTGAGGAAATTGAATGAAAGGCCCGGACAAATTCGTCCACGCAATTTGAAACGCTGGTATTCACAGACCTAATAGAAGGTACCGTGAGACGAAAGTAAACGTATGGTACGAACGGCAGAAGAAAGCTTGCTGTTGCAATTAGTAAGTAGTCCCGGAATAACAAACGTATTCACACAATAATGCGAGTGCCGCCGTGAAAGATGAAATAATGTTGAGGGAAGAAGGTGTAGGAGTTTAGACCGAAAGGTGAGGTTGAAGAGAGTACCGTAGCCCGGGCGGCCTTTGATCAGCGGAACGCGTCACTTGCGAGCGTTGCAGTTGCTCTCCCAACTCCAAGCACGATATAGTAACTTTCTCAACGAGCAGCTCTTACTTATCCTGAATGACATAGATCATGGCTAGCGTGAGCACTTTTCATTTTTCCAGCGTGAAGTCTAAATAACCACTAATACTGGGCGTCGCAGCATGGAGTACCTCGTGTATCGGCCTCAGAAGCTCCTACTGAGAAGTCAAGACAGCAAGAGCTTCGGAAAATCGAACAGTATAAGGAACTGGTGAATTTAGTTAACACCAAGGTAAACTATCACAAGACCTTAGTTGCAACATAATACTCAGGTACCCTAGGCCGCAGAACAACAGTATACCACAGAGGTTTTAGCACTCACTTCTACGTTGTTGAAGACTAATCCCGAGTATTACACGATATGGAATTATCGACGCAGGATACTTCAGTACCAGTTCAACCAATATGTCAAGGACCGGGCTCTCGGCGACGAAAACCATCAAGATGGGCAGGCGAACGTTGGCTCCGACCTCATTACGACTGACCTTCGTTTCATTATCCCTCTACTCATCGAATACCCTAAATGCTATTGGATATGGAATCATAGGTTGTGGTTATTACAACAATCATCCACCATATCGGGAGATAGTGTTTCCCTTCAGCTATGGCAGGAAGAGCTTGGGTTGGTAGGGAAAATGCTGCGTAGGGACAGTAGGAACTTCCTCGGCTGGAATTATAGACGACACGTGGTCGCTCAGTTAGAATTCCTGGGTCAACCGGAAAAGGAATCAGAGAGCATGACGGAAACCGAGTTCGCTTATACCACGAGAATGATCAAAGTCAATTTGTCCAACTTCTCAGCCTGGCATAATAGGAGTAAACTTATACCGAAATTACTTAACGAACGTAGTGCCGATGAATCAGCGCGGCGGAAGGTTCTTGATGCGGAATTTAAGCAGATCCAACGAGCGCTCTATACGGATCCCTATGATCAGTCACTGTGGTTCTATTATCAATTTCTAATGAGCACAATATCTCCCTCAGCGAAAAGGAGCTCTTTAATTTTGCTGGAAATCACGAACTATGATCGCTTAAACTTTTACGAGCGCGAACTCGACAACCTGAGAGATATGCTGGACGGTGCTGAAGATTGCAAATGGATATACCAAGCCCTATTACAATATACATCTATCTATCTCGAACTGGATGCCGGTAACAAGACTATCACGACCTCCGAGATGCGGGCCTGGCTTGAAGAGCTTCGTAAACTCGATCCTCTTCGAAAGTCAAGATGGGATGACATGGAACAACGTCTTAATCTTTGATCCATTGTTAAGGGCCTCAGCTCTTCCATCTCAACATGGTCAGCGAGAGCTTGGGGAAAGAAAAGCTATTTGCTCCATCCCAAGTGCTTTCAGTAATACCAACTTCACAGCTGTCGCTTGTATTGACGACATTTATATCACGGCCGGATACCGTGTACACTTGGACATCTGAACCCTCAATACCATCCAAACGTACCGAAAAATCCTTAGTTTCGTGGATATTTACGACAGCCATACTTATCATTCCATCATCCGAGATTGCTGCGCTTACGTCTAACCAAGGAGTCTCGATCGTGCCTCGGATCCAGACTGGCATCGTTGGACCTTCGTATTCTCCACATCTAACGTTCACTGCTAGTGTATGACCTCGCATATACTTGCTGAACAATAATAGAGGCCACCATGTAGTCTGCTTAAGAATTCCCGACTTTGTAGTCACCAATGGTGATATTACGTTTACTGACTGCGCAATGTTGGCCATTCCTATGTAACGGGATTGACGGATGAAGACATTCAGCCAGATGCTGACAGCGAGAGCATCTGAAAGTGTGTACCTGCTCTCAAGGTTAGCAGATTACAGTACAGAGCGTGAATTCCCAAAGCAAAGCGTAAGTGACGCACTTCTCTTCAGCTCCCTGCTCTCCGGGTGCTCTTAGGGGATCCCATACATTCCACTCATCAAAACAAATTGTCTGTCGAGGCACTGTTGGGGGCACCTTATTCTCGATGCGAGCTAAGTCGATCAGACCTGCTGTTATCTCAATAGCTCTCTCAGCAGAGCGAGGAGCTATCAAAAGTTAGGAGTCCCCAAAAACGTATTGGAGCTGACATCTTACCTGTTGCATTTGGAAGATGCTCCGAGGAAGCTGTGTAGATGTGTATACTATGCATCGAGATCAACGAAGCGGTGGTATCGCCACCTAGGCCATGGATATCACATCGGATACATTCTTTCAAGACGTAAGAATCCCAAGTGCTATATCCATCTTGTCCGCAAAGTATCAACTGTATGGAGGGATCTAGAAGTTTGAGTGCTTTTGCCCATTGGTATGCTCTTTTCGCATAGTCTTCCTTGGTCATTTGACCGACCTGCCATGGTCCCCACATTTCGTTCCCTAGAGCCCAATACTTGACATTATATGGCTTCTCTCGACCATTTTTCCGCCGGAGGTTTGCGTAATAGGTATTGGCCGAAGAATTGCAGTACTCAACCCATCCCAGGGCTTCATCAAGAGTTCCTGTCCCAAAATTCAAAGCAAGATAGGGCTCAGTACGAACGACTTCACACCAATGAAGAAATTCATCAGTTCCAAATTCATTAGTCTCCAGTCCCAACCACGCGAGCTCGGGTCTAGGTGGTCGCTGATCTTTAGGTCCAACTCCGTCCAGCCAATGATAGGTGGCAACAAAGTTTCCACCAGGATATCTAACTACGGGCACTTTCAATTCTTGTAGAGCCTCAATAACATCCTTGCGGAAACCGTTTTCGTCTGACAGAGGATTTCCTGGGTCGTATATCCCTCCATAGATACATCGACCCATGTGCCTGGTTACAATATCAGCATTGATCTGGTTTATTAAAACGGCATCTCGATTTCACCCACTCCGTGAACCCTCCATAGATGTTGTCATTTATTTTAGATATCTTATGTGATGCATTGATTGATATCGATGGTTCTTCTGTGTCTAAGATCTTGGTAAAGGCAGCCATTGTGGTTAGAGACTCGGTCTTGAGGGGATAATTTTAAGGAATTTAGAAATACTGATAGGCAGCTGATTAAAGAGTTTATTAAATGATCACAATATGCTTTATTTCTGATCCTTTACATGTGGAGAGACGCATATTCATGAGTCGAACAGGAAAGGTATTACTATCCGTTATCCCCACTCACCTGCAGCAGTCCATCCACCACGCTAGTATATCTGTTTAGCCATACGATTGGTGGACAATACTTTTCCTTGTAGAACTGACCTGGGTCTTCGGTACTTATTCCAACGACGTGCGAGCCCCAAACTGACACAATACATCACCGTATAGGTCGACATCTTGCTCTGACTTGACAATTAAGTTTACAGAGTCACCCTGCCTATACTAATGTGGAAATGAACCCGTTAGCCACCAGATTTCGGGACCTTATTCATGAAGCTCTTATTTGACCGTTTCTGAAGAACCCCGAGACTAGGATGTCTTTATAGGCGGTACATGGATATATGAATCTTCTCCGCAAATACTCCTCCCGCTAGATATCTGGCGAACTAGAGATCTCAAGCATGGATGAATGCTAGTGAACTATGCTAGGATGTGTATGCTAGGATGTGTATACTAGGTAAACAACCGAGGATCATATCCTGCCATGTCGATACTCGATATAACACCTGTGTCGTACCCGGCCTTCGGAAACCGAGCTCTCTTCTATTGCTCGCTTTTCCTGAGATTTTGTAACTTCTAACTAACGAAGAAGAGGAAAAATTGCAAAATGGCGCTCCCTCCCAAATGGTACCAAGTAAGGAACATGCTGGTCTCAAGATTCGAACTTCTCTAACACCCCTTTCAGTTCCTCATTGGCGTCTTCGCCTCTCTTGGTTCGCTTTTATTTGGTTACGATCTAGGTGTTATTGCCGGAGCCATTGCTTCGCAGTCTTTTGTCTCCCAGTTCGTTCCAAATGACGACGAGAAGTATTGGAATCTGAATCCCCCCCATGATTCGATTAGCTAATGAGCAAAACTCTTAGGGGCGCCGTAGTCTCTGTCTTTACCGGCGGCGCGTTCTTTGGCGCCATGTTCGCTGGGCCGACGGGTGATTACTTTGGACGGAAAATTACAATCCTGACTGGTGCATTGATCTTCTGTTTGGGCGGTGCTCTTCAAACAGCAGCCCAGAGTCTCGATTATCTCTATTCAGGCCGTTGCATCGCTGGTTTAGGGTAAGGGGATATGTAATTCAGTATACGAGGCGGAAACTGATATCAAAATTAGTGTTGGATTTCTGGTCATGATCGTTCCTTTATATCAAGCAGAGTTATCCCATCCTTCTATCCGTGGACGTATAACTTCGCTCCAACAGTTCATGCTCGGTATTGGAGCGTTGATTGCTGCTTGGGCTTCATACGGAACCTATATCAACTTCGCCCCTGACAACAGCAGGCAATGGCGTGTAGCCCTTGGAATTCAGATTATCCCTGCCGGAATACTCGCGTTGCTCATTATGCTGTTCCCGGAATCTCCAAGATGGCTCATCGATCATGGAAAGCCCGAGGAAGGATTGCAAACATTAGCGAAACTCCACGCGCATGGCAATGTCAATGATCCTTGGGTGCGCGCGGAATACGAACAAATCCAGGAAGCGATCACCTTCGAGCATGAGCACGAGGCGAGGTCGTACGTGGAACTCTTTACAAATAAATCATCCTTCCGTCGCCTGTTTATTGCTTGCGCTCTACAAGCATCGGTACAGATGACTGGCGTATCTGCCATTCAGTATTATTCTGTGGACATTTACGGTCAAATTGGTATTGGCGGAGATGATACCCTGAAATACCAAGCTATCAGCAGTGTCCTCGCATTACTTGCCCAATTCGCTTGTATGATGGTCATCGACTACACAGGTCGCCGGAAACCACTCATCATTGGAAACCTTGTAAATATGGTAACGTTCATTATCGCAACTATTCTGTTAGCCAAATTCCCCCCGGGAAAAACACAGAACAACTCCGCGTCGTGGGCATTCATTATCATGACCTGGTTGTACAATGTCTCTTTTAGTGCAACCTGTGGACCTCTCTCATGGATCATTCCAGCTGAGATATTTGACACAAGGACGAGGTCTAAGGGTGTGTCGATTGCGACCATGACGTCGTTTGCTTTCAATACGATGATCGGTCAAGTAACGCCGATTGCAATGTCAAATATCCATTACCGATTCTATATCCTGTTCGTGGTAAGTATCATTTTATCTTCTCCCATGCTATATTTAGCATTCCTCGACCTCTCTACGCTTACTCGACATCTACTGTACCGAGGAGCTGTTGGTTGGGAACATTACGGGGACCTCCACACTTTGTACGGTGAAACCAATCGTGCGGCTACGAGAGTCTAGTAAATTTTCCATTTCCAGTACAGTAGAGCGAAAGATAGCTTGGAGAGCGGGTGTACAATAGGCGAGGCATCCCATGATAATGGAAGCTTTGCCCAATGTACAAGTAATTGATGCTAATTATGTGTGTAGGTCTGTAACTTTACAAACGCTTTGTTCTTCTGGGCTGTCCTTCCCGAAACAAAGAAGAGACCACTAGAAGAGATGAACTATTTGTTCACGAATGCTCCGTACTTCGTGCCATTCATGAAGAAATCTGACTTCGAAACGAACGACCTGACTCATAGGGTGGAGGCTGTTGAGAGGAAGTTGAGCGTAACTGCACATATAGAGAAAGTTTAGTAGTAGAATTATGTTCCACTTCTAGATAACGTACTTGTACAAATTACTGAAATTGTTCCTTTGTCGTGTCTGTTCAACATGTTTCATTTCAAATGTGTTTGAGCCTCGTCCACTTTGTCAACTTATATAGATATCATGGCTGTAATGGCGAAAATTAAACTATGCTACTTGGCTAAAGCCTGAGCATACTGAAAATGCAATGAGCAGTGCAATGAGATATTTATTACACTCGTGGTGGTACCCTTGAACATCCGTGTTCCAAGGGCTCTGGTTCTATAATATTTTCGGCTTAACATCGGGGGAAAGCCGGAAGCTACAAGTCAACTGCTTTCAGGAATCTTTCCTTTGTTCCACTCCACATTTTCCTTTCTCCACAAACTTCCTCCTATCCATCCAGCGCTTACCCCAAAAGCTGTCAAATTCGAATTTGCGCATCGATCATAACACCCTATTACGACGGCAACCGACACACAGACATTGAATACCGCGGCGAAGCTTATACGGCTTGCAGCCTTGTTTTCTGTTTCGCGCATGATCTCACATTACAGCACAATGGACGGGACACCTGATATCACGCAAATCCTCAAAGCTTTAGGTACGCAACTCAAAATGATGTTCTCTTAAACGCTATATTAATAGCTACTGCAGCTTCACAAAAAACTCCAGCTTCTAATCAGAGTACTCCAGCTCCTCAACCGCAATCCCAACTACCTCCACCTGCCGTTCCTCAGAATTATCCTGGCGCATATCCCACGGCAACACCCCCAACGGGGTTACAGTCGGGCTTTACACTTCCCCAACCAACTAATACTGGAAGTGTGGATCTGAGCTCCATAAAGCCAGTGAGCACAGGCTCTGTCAGTATCTCGGATGCAATCGCCAAAGCACGAGGCTTTGCAGCAGAGAAAGGCGTGGCTTATGATGGACGTGTAAGCACAGGTAAATTCTATTCTGCTAAATATTCACATGTGCATGAGCTAAAATTCCCTAGGCCCGCGCGAAGATCCTAGATTAGCAGGCCGTTCATCCTATCGGCCAAGATCCCGTTCTCGATCGCGGTCACCGCCTAGGCGCGACTATCGCGACAATTATAACCCATATCGAGATGAGCGTCGTGACGATTCTAGGCGCGGTGCTTCTTACGTTAGAGATCGTTCCCGATCCCCAGCGCCTCGTGGAAGAGACACATTCTCGCCCGCACGTAATTACGGTGGTAGGAGTCCTCCTAGTAGAGGAGCCGATGAAAATTCTGAGACGATCTTTATCGAATCCACACTTGTAGGCTTGGTCATTGGTCGGCAGGGTGAGAATCTGCGAAGGATTGAGCAGGACACAGGGACTAGAATTCAGTTCGTTACTGGACCGGAATCTGGAGGCGCTCAACGTTCTTGCAAAATTTCCGGTAATCTTCGCGCACGCGCGGATGCAAAGCGAGAGATCTACCGTATCATCGATGAGAATGGGGGCAATATTCCAAAAGATGGCGGAATAAGTACCCGCGGAAATCGGATTGCTACTCCTGTTGCTCAAACCAAGCCAGGCCATCAACCTGCTCTCCGTGAAGGTGAGAATAGCATCCAGATTATGGTTCCTGACAAAACCGTCGGCCTTATCATTGGCCGTGGTGGCGAAACTATCCGAGATCTACAGGATAAAAGCGGATGTCATATAAACATCGTTGGCGAAAATAAGAGTATAAATGGTCTAAGACCAGTTAACCTCATCGGGAGCGTTGCTGCTGCAAACAGGGCGCAACAACTAATTCAAGAAGTTGTGGAAAGTGACACCAAGAACACCGCGGCTGCAAATGCGAATGCAACTGGGCGAGAACCCACCGCATATGGTGTGGACGATGGAAAAATTAACGAAACCATCCAGGTCCCTTCAGAAGCTGTCGGAATGATCATCGGCAAAGGTTTGTCTAATGTTATGTCCGTGTTTCTTGAAACTTGATTCTGATTATTTAATAGGTGGAGAGACCATCAAAGACATGCAAAACCAAACAGGTTGCAAGATCAATGTCTCACAACCGTCTGGAGCTGACCACGAACGGGAGATCGGCTTAGTAGGTACGCGTAACGCTATTGAAGCAGCGAAGCGTGCCATCTGGGAGAAGGTAGATACCGTGGTTAGTAGTTCGGAATTGCTATTTTGGGGCACCTGCTAATCAATCTAGATCCAACGAGAGAAGAACGGAGGTCAAGGAGGTCGTAGAGGCGGTGGAGGAAGATTAAACTTTGATGACGACCAATATGGTGACCGATACTCACAACAACAGCAACCGTATGGTCAATATACTAGCCAAGCGGGTGCACCGCAAACTCAACAAGCGGTACCCGCTGGTGGTGATCCAGCTACTCTTGCGGATCCTTACGCAGCATATGGTGGCTACGCCAATTATTACGCTATGTGGCATGCCTGGAATTCACAACAGGGCCAGGGCCAAGGTGAGCAGCAGAGACCACCTGGCGCCTAGATCGACCAGTGTGACATATTTCCGCCGTGACCGATGACTGCATTGCTCCTGGCCTAAATCTTACCGCATGACGACTGCACTTTTTCTGTTAAGCAGGACCCTCTGGATTCCCCCTGATACCCCTGGACGTTGTGCATTTGGAAATCGAACAATTCGCTCATCTTTCTTTGATGACGCTTTGATGCAGTATTTCGTATGGTATCTTTCGTGATCTCTGTCTCCTAGGATTTCATACTTGACTCCTCTGGTGCCTCGATTCACTTTATATTTTCGCGCTACTCCTCGTGCGGTAGGGCTCACCTGCGTGCTTCATGCGTGACAGTGATTTGATCATCACGAACATTGATCAAAATCCTGCAACTTGATCTACTAGCCTAGGAGTGACTTCAAAGCTTTGAAAATGTATCAAGCTCGGGATCGTCATTGTTACTCATATCATCTTGCGTCCATCAAATCAAGCAGCCTAGTTCAAAATCCTTCTATTCGGCTGTATTTACAATCTACTGCAGCTCATCGCGCGCTCTTGGTATCGTAGTCGTAACATTCAAAGCTCTCCGGGACGAACACCAGGCGACATCGGGATGGATCTGGGCTTTTGGGTATACGCGCTAAGAGCTTTGGATGATCTCTTGCTTTGACCTTAGAGTGGTCTTTGGCTAGGTTGTCTTCCTTTGACCGTTTTACGATTTTCAGAGGATGATACATGGGCCTTGATTCTCTAGCAAAAGTAGATGATTTCACTTTCCTCGGTCTCCATGTATATCTGCTTCCCCTTTCTATATTACCTCCTTTTCTTTTTAACCTCATCCCTTTTCCTTTCGATTCTTTACCCCTTCTCTTTATACTTCATCATTCTTCCTTTATGTCTTTTTTCCGGTTGGCTTATCTGGTTGGGAAAAAAACCATCTCTGGCCTGTGGATCCGTTCTCGAAATTTTCTATGGGATATGATGCATGCTGGGTAATTTCTCTTGGTGGCTTTCTTCATGACAGGCGTTATTGAGCGTTGGAATATTGATTGCGCTGTCATGCTCTGTAGTAGTTAGGAAAATGCAACTCGACCTCTCAATGAAAACATACTGTGCCAATAAGTGTATGACAGCTGCAATAGTCGTTCATAAAGTACTAACAATCCAACTTACTTGTCAATGTAGCGTTATGCGCTGCAACTCAGGCCCGACCCTCCAGTTATTGCATCTGTGGGAAATGAAAAGGGGTACTGTAATTACAACATCTCAACGATGATATACCGCATCTACTACCTTCAGGACAGTTGGAAGATGCCAGTTTTCCCACTAGACGAGTGATCGATTCAAAACATGTCGCGGGTAGGTAATTCAAGACGTAATCAAGGATCGCATTCATCAACTATAAACTCCTTTTGACACACTTCTAAGCGCCTCCCACCGTCCAATCTGGACGCCATCCCTCACTCCCCCTATCTCCTCCCCACCTTACCCCTCGGACTCTTCACCACCCGTCCCCCCCTCGTCTTATCCATCCCCAACCCCCTTCTCTGACTCATACTCCCGCCCTTACCTCCCCTCGCCTTCCCCCTCGCTCCACCCTGCGCTTTCACCTTTACCGCCTCATCGCCCTCATCATCCACATCCATGTCCTCCGCTCCTCCACCAGCCCGCCCCGCCCCCTTAAATTTCAACCGTCCCCTCTGCCCCCTGACCGCGGCATCGCGACCCCTAATCGCCTCCACGTACGCATTAACACCGCCCTCCAACGTGCCATCCCCAGGCTCGCCGCCGGCATCCATCTCCTCGTCCGACTCACCTTCGCGAAACACCAGTTTACCATCCAGATCCGTCTTCGCCTTCGTCCTCTTTCCATTCGGCGGGGGTATTCTAGTCTTGAGCGGTTTAGTCGTGGAGATGTGGCCCAAAGCGCGCGAGGAGAGGAGATCAAGCGGCTCGTCCTCGTCCTCCGTGATGAACGTGTTATTTCTCCTCTCTGCTTGGGGGGGCGCGGATTTCTTCGCCCCATTGTTACGGGGAGGCTCGGCCTCGGACTCAGAGCCGGTGTCGCTGTCGTCGGTATCGGAGCCGTAGACCGCCTCGTCGAACTCGGACTCAAATTTGCCCTTACGCTCTTTCTGCGGCGCGGTGTCGTCCTCGTCCTCGCCGTCGGCCGCAGCGTCCTTCTTGCGCTTCCTGCGTTCACGGGTTTTGCGGATGTTGGTGATGAGCTTTTTATCCTGCTCCGGAGTCCACTTCTCGACCTCCTCGACGCCAAAGCGGCGGATCATGCGCTCCAGTATATGTTTCACCTTAGCGCGGAAATGTGCTTTATGCTCCTTGCTCCAGCTCATCAGGTTCGGGATCAGAGTCTGCAAGCGAGGCTTAATCAGCATCTCTGGGAGAGAGATGACAGACACCTTGACGAAGCCTAAGACGCTCCTTACGATCTCCCGGTTCGGCGACGTGAGGAAGAGATCCATCGTCTGTACTAACTCCACGATCGTCTCCTCTTTAAGCTCTTGGCGGAACTCGTATAGGATTCGCGTTAACGCCGTGATGCTCGCGCTGACCATGTGCGGGCTCGTTCCCGCCAACCCGGCACTCACCATCGTGAGGTACTCTGCCAGGCTCGCCTCCGCGTTCGCCGCATCGGCCGGCATGCCTGCGATCTTGGAGTGAACGACTAACCCTCCTTCAGCCATTTTTTTGCCCATTGCAACCAGGAGATCGAAGGCTGCGGCTCGGGCTTTTTCGTTGACTTCTTTGCAAGCGAACACGACTTCGGATAATACTGAGGGGATGAAATGGAGATCTGACTTCGGGACGGTGGAGACGACTTCGAGGATTGCTGCGAGGCGGTCTCTGCGGGACGGGGCGGCCACCTTTTTCGCACTCTCTAGAAGTAGGATCTGTAGTTCTGCACTGCGTTGTACAAGAGCTACCTTACCGGTTTCGGATTCCGCTAGGCGCGGGATTAGTTTGTATGCCTTTTTCTGAAGCTGAGGATCATCATCTTTGTTTATTATCAGGGAAGCGATTTGGAAGAGTGTTGTGTAGCTCGCGCGAGGAAGGTATATGGACATCGTGATGACTAGATCCATGAGTGTATGGGAGACTGGTGGCATCTTGGTCGCCGGTTTGGAGTCTTTCTGCTTCGCAGCTTGAGTTTGGGGACCAGCTTCTGGTAGAGACTGTGAGAGCATCGAAATCACCCTTTCGAACGTCTCGATGAGCTCCTTCTCTGGGATTATACTAAGATAAGCATTAACACACTGGAGGATAGTCCCTCGATACTGAGGCAACGTTTCACTGTAAACATTGAAAAGTACGGCTAATATATTTCCTGCGAATGCAGCAAGATGGTCAAGATTCTTCTGTGCCTCTGCTTCGGAAATTCTGGACCGGATAAGTAAGTTCTCCTCTCCCTCGATGGCGAGAATTGCTTTATTGGAATCAACAAGATTCCGCAATGCCCTGCACAGATCCGTCCGCAGCTCAGGTTGCTGGTATAGGAGATTTGATAACAACTCAGCGAATCGCTGGTCGAAAGCTTCCACAAGATCCAAGGGAAGATCGCAATAGCCTGGAAGAATTGCCCAAGCTTGATGTACCAGTGTTTCAAATATTTTGATACTCATGGTCTTCTCTACATCTCCGTGATCGAGTACCTTCTGATGCATCGCCTCGGAGAACGGAATAAGTTCATCCTTGAAATGCTGAAGACGGGTGTTGCTCACTGCGTCCCTCATAATTGGAAGAAGCCATACTCTGCCTGGTACCCCAGGAATAGGGTCAATAATGTTTAGTGGGAGGACTTTGAGCACGCTGTCTGCACCCATGTTTTGGATCGCTTTGGAGAGCACATAATCGGCCTCCTTCTTGCCTGCAAATGACTCGTTGGCTCGAAGGTCACCTACAGTTTTAACAACGTCTGATAACAGCGGTGAAGAGCGCCATCTTAACGCGTCAAAAAGTCCTGCTAAAACGTTGAAAACCTCCATCCAGGCAGCTTGGTACTTAACACTTAGTAAATCCGTAGCGGCCTTTGTCAATTTCTCCAGAATCTTTTCATCGTAAACGGAAGGGTCAAGAATTACAGAATCGGGTATACAATTGGCGCAAAAAGAGATCAGACATTCCGATGCGGATATGCGTATATTATGAGAAGGAGAACTGAGATAACTAGAAACCATAGAGAATAGTTGGGGAAGCTTGAGAAATATCTCATCCGGCTCAATTTGGGATGCAACATCATACCCTCTTGATAGAACAGCGATCCAAGGTGGTAATAGTTGGGAATCCGTCTGAGCAGGTTTCAACATTTCTATAACTTCCAACATCCTGGGTAGCTTTGAGTGTGACACCTCGTCCGCGGCAATTCCTTCGAAGATTACTTCGAAGACCTCGAATGCGGTCATGGTGAGGTACTCGTTACTGGACCTTGAAATATTCAGCAGTAGCTCACATAGCGAATCGATCTTTTTGCTCGGCCATCCTCCAGATGCGGATGCGATGGTTTTGATAAGTTGGAGAGCATGTATCAATCCAGGATCATTCTGATGTGTATCACGCCCATGTTTCCTACTCTTGCTCGCCACCTCCGCAATATCACTCAGAGACCTTAATGCGGACTCCGCGCACATGTCCGCAGCGGGGTGATCCAAGGAAGGGCTAGGCGGAGGAGTCTTCAAAATTTTCGTCAGAGCTTCCTGCGCCCGTTTCCTAACCTTTGGTCTATGGTCTACAGCAATCGCGAGCAAACCTGCCACCGCTCTCCGCGGGCTGATTTGCGTCTGGGGCAATGTCCAGCTTTGTGCATCTTGGATAGCTAAGAGTGATTCTAGACAACCTATCGATGATCTTAGGAGAGGCGCATCCGCATCGGAATGTGTCAGCGCGGGTGCAAGACTCGCGAGTATCTGGGAGAATTTGGAGCGAAGGAGGGGTGCAGGAACATGTGGGGTTACGAGGTCTAAGAGATAAACTACGGCGGAAAGAACATCTTTGTTCACTATGCCTTTCTCTGATGATATGTACTGGCCTAGTAGTGAGAGGAGAGCGGCGAAATATGCGGTGGGCGTAGGTTCAGATTTCTGGTCGCGAAGAGTATCTTCCACCGCATTGAGTACCACTGCGGTCTAATATTATTAGCCAAATTAAAATGTTCTCGGGCTAGTTATGTACCTGTTGCTGGTTCTGCTGCTTTGGGGACGACCGTATCTTGTCCAGTCTCTCAGCCAGAGACATATTTGCTGTCATAAGAATCGAAGACTTGCAGTTCGTCTTGTCGATTTTCTTTCCCGCAGGGCCGCAAAAATTTGGGGAGGCCGGGAAAAACTGCCAATTCGGCAAAACTTACGATTCGACACAAAAGTCCTTTCTCACCGCATTGGTTCAAATAGAATATGCTCTATGAAATTACAACATTATACTTGCACTCATCAGTCGTACCTTTGGTGATTTTGATCTTCGTAGACTACGGTCTATTGTTCCATCTTGGAGTGATTGTGGGTATTGAAACACACCACAAAGTATCAGTCCGAGTCTTCAAGCCTTATTCGCTCACTGTACTCGACAGTACATACGGTAGTTTCCGATCCAGAGTCCAACCTAGCTGTATAGATAAATGAAAGGTAGAAAACGAGTCATATTTGATACTATACAATTATGTGTAAAACAATTCTACAGGGTTTCATAAATGTAGATCTACCCAGATGAGAAGGGTTATATGAGGTATCGGAATCCACCTCCACAATCTGTCTCTGTTCCTCCCCCAATCTCTATTATGTACAAAAGAAAAAGAAAGTTGTACACTACCTAGGCTGATGCAGAGGGCTTCAAGAATTGATTAAACGGAAGAGACTCGATAGCGAGGTATATTCGAAGATTTGGACCTATGCATGGATAACCATTATTGACGGCTTATCTAGTCGTTTGAAACCAGACATGGTGAGTACATATACCTTGACCTTGGGGAATCTGTGATCTCCGGTGCCGATGCCGAGAATGAAGATGTCCCGCGTCTTGCTAAGACGTATGATAGAGATAGAATTCCCTCAGAGGTTTTGGTGGTTCTACAGTTACACAGTTTAACGATGAAGGCCAGCCCAAAAACATAAACGAAGCTTGGAGATTTTGTGGTTGGTTGCCTAGACCTGGTGATAGTGTAGATCATCCGTCTTCATCGTAGCCAGACATGTCTGGACATGCATGCGAGTATTTCTTAATGCAACCGGGGAGACCGGGAAAAGGCAACAGCAAGTCGGAATAGGGTAATCACTTCGCTTAGTTTCGATGAATGTACGGGTTAAAGTTTTGTTTGCCCTAGGAAGCTTTCCGTTGAAAGCGTGGTATTGATCGCCGTGATACACACTTGGCGACGTAGTGGCTTGTTTGTGAGACATACTTAGGGTTGATGTACTGTAAGACATGCTTCGGGACGCTAGGGGAATTCGCATTGTGCAATCTAGAGAGCTAACACTGAGAACAGGACGCTCCAAGAACCAAGACAAGGAATATCTTACAGAGAAGGAAATTGATTGTGGATGTGGAATGCACGTTCCGCTGAAACGTGACTCTGGAGCAGCTCGTGCGATAAGCCGTCATATATACTGTAGATAATCAACATGTTCCACGGGTAAATGTTTCTCTATGGTGCTGCAGACGTTAGACGTACCAAGTGTCTGGTTATGCCGTAATGTTCAGAAGCATCCTGTCCAAATAGCTTGCTGCTACTGACAAAACCTTTGGACATGCGCTACAAGGGCTCTTGAGAGAAACAAAGCAAATTCACCGGAAAAACCTCAGGAAAAGAGCTATTTCTTCTCCTATATCGCCATTTATCGCGTGCTAGCAGATCGGCGACCGATTTCTCGGACTTAAATCGTAAAATTACTGTAGCAGTCCTCTCATTGAGACCCAGATAGAGTACAAGAGCTTGTGTTTTTACTTATCAGTGACAATGACCGCGCGTAGCTCACTGAATAATGGAGCAACC
The DNA here is from genome assembly GCA_010093705.1 of Patellaria atrata CBS 101060. Classification (NCBI taxonomy): domain Eukaryota; kingdom Fungi; phylum Ascomycota; class Dothideomycetes; order Patellariales; family Patellariaceae; genus Patellaria; species Patellaria atrata. Next base: position 615,390 of record MU006094.1, read on the forward strand.
CATTTCGAGGCCTACGCTGGTTTATTGGGTTTGATTCGTAAAGGTAAAGAGATATTGCTAGCCAACAGGTACAGACAAGCGGCACCTGCAGCAAGGATGTACTCTTGTTTTGCAAGCAACTAGATGAGTTTCGGTTGATATACTGCAGTGCCATGGGGTGTCGTGCATACGGAAAAGACTCTCATCACAGTACGCTTTCCGTTTACTGGTTGAGGGGTTCGCGGAGCCTCATCGAAGGGAGGGGATCGAGGACCTATTTAGTTACGACGAGAGAATGGGAGCAACGATAACGAAGTCCGCTCTCTGTCCCTCGTGTTTTTCTAGTCCTTCTCTTTCGCGGGGATGACTTGCCCCAGCAACGACGCGTCTGACAAACTCTCTTCCGTGTCTCCCACCTAAACTTTTAACTTGAGATAATAGCAGAAAAAAGTACGCAACCGTTGATGATACTAAGAAAAGACTGAAAGGACCGAAAGAGAGATAATATAGCGATCAGCTTATTCGCCTATTACACAAGGCAGAGAGCTGCAGGCAGGCGCAGAAGCTGACCCATCATCGCCGCCATGGACGACCAATCGTTCCGGGCAGTATTGCAGCAAGGCGTTCAACCTGTCATCCATGAATTTCTTGAGAGTACCGAAGAGAGTCGAATACAAAGATTGATGGCAAGCACGTCAATGATGCCAGCTCCTTCGCCAGCCGTAGGAAACTATCGCCATCAGTACGGGCAGCAGTCGACCTCTTCCGTGGGAGCTGGCGGAGTTTCTTGGCGGACAGCCTCAAACATCCCGTCAGCTACCTCGTTGAGTACACCATCTTTAAGCAACGCCTCAACCATAACCTACACCTCCTCTAATCATACCAGTCCTCCGAGCGTAAAGTATGCCAGTCAGTTGCTCGAAGATCATGATGGCGTTTTGGAGCAAAACTTTACTGGCGGTCCACATGTCTTCCAATGCCTCTTCCCGTTCCTTCGTTGCCACAAAATGTTTTCCGACTTTACACAATGGGATACACATAACATGAGTCATTTCAAAGGACGGAAACCTCCTCGAAATATCTCATGCCCATACTGTGACCACTTTCGACCAATGCATGGCACCGAGGAAGAAATATGGAACGATCGGACTTCACATATATTGGGTCACATCCAGCATGGACATCCACTCCATACAAAACCGGATTATAATCTCTTTGAACATCTATGGAGGGTTAAAGCCATTAGTGATATCGAGCTTCAGGAGCTGAGACAGAACCACGTTCTTTCCAAACCACAAGAAGAGCGGCGAGATAATGGATATATAAGGCATCAAGGGCAGACAGTCGACGGGAGGCGTGAAAGAAGACAACATCGGAGAGGGTCTTAGGGTCGTTCTAAAGATAAATAGCTGAAAAGAAAGGTTCCGCTTGAGTCTGTTGTTGCGTGCAAGCCTTGGTTTTGTTGGAAGCTCAACTCCTATGGCAATTAGTCACTCACTTTGGTTTTTACTGATATGGAGGAATTACGATGGCATTTTAGAAGGTTATTTCCTGAAGACTGATCTTTTAGCAAGATCACAGCGGTCAAATTGTGTCGGAGGGATGGGTAAGAAAGTTCTAAGGGAATGGAAGCATGTGCCAAGCAATGAATCTAACAAAAAGTCCATTCAACCTTCTATATTTTTGCTTCTAAGCATCACAGTAAATGTTTTTTTTCCCATCGCCGGCTATGCAGCCATACATAAACAAATCTCATCGCGCCCCTTTCGTGGTGACACGAGAAAGTCGGTAGGATGACCATTCAGAGCCTTGATAGCCTCGCGCTCAGCCTCGCCCTCGCCTCCAGCAGGCATCCAACTGCTAACCACCCAAAATTCTGTCAACCACTCGCTTTATGCCTCATCTTAGAAACCTCCAAATGTCAAGCGAATGGTCTGCTGATGTGCAGGTTTCGCTTTGCTCGCTTCTCACCGGCATTACCGAAAGAGGAAGTCGTGTGAGTATCAACAGCTGGTTCTACTCACCGTCTTTGCTGCCTTGCGCTTCTATCTATTCCTTACAAACCTTTTCCGTATCAAACGGAAAATTCAATTGTGGATGTCTTCACTGCTTTATACAGATACTTCCCTTTCCTTTCAGCTAATCACCGGTCAACTGAATATTTGGCGTACAGCGAAAAGGATATCTCCACATTAAGCCCGTAGGAATATTTCACTAGTCATCGTAGCTAAACTGAATATCCTTTTGAACATGAGGCACAGCAAGGCTAAGAATGTCCTCACAAGTGAAGTGATACTACACACAGGGTTGAATTTGTTCTTTCAAACCATATTACTCCCAATTATGTCTATGGAAACTTTCTAGGGCTACTTCAGAAAATGCTTAATATATCCTTCGCTAATACCAACTCTTCAGTATGATGAACATCTATAACTTGCTTTCCGAGGACTCCAAGAACTCCTTACTAAATGCGTAATCAATATATCCCTCAGGTGACTTCGCGTTGTAGAAAGTATCGCGATTATACTTTCTAAGCGGAATGTTATTTCGAACCTTAAAGGGCAAATCTGGATTAGAGATGAAATACCGCCCAAACACAATCGCGATGGCCTTATCTGGATAGGTGTTATCGAGTGCTCTCTTAGCAGAATCCGGTTTATATCCACCAGCAAGGAATATAGGCGATTGATTATTCCAAATGTCAATAATGAAATCAACCTTATCCATGCTCTCAACATCCGCGTTTCCAGATACACGAGACTCCACAATGTGAAGGTAAGCAAGTTCCAGGTCCTTAAGGCCCTTGACGAGATGGCTGAACTGAGGAACCGGATCCTTCATCTTCATTCCTTGAAAGGTGCTGAAGGGACTAAGTCGAATTCCAGTTCTCTCGGCTCCCACGGCTCTGGTCACAGCTTTCGTAACTTCTAACGCAAATCGAGAGCGGTCCTCAACACTTCCTCCCCACTTGTCGGTTCGCTTGTTCGATACATCCTGAATGAACTGATCGACCAAGTAACCGTTCGCACCGTGAATCTCAACGCCGTCGAATCCCGCAATTTCTACTGCGTTCCTCGCTGCTTGGGCGTAGTCTTTGATAAACTGTTGGATTTCATCCTCAGTCAACGGTCGAGGAACAGGGGAGTTTTCATCCATAGGGAGGTCACTGGCGCTAACGAGTTCGTATCCGTCCTGGTTCAGTACTTTGGGGTTCGCTGCTCTTCCCAAGGCCCAGAGCTGCGCGTATATGTATGAACCCTTCGCGTGCACGGCATCTGTTACTGCTTTCCAAGATTCAAGCTGCGCCGGATCATAGAGTCCGGGAACGTTGGGGAAGCCGCCCGCCCTGGGGCTGATGAAAGTCGCTTCGGTAATTAAGAGCGTACCAGGAGTGGATGCTCGCTGTGCGTAGTACTCTTTGACCATTGGCAGGGGTACGTGAGCATCATCCGCACGGAAGCGGGTTAAAGGTGCCATTACTATGCGGTGTTGGAGAGAAGAGGTCCCAACTTTCAGGGGAGAGAAGAGCTTGGATGTAGACATTGTGTGGTATGGAAACGGGACGCACAGTTCTATGAGGGGTATCTTTTATGGAAATACTAGAGAGATGTGAAATTTCAAGTAGGTGAGAGACAGATGATTGTATGGAGAATGTTGTCCGTATTGCTTGTTTATCATCAAGTTCAATGGGAACAACAGGCTATATTTATAGTAGGGAACGCGTGAAAGGGTCACTTTGCTTGTTAATAGCATATCTCCGGCTATCATTTCTATCAACATCCCGCGGGGTCTATTCTACTGTTTACTAAACGGTCGAATGGAGAGCGGAGATTATTGTTAGTTCACAAAACTTCGCAATTGCTAATCTAAGCATGCCGTCATCAGAAGAAATTTGTCCACCAGGTCTCAATAGGAATAGCCTCGGTGATAATTCAAAGCTACGCAGACGACTGCAAACCTTCTCCGAACAACCTCAACTTCTTTCGTAACCTTACTACCATTGTCACAGTCTTCCTAACTTGCTTCATGGCAAGCTGACATGCCCTACAGTGGACAAGCTTTGATGACATCCTATCCTCAACTCAGCACCATACTAGTTCCACCAACTCCAGCACCTCCGACGGTAACATCACGATATTCAACCTTGTGTTATTGGCCGTAGTGCTTATTTTGAAGAAGCAACATGACGATAAGCTTAAACGAAACAAGACTGAAGAACTGAAAGCACTGCAAGGACAAGTAATGTAACAGATTCATAAGCATAGTAAAACATGCATCTATCGATCTTCCCATCAAAGCTGTCAATTTCAGGGCATGAGGTCTTTTTTTTCCCTAGTCCTTTGCATCTAATGTACTTTTTGAGATATCATTCTTGTGTACCTGTACAATGCCGATGCCTGTACCTTGATCTTTCTGCAGCCAATTCCACTCTCAGCCTTTCACACAGTTACACGACACGAGCACTTGTCCACCCCGCACTGAAGCTCCAGGCAGCATCAAAACCCATAATCAAACTCTATCTCTATCTCCATCTCAATTGACGAACAATACGTTCTCTCTGTGGTGAAGCTCCATCAACACTACCGCTAACAATGGCACTTACTAAAGCTCACCTTACCTCCATCTTCAGCACCATAGTAAGCTGCATTCAATAGTTATCCTTACAGAGATTAAACCACATACATTCTAACAAGCGTGCTAGTATCTCCTCATCCTCACCGCAATATCCGCGTACGCTGTCTTCATCATGGCTATCCTCATCTGAACTATACACTAAAACCCCATAGCTATGCAACCTACATCGCACATGCTCTCTCACTTCCTCTCCCCACCGCAATCCCCAGCCTCGCCACCCTCACCCCTTCCATGGCCGGCCTAAGCGCTCTCTACCTGCTTCCCCGTGTCCCCACGTCCATGCTAAGGCAGCTCACTCTAAACAAGAAGTCACAGAAGGCAACGCTAACTCGCATCCTATTCTTCCTCTTACTCACCGTCTATGAGACCGTCCTGGCCACCCTAGCGGGAAACTACATCTCCTCCAGCACTCAAGACTGCGGGCTCCAAGAGCGATGGAAGTCCCTCTACCGCGCCAAGGACATCACCGGCATCAAACGCATCCAGGATTCGGGTGAGTGCTGCGGCTTTAGGAGTGTCTTTGATATGGCGTACCCGTTTCCCGGTAAGGGACATCCCAAGAGCACGTGTTCGGAGATGTACGGAAGAAATAGGAGTTGTTTGGGCAGCTGGAGGGGAGAGGAGAAGAAGGTTGCGGGGTTGGTCGTACTGGTTATCGTAGGTGTGTTTGTGTGGGAGGTGAGTTCCGTCCATGTCTCCTTTTTCATCTTTTGCTCTTTCCTCTTATCATATTTTCGAAAGCCAGTTTTTAGAAGTCATTTTCTTCCGCTAATACCCCATTCCTTAGCTTATTGTGATCTTCCTTGCATCTCCAAGCGACCAATCTTCTTGGACCTCCCCCCTCCGGCCCTTCTCTCGCCTCTTCTATCTACCTTCTGATCAGGATGTTGTGAACGGCCGCAACCGACAACGCTTCCTCGAAGATGGACCAAACCGTAACCGGTACTCCGATAATCCCGACGCCGAGGGGGACGGTGGTCACGCCATCGAGGATGCAGGACGGGTGAGCGAGGATCTGCTCGAAGGAGACAGGGAGGATGAAGATGAGATCGGAAGGAACAATTGGGTCGGAGTGGAGGGAAGGGTACAGCCTTCGAGACTTAGGGGGTAGGTGGCCTGGTCTACCGTTTGGGATGATCGGAATGACGGGGAAAGGGAGGAAGGTGAGTTATCAAAAGAACACTGGATGCGTATATAGAGTGTTCGTAGTTTAGTCGTTGAGTTGAAAGCGAATATATGACGTCCTTATACCCCCTGGTGTCTCCTTTGCCGCCGCCCATATGAAAGCCGAAGTCCCTGCCTCGGATATCACAGAGATAGACCAACGTTCATGGCGGAACCCGATCCAATCCCTCGACGAAAAAGGAGAAGAGGTCTGCTCATCATGTACTTGGAGTGGTTACTTCGATCATCCCGCCCATACCGTCACTCCCACGGTTCACTTGCATCGTGCCATTCCTTATACACGAGGGGATCAAGTGCGAACCCGAGCAGGATTACGGAGGAGGTAGTTGGGCTTCCGTCCGGGAAGTTGGTGTAGATTGGGCTATGATGAAGGATTAGAAGAGCCTGATCTGGAGGAGACAAAATATGATAAAGGACATAAGTAACCACCCCACGGACAGAAGACCAAGAGTAACAGGAAGCGAGAAATACATGCCACGGACCGCAAAGGGGATCCAGGAGCATTTCCCCCAAAAGATACCGCAGATGGTGCAAGCTGCACCTCACATGTTCATAAACGCGACTCACAGGCTCGAACATTCTCTCATTCACAACCCTCCCTCTCAAACAAACGGACCCGCCCCTCCCAAACTCAGAGTCAAGACCCCTCCTTTATGTTTAGAAAAAGACGGAATACCGAACAATTCCGCCGTGGTCTAGTTGGTTTTCCTTATTTTCCCATTTTTCTTACTTCCCCTGTTCGAGTCTTGTCATCACCAACTTAATCCACACTGGGTAGAAGATAAACGAAAATCGCCCCTGGGTGGTTTTCTTGGCCCTTATCCTTCTCTAAGGATAAGGGTGTTGTTTTGCTCTTTTCTTTTTCTCTCCTTTATTTTTCTTTTTGGATGGCGATGAGGGTTGATGGTTAAGGGGAAGATAGGAAGGGGGATGAAGTTTTCTTTGACCATGAACCTGCAGATGAATTATAGGAGAAATAAAAACAAGATAGAAGCGGAACAGATCTTAGAGGGTTGATAGTTCTATCACAAAACTTAAGTTTGACTTCGGCGATACACACTTGCGCAGTGCGAAAAACGGGAGATAACAAGGACAACATCTATCATTGAATAATACCTTATATTAACATCTATCTTTATTTTTAAGTGTCTCGCATGAGAGAGAACCACCCATGATTCAGTTCTACACAGATTCGCGCTCATTACAATCGAGAGGTAATGGAAGCTCCAATTATCGCGCTGAGAGAAATCTACTCACCATCCTTCCCTTTATTCGAAGTTCTACGAGGATTCAACCCTAACTCAATCCCTTTGATTTGTAATGCGAGGCTCCTAGAGTTTGATCTACACAGCAGCAGATTACCTCCCATATACCACACGCCAGGATGACCTGAAGGACGCCACATCTGGTTATCGTCAGTCTTTTCTCATCTCCCACCCCTCACCAACCAGAAATAGGGGTAACTGACCGCATTGAATTCACCTTCCTCATCCATCCCCCACACGTCCTTGCATTGATCCGCAATCTCATCTCCCAACGTTTTCCTCAAACTAGTCCTCATGTTCTCATACCCAGTAGCAAGGACGACAACATCAGCGTCCAGCTTTCGTCCGTCCGCCAGGATCAGATGTTTCTCATCGAACCCACTAATGCCGTTCTCGCTCCTCATAGCCCTGATCTTTCCAGCAGCAATGAGCTCAGAGCAGCCAACGTCAATGTAATACCCGCCCCCTTGACGGTAATAGTTCGACAGGATCCCAGCTCCACCGATTCCCGAGTCTACCGCAAATCCCGCTTTCTGCAAGCCGATGAGGAGGTCTTTGTCAGCGGCGGTGATCTGATCAGTGGCGTCTCTTAGCATTCTGAAGTAGATAGGCAAAGGCACAGATTGCTCATGCACGTCCGCATCTTCGGTCTCAGGGCCTCCCTCTCCGTACATTGTTTGTGTGAGCATGGGTAGTCCTTTGTCGCCGGTGATGACATATGTAGGACTGCGCTGGATGATGGTGACATCTGCACCGGCTTCATAATAATTCTGTGCGATATCGTGCCCGGAGTTACCCGTCCCAACCACAACCACTTTCTTTCCCTGGGAATTGCCGTGAGTGCTCGCATCCTGGTGTTGAGATCCGTGATAGAGAGTGCCTTTGAACTGATCTTGCCCAGGGAACGTTGGAATTTTTGGCTCTCCAGAATGGCCAGTGCAGAAGACAACGTGCTTAGGGCGGAAAGTCCGTTTCTCACTCTTGTCCTTACGGGATAGAGTTATAGTCCACGACATAGCTTCATCGGACCATTTGGATTCGACGATCGAGGTTTGTAACCAAACGTTAAGCTCCAGGAGGGAAGCATAAGCTTCGAAGAAATCTGCAATCTTGTCCTTCGGGGTAAAAGTAGGCCAGGTGCTGGGGAATGGCATGTACGGGAGATGACACATCTGCACTGGGTCATGCGTGACTAAGGTCTACCCATCGTTAGAGTTGACTGGATATCTTACGCATGATATAGATACTTACTCTATATCGTTTACGCCAATTATCTCCAATTCGCTGATTACGATCTATTAGAAGGCAAGGTACACCTATAGCTTGAAGCCTTGCGCCAATCATTAGACCAGCTTGACCTACAGAGTGTGAGAGCACGCTAATAATAAAGTCATTGAAAAGATTTAGATGGTCTTACCTGCTCCCACAATAAGAACTGTAGGGTCGTCATCTAAAAATTCTCTTTGGCGTTCCCGTCTTTCAAACCAGTTGCCCTTAACTTTACCCTCATTGAGGGAGTTCTTTCCCCCATGCGGTCGGTCGTGACCAGCAGCTTCTTCATGGCCCTTCAACTCGAATAGAGCAGTAGAGATTAGATACCCTTTCCACTGGCCATGAACATCTTGAGTTAGCCTAATCATGCCTCTACCACGTCCCACTGCGGTTTCGAATGTATACATTGATTCCACCCATTGCAAGGGACCTAGATCTGCTAAAATCGGAGGCAGTTTGGTAGGTTCTCGGATCTTGAGATTGCTGAACCCAATCTTTTTCAGATTAACCTCATTTGAGAAGAGAGAGTTGATCTTTTCCAACGTGTGGAATGTTCTCAGGTCCCACGTCAGGGTGACAGCATCCCGCCACCAACAATCGTCGTGGAGGATGGACGACAGTTGAGATGCATCACCGCTAGCTAGGACATGCTCGAAGTTTGCAAGCCATTCTGTTGCAACGGCACGTGGATCAATCTCCTTAGGTGGTTTAACTGGGGATGGAGGAAGCTCAAGTACATGAGGATAGCTGCCAGCTTTAGGTGAAAGAAAATCTGTCGTCATTGTAATTTTACGACTTATGGATGAAAGTTGAGTGGGAAAAGAGCATAGATAGGTAAAGAGTGATGATAGAATTGAATATATAAGCTCACAACTGAAGAGATGGAAGTACTGGGTCAGTTACCCCTTGAAGAACAACTCCCTTTTGTCGACTCTATTTGTAGTTTGAATACGACTTACGGTTAGAGACTTTCCGTCTGTTTCGGTTTTCGATCGGTATAGGACTACCCCACGACCCCTCAGCGTGGAGTTGCTTCATACTGCGGGGTTGACCAACAAGAGCTCCACTTGTTGAACGAAACATCTCGTCTATCGGTACTGGATTGGTGTGTATAACATACCGTAAGCGTGATCTAATCGCGGAATATCGTTATAGGAAATGTTTAGGGGATCAAACCTAATGGGATAGGCCACTCTATGGCATGAATGGCGGATACTGACATAATGCCCTATTTCCGGTACTAGAAATATATAGACTTTTAATCACCCCAGTCTCCGTAGCCGGGATAGAAAGCTACTCACGAAATCATATATTACATTCGAAGTGCTCATTCCTAGCTGAGGCACTGTTGCTTTCGATTTACCCCTGGATATCTGTCAAGAGGATGAACTTCACGAAGAGTGTTGTAAGTGACGTAAGAGAATAGGAAATGTAATGATGAAGGCTACAATCACATCATATTCTAGCGTCCCTCTGCGCTAATATCAGCTATAGAGAAGGAACAATAAGACACTTCCCGTTAACAAGTGCAGTGTAGGTCTCCCCCAACCCCATCTCCACCGTGGTGTCCTCCTGCAACTTCTTTCGCCCGTGCTTCAGCCGCATACCGACGGATGCTAGACTGTAAAGCAAACTTCACCTCGTCCGTAGTCATCCAAGCTGTATCCAAAGCATCGAAGGCCCGTTTCACAATGGCCCTGCTCTGAAAGGGAATTTCCTCAAGCATAGCTTCGACTTTGACTTCCGGAACCGCTGTGATACTACTCACAAGTGCGTCGACCATGGACAAAATGCTCTCTTCCTCGCTTGCGGATTGTTTCAAGTACAGAGAATACCGAGTATCGTCGCAACGGAAGGTTACCTCACCAGCTACAGATAATTAGATTCCTATTGATGAGTTGCTCTGTCCCCTCCTATGAAGACTTACATCCATACTGTCCATGCTCTAGACCGTGACCACATCCGAAGGCCCATTGTCCACCTTCAAACGCAGCAAACAGAGCACGGCAGCTGCCATAGTTGAGGTCTTCCAAATCATGGAACAAAGCACAACTCTCGAAACTGATCTCGGCAATGACTCCATTAACCAATACTGATATATGAGGTAGATTGTTGTTCGCGCATGACTTCGTTCCGATGATATCGCAGAGTTTATCAATGGCATCCTCCGCTAAAGATTGAAATACGAATGTACGCGGAACGCAGGCGAAGGAGCGTTCAAGTAGGCGCTCAGGGCTGTAACAGTTAGGCGATCGCTTGGCCGACGGTGCGTTGAAAGATTCATTCCGCTCCATACGATGATCGAGATTGGGTTGACGGAAGGCTAGCTTAGTTGGAGATAATAAGCAACCGAGAAAGACAATGAGAGTCGCGATTGCCGATGGAATGCCGCTCGATCTTCGTTTGCGAGAACTACGTGGTTCGTTCATGGTAATGGAATCTAGTATGGTTTGTTGAGTGTAGTAGAATAAGATATTTTTAGAGAATTCTTTTTAGAATTTAGGAATTTATTGAGCGCGTTCCGAAGTTTGATCCGTGACTTAGTTGTGCCAGCAGAAATATATCATCTGGGATATCTATCCTGCACTTGTGACAGCTATGTGGAACTTTCATATTTCATGTGTACACAGAATATGCATTAAGTGAAGAAGACAATTGACACGTAATTAGTGAAATCGAGACACCGATAGAGATGAACGGTTATGGATAAAACATGATGAAAATCAACTCCTCGAATAATGTGGTCATGTAATTGACGTTGAGACGGTGAGGAGGAGACTGTATGATGCGAAAGTAGTCTGGCACTATCTTAGGAACTTATTGCCTATAGGGTTCGTTGGACCTTGAGGATATTCAGCTTCCAAGGCCACGTACATAGTGAACTGGGCGAACAACAGCCAGCTGCCGATACGCTTACCCTGTACATACGACGGACAGAATACAGCAAGCATACAGCAAGTGAGGATTTGCAAACCTGACAAAAGAGATAGAATTGAAATACGCATTCAATTCATTACCTTGCAGAACACCCGCTGGTCTTATCACTCAGCTGTTCACAAAATTTGTAAGGTATGATACATTTACTCAATAACGCTGTGATATATCTGATGGATGCAGAAGAGGTTGAGATTTAATCTTGAGGTTCATCTTCGAAAGATGAGATGGGTACACGGCTTAACCTCGGAAATTGAACGAGAAGTCTAGATACCAACCTCATCCTGGTCCAACGTCACTCAAACATGCTCTACACTCTCATTATCCGATGCTATTCTGCATGCGATACTCAAGAAATGCATCAAATGTGGAAATCCCGGAAAGCGTCTGTATCTCCACTCACTCTTACCACAACCCCCCTCATTCACTGTAGAACTACGCTTGCTGTGCATTCATTGAACTGGTCTTCAAATACGGACTGTTAGCTAGTAAACAGAAAACAGCTTCATCACGAATTCTCATTACGTGTAGCTAGCCGGACATTGACTACAAATGACTGTACATGGAATGGGATGATTTATTGGTAAGGCGTTAGTATAACTTGGGTGTTTGGTCTAGTCCATTCACTGCATATATTTGAACTCAAAGATGGCCTGGAGTACGGTCCTCAGGAGTTGAGGTATGGTATCTATTCTATGTCCTTTCGTTACGTTTCAGTATAAGGTATGATAAGTAGTCCGTCAGATCCACCTAGCTATGACTACATCAGAGCCACGGCGGCCTATAACTTGTGGGCACCATCCTCGTGATCACGAAGAAGAACGGAGACGCCACATCCACTATCAACGGATGATCGACCAGATAATTTCTCCACGGCCATACTGCTAATTCATTCCTCTCCTGCAACCCCAAACTCGCCACGAACCGCTGCAAGCGCGCCTCACCCCAAACCTTACGCCCTTCCTTCGCCGCTTGGACATCTAGGCCGGGTAAATAGTCCTGTATGCTCTCGGGAACCTCATCGAAGCGTGAGATCGACAGCCTCAGAGCATATTCGAGAGCGCCCCGACCGACGTATGGAGTGTTGGTGAAAGGCGTGAAAAACTCAGTCGTCTGATAATGACGGCCCCAATCCCACAGAGTGGACTTAGGGGAGGATATCGGCTGGACCGAACGGTGAAGGTGGAACAGGAAGATGGAGAGTTCGCGGGAGCAAGGGGGAAGAGTGGACTTTAGTAATGAAGGACTCGCGTGATAAGTGCTCAGGAAGAGTTTATTGGTACGGAGAAGATCCGGAGGGCCGGGGAAGAAGGAATTCCATGTGAGTATGCGGAAGTTGAGTTTACGCTTACAGAGCTGTTAGCGTTGGCTTAGGGACCAATAGGTTTCAGTTTGCGCGTACTTGGGTACAGACTCACTTACTTCAAGGCTTTTTAGAGTTTCTGTAATCACTTCGCATGTCTTATCATCACCTAGATCCTTTCTCCTCCATGGTTTCAAGACAGGATCGAAGTGGTGTAGAACCCAGTTGCGGTTCACGTGACGGATGATAATCGGACGAACGGCAAGCACCCAGTGATTTACAATCAGATCTGTTAGTTCCGTTGGGAGTTTGTTAGCTGTGATTTTGGAGAGTATGCTTTCTTTCGTGGGGCGTATGCTGTATATGAGAAGACTCGTGGAGAGCGCATCGCTATCGATTGGGATACCGTAAATGAGATGAGTTTCGAGCTATGGACTGAATTCAGTGATAATATTGTTTCTATATTCAGTGGTACTTGTACCCTATTTCCCCCAAGTGGGTCCATGTCCCCGAAATACATGGTGCTGAATAGATGGTGATGTTGAGTTATAATTCTTGCAGTGATAATCCTAATAGCTGTGTAATAACAATACTGCGGCCTCCTAAGACGCAGCGTAATTGACTAAGGCTTATTGGTTCTGAGGTAATTGCGTTTAATCCAAGAGCATATCAATGAATTCTCTCTACCGGAGTTAGTCTTTAACCACAGTCTGATATGCTGGAGACCTCACTGTGACGACAAAATCTTTAAGCTGATATCCGTAAGCTGACTATAGCCCTAAGTCTTCATTAGATCTCCCGAAATAGTCGCTTTCTTGAGCAGAAACTATAGTGTCGTTTCCGGAGGCCGGTGGTCGGTGGACACGCGCGATATAGATAGTATTGAAATTCCGAGGAGATTTTTACGCTGGATGAGATCTTTTAGTTTCTAATAGCGAATTTGCCAAACCATTTTCGAGACCTAGACTGTGCAAAGTTTTAGAATGAGGGGCAAAAAGAAGAGAAAGATACCGTTTATAATGCAAAAAGAATTGGTAAAAGACGATTCCATTGCGGGGAATTGAACCCCGGCCTTGTCGGGGCCCTGAAATCAGTCGTATAGCTGAATTCTGAGAGCGACAAATCCTAGCCACTAGACCACAATGGAGTTATAGTAAATTTGAGAGAGATAGTTGTATAGAATCTCACGGATCTGGTACACTGGGTGGGGAATGGAAATGACTATTTCAGGTGCACGGACGCTTTTCTTTTAACATCCGCCAAGAAGTACTAACTCACCAACGGCATTAGCTCCGTATACACATCAACGTCAGGCTGGAAATTTCTAAGGTAGTTCTCAATCTCCATCACTTGTAGCTCCCTCACGATATCCCTTATCAAAGTTTTAGCTTCTCTATGATATACCTAAGCTTAGGGCTTGGCTGTTCCATCGTTCGCTCTACATAACTAAGTTCCTTACTCAAATCTTGGTATAAATCATCAAGAGTTTAACGAGTAAAGTCCAAACTTCCAGTGTTATTCAAGACCATTAAGATCCTAACCTTCATTTCGTACCGTAGTGCGTTCCAGCCCGAACGGCGCCGAGCCATGAAAATGTTTTGAAGCTCTAGTTTCGGTGAGAGGACGAATTTCGAGGACGAATTATTCGAATGAAAGCAATGGATCAATGGGTAGGAGAGATACTACATTTAGAATCACTCTTCAAGCCCAAAACTCACCTCGTCTGATGCTAGGTTCATGTAGTCGACCCTGATTTGGAAGAAGCGGCCGAACAACATCATCAGTTGGTCGAAGTCGGCTGGACTATGAATTATCAGTATCCGAATCAATAATGATTAGATAGACCCACTTTTTCGCTTCACTTTCAGCTTTCATCAGTTGATTGATCATTAAGAAAAGACGACCGGTCTCTTTCCTATGTTAATCTACACTTTTACGTTCTCATGCTGAACTCACTATTGTCAACCATTGTCAAGTATTCTTCCTCGCTAGGGCACTCTGTAAGGTACGTAGTGTCTAGATCTATACTTTGTCCTAGCAGCATATTCGATACGCCCTCTATGTTTGGTGTCAAATACAGTTTGAAAATACGGCTTGTTAGAACTCCTACCTATCACAAGAGCAGTACACTCTATTTCTGAGCTTCTGTGCCTCAGCTACAGCTTTAATCAGGATATAGGTCGAAGAGTTGATAGTTTGGCCAATTCCAAATATAGTATGTGCGGTAGGCATTCCTCGGCGGAGAATGGAGTTGTCCTCAATGTCATCGAACCTAGGCAGTCAGCTTCGGGATTCATACGGTATGTACAATTCACGACGTCAAAGAAGACGTATGCAACAGATCTACCACGCTTTTAATCGTTTCCAAGGAACCTTCGGGCACGTGATGCCATGCATTCAAAGCATCGATCAACACGTCTTTCACACCTTTCGATGGGGGAGAATTGATGTAGCGGAATGGTGCGAGGATGATTTATCTCGATGAGTGAAGAGTGTTACGTAATTTATGTGCACTTACACACTCTCGAGGTGGGCTCCATTCTCCACTTTCTCCTTGAGGTGATCCTTCTGGTTCGACCTGCACATGGGTTTGGATAGGACCTCGTCAATGAAACATATGTAACGTAACTCAGGTAGTTATGCCTCGGACAAATATTGACACACCATGAGATAACGTGTCACGACACTGACCCTGTATTTCCTACCTATTTTGACTGATTTACTGATGTTTAGTTTGTTTACCTAGAACCGGGATGTGCGGGAACCACTAGTTTTTTTAACCACCATAACCAGCGCCTTAGGATCTGTATACGCACAATATTTCACAACCTACTAGTAGCGGTGTCTTGTATAGCGCCTCCATGCATGCACAAAAGCACGATTTAAAATCAGAAAGGGAAAGTTCATGCAAGTACTACTATCTTGTTTCTGCTCACAAAATGTCTAATCGTCGAAATTTGAGGTTACTAGTCAGAGCCCAAGCATTCTAGTGGGCAGACATAAGTGTAAACCAGGGTGGGGTAAGTGGGAAAGGGGACAAATCATCAGTTCAAATTTACCCAAAGTTTTGGACTCAATGTGCTTAGTATCATAAAAGGGATTATATCATAATTGTAATTTGCGGAGTTGTTGGTTATGCGATACCGGTAGGTATAAAGAGATAGGTTACTCTTCTACCAATAACGGTGGAGGCCGAACGTTCTCTGGGAATGTAGCTTCCCATACGGCCATGACCCGAAGCATCGTCCCTTCCTGGTTCTCTGGAGCTAACATGTGGAGCGCAAGTGGTCTTCCGTTGAAATTTACAAAGCCTAATAGGAGTTGTCCACTGGAAAGCCTGAGGCAGAACCAACGCTGCCAGTGCGGGAGTCGCAAGGGCCAAGGATGACATCTAGATTATACTCATCAAGTAGTTTCTTGACACGACCTGAAGCGAAGCTTCGTAGAGCTTTTATGCTTCTCTTAAACGCTTCTTTCGTCGTCTGGTCATCTCTTGCAGCTTCTAGGAACGACTGATTCTCATTCCCTACACTAATTAGTCTCATGGCGACAACTGTTGCTTGCACTTACCAGGATTCAACTCCTTTTCAGCATGTGCCTTATTGAAGTCAACGAGCTCCTCGATATTCCGCGGTGCGTTCTCAAAGTGAGCTAGGAAGGCGGAAAAGCAGTTACGAAACGCACATGCTATATATATCAGCTCTGGCACACTCAATCGACCAGTGTAAAATGCGATGCATAAGGTAGAGATTTTCCATATTTTCCGTATGGGGCATTGCACCGACAATCTCGTCCCATGAGGGGATTGGCATAAATAGAACAACTTTAGCTCCAAGAGAGCGTATTTTGTCTGCTGCAGCAAATAAAGCCGCATCAGTTTGTTCGAAATACCCCTCTATGGTTTCCATTGCAGACGGGTATGACCGCCACTTTGTTGGGTCCAAAAAGCCCACCTTGAGGCCTTCTCAAGATGACACTAATGGCAGATACTTCTCAAGGGCATCGCCTTGCATTATCGCCGCAAGATGTGCCAAGTCAGTGACATTTCGCGCGAACCCTCCTAAACTATCAAAGCTAGGGGCTGCAGGTTGAACAGCGGTGTTGTCAATTAATCCTGGTGTTATTTTCAGCGCGTAAAGGCCAGCGCGACAAGTAGGCATGATTATAGAACCTTCAGACTCTGTATCAATGGATATTGGTACAAAACCTGCTGCAACTCCAGCAGTGCTCCCGGAAGATGAGCCAGCAGGGGTCTAAGACATATTAGAAGAGGACGCAGAAGGAGTACATCGCGCATACCGACTGACTCAGCCATGGTGATTTGGGAACAACACCCCCTTTGACATAAGGTGTCTGCGTCTGGAACTATGATCAATGCTTCATTTCACGCAAAAGAGGATAGTTTTTACCTGGCCACCGGCCGCCGATCACCCGGCCATTAGCGCGGTACCCTTTTGATTGCCTAGTTTCTGGAGGTGTCAGTTAGCTTGACGCATATTGGACACTTGGGATACACCAGATATCCTACCGACATGTTAGTTTTACCAACAATAATCATACCAGCTTCTAGGAGCTTGTCTACCACTCTTGCATTTGCTTTTGCCCTTGCCTGGCCTAAAGCAAAGCTTCCACATGTAGTGGGCATTCTGAGCTCCGGAGTCAAGTAAGCATCCTAGCACATGTGAACAATGCGAATAACGGCTGATACAGAGAGCTCATCCGTACCTTCACCAGGACTGGAACACCATGAAAAGGCCCACGAACCGAACTTTTCTCTCGCTCATTATCCAGTCGGTATGCATTTTCCAGCACAGTATCCCAAGGGGTTGAGATAACGGTATTAAACTTTAATCATGCGTGATTGTGCTTCTCTATTTGCTCGAGGTATAGAGCGGTAAGATTGATGCTGCTGGTAGCATTCTCTTGCAGCAGGCCTTGGATTTCAACTGCAGTCAGAGTGTTAGCGTGAGCCTTGGGTATTATGAAAATATGGAGAGCTGTACGCTTTGGCGACATGGTCTTGATTGATTTGATATAGAACGAAGCAGAAGATATTGTGAATATTTACTGTAGAGAACGTTGCATTACTTGCTGGTTAGAGCTTGACAAAGAAAAGCAGCCACTTTTCTTTGTAGCAGCAAACTAACATAGTGCTCTATCGGGAGCTACCCGTACGGCAGGTGAATTCTGTTGGACCTATGTTTTCAATACTCGTTAGACTAACTACTCATTCTGTTAGCGACTTCTATATATTATGTGAGAAATTGATGTTCTGTCATATTATACTGTACTTTGTAGAACTACAACTAGACTAGAATTATCCCTGTCGCTATCAGCCAAACACCTTTAGACTTTTCCAGGTTTGATTCAAGTTTACTTCTTATAAAGCGAATAGATTATCGAAGTTATATGTTATTTTAGCTTTGAAGACGGTCTTTCCCTATCTTTCACATGATGGAGAGTAAACTCCCTCCAGCAAAAGCTTCAAAAATCTCCTGAGAACATTCCGCGTAAGTTCTCCTTAAAGTAATCTTAAACATTGGTCGTCACTAACCAACTATCCAGAAAATTCTAAAGCTTTTTCTGGGTATCAGTGGACTTATTTCTCTTCACTACAAGAAGATCCGATCCGTTTACGATCGGAGTCCTTTATAGCATTCGTGAATTGGCCTGCACTCCTAGAGCGCGCATCCAAGAAGCGGAAAGGAACCAGCTGCATCCTCCTTCCTGACATTGGCATTGGCTATAATCATATGGTTCGGATTGTCCAATTTATAGATGGAGCGCGATGGGTAGCACGACTGCGACTACCTCCTTTAGCAAGAGCTGATTCTTATAAAGATGTTCTGGAGACCGTAGAGAAAATTGAATTCAACACAATTTCTCTTTTAAGACAGAGGAGCAGCGTACCTATTCTCAAAATCCATGGATTCGAGGCACGAAACGATTGTGACATGAAGGTATCGCTCATCTTAATGGAATGTTTGGAGGCAACGTTGGAATCGATTTGGGTATGAGCATACCGGGGGAGTATGAGCAAATATTCACGTAGGTTAAAGATCTGTATTCGGAATATAAATGGACAATTGACCGGATCTTTTTTATTTTAGGTCCAGCTAGCCACGGTGCAATTTCCTAAGATCGGAACAATTGTCTCCATAAATGAAGACAGCACGTACCAGCAAGGTCCAATACCTGGGCTGGGTGGCCCTTTTGACACAGCGTCTGAGTTCTTTCAAGTATGGGCGGCTAAGACCAAGTTTGGTATTACGGACGAGCAACTACGAACAGCATCCGGGAAATATGCTGATGAGATTGTTCTATCAATCTCGTCCTTCCCAAAATCCATTGGCGATTTAGCTGACCAACTAAGTGTCTGCGATCACGGACCATTTTCTCTCTGCGATGGTGATTTTGGCCACAACAATACTATTGTTGATGATAGATATCATATCCTCGGTGTAATCGACTGGGAAGTAGCCTTTGCTGCACCGTGGGATATATTTTCAGATTTCCCTCTGGCCTTTCAACAGTCCCACCTGCTATCGATGCCCCGTGGAACTACAACGAGGACGGCTGTCCTAAGAGCGCCAACCTCAGACAACAATTTGCAGACCAGAAAGAGTACGTAGCAGCTGTTGCAAGGTACGAAGAAATTAGGAGCGGAGGAAAGAACTGTTCTCTATCAAAATCGCTGGGAGATCTAAGAAGGCTGCAATTCGAGACTGCAATGAAGCTGTATGAGAATGGAAAGATTGGATGGTACTCCAAACTGATCGAGAATTTCGTCTCTCACAGCTAATATTTCAATGTCTGTGTCAAAACCCGTTAGAGCAAACCTATACCTAAAGGATTGCTTAAAGAGCTTCTAAAGGTAATACTTAAGGTGATGCTTTGTGGTGATACTTGAGATAGGTAATATTGAAATCGGAGTTGCTTAAGACGCATGTTGCTCACCGGTGTTGCTTGGGATAGGTGATGCGATAGACATGCGCATCTGCCTCGCATCTTAGTTTCGTTTACTAATAGTGGAAAATCATTCGAGATCTATTACGGGACTGATTGAGGAGACTCCAAATAGAACTACGGCCATCCCGGGAGGTCCGGTTTCGCATGTGTTCGATAACTCCGGCTAAGCATCACTTCCTCAGCTGTGTACTGACAGCAGCAGCTAATGCGAGAGAGAAAATCCGCACCCTGTACGTGAATGTAGCAACGCATTCTTGGTTGGTGGAATACACTGGACAAAAGCCTGGGTGTGTTTAATCGGCAGAAATTGCGTACAATCTCAAAGCACATGTAACGTCCAATTTGCATATAGAGTAGTGCTGGTGCAGACTCTTCTGCAATCCTGTGAACGGGCACTGGATGCAGCTCGGGCTAGGTAAGAGATAACCCAGTTGTGATAAGACTGGTGAGGACGGTCAGTATTCATCTCAGACGTTCATTTAGAAGTCAGAACCGCAACCCAAGATCTTCGCTTATCTAGAACTACAGCCGGGACTTAAGGATCGGCCCATACCCCTACAAGGTATAAATCATTCCTGTATCCCTGGCACTAATATAGAATAGTTGTTAGTTTACTTATCGCTGAACAAGAATGTAGGTTTGATTCCCCAATATACATACCGTGATAGACATGTATTATATACACCACTCTGACTTACTCAAATCTTAGCTAAAACAGCCGAAACTAGCTAAAGTCAGGGCTGACAGTTCCATGGCCAGCATAGCCCATTTTCTCATCCTGTATTTTCAATGGTATTTTTCCTAACGGTCTATAATATTTTACGAAGCCTCTAGCAGCCATATTCTGGGAAAAAGGAAGAGAAGAAAAGACAGAATTTGACTAAGAAGCTCCTTTGTGACTGCTATGATAAGTATCATCTTGAGATTCTCACTGTCATTATGTTTGTATTCCTCATCCTGCCTCTGGTTCGTCATGTTCGTAATATTCATTGTTCAACCTCTCAATTCCGGAATTTTCAGCCCCATGTTTGTAACTTTGATCATATAAGTTCTCCATGCTCTCAACATTTGCGATCCCCTCCATGGTCTTAGTAGTCTTGGCGTTTTTGGTCACTCTCGACATCATCGCTATCACCATCTGTGTTGATATTGTGGCCGTGTATGGATCTGTTCGACCCTAGCTATGGCCATATCAAGATTATGGCGTCTTGCCTGATCACATGAAATAGTCTATAGTCCAAGGGTCGCGATCGAGTCCATAGAGCTATCTGCTGCTCGATACCATATGCATCGAGTTTCGTAACCCCGACCGTAAGAGCATTAGCTCCGCCGCTCGCCCCAAAGTATCCACCAGGTATCCTTAGACAAACAATATGGAGCCGCTCGGCGAAGTTCCCAACGTAGGATAACGCCCTGTCTCTAGCACTTTATATAATATTTCTAACAGTATTCGAGAAATTTCGATGCCTCCGAGAGCCATGACGCGCCGCCTGAAGGTCAGCTTACGTATCTGATTTGGGGAGAAGCATCAATGTTGGCAACACCTATACACCCTTCGACCCGAGGAGATGACGTTATGATACACGAGCGGGCACCGGGGGTGGACGAGACACAGCCAGCCAGGGGAACTAGGAAATCCCACCATAACCAGCAGGGAGCAAGCTCGAGGTGCAATCTGTCTCCGAATCACTGTTCATCGACCACCTTCAGACTACAAATACCCAGAGCATGGATCTTTGCAGCACGCGCTTCGAGGGCGCGGTCCTCATTCCGCACGGCATCGTTATCATTCACACCTGCCGCTAAACAGTAGCGCCTCTTAATACTTTGACGTGACACCTATCCCTAACAATATGTTAGATGGTGAAGCTTACCATCGGGTAAATGTGATGCTGACTAGTGAAAATAGTGGTATAGAATGTTAGCTTGAGATGTTGTGTCAAACTGTATTAAAACAGATCTCTTACACAACATGTATCTGTGTTGTTTTATCTGTTTCCTTAGATTCATGCTCGTCGTCATTTTTCTGTATATAAATAGTCTGTATCTCTCAGTAGTAGCAGATCAAGCGATATTCTCCGTGCACCTGCAGATCCAGTTTATCTCACATCCTCCGCGCTGGCATGGCAGTCGTTTCGATCTTATCTTATCTAGTTCGTGATGTTGTGATATAAGACATATAATCTATAAGAGTTCTCTACTCTTGCTTTAAATTTTTTAGTTAAGGAATCAACATTATCATTCATCTTGAATCGAGAGCTTCAAAGATCTCTAGTCATGTAATTCTATAGAGCATCTGGCCGTAGACCAAGTTCCCGATTGGCCTGCATAATTCTCAACGTAAATATTATCAAAAAATTGGCCAGATTGTTATAAAATTTTCTACCAACAGTATCAAACACCCGAAAAGAGGCTTATGTTACCACGAAATATACATAGTATTCTCTACCTGGATCGGTCAAGCAACTATTTCTTTTTGAGCTACCTTATTGATTTAGCAAGCTGGCACCTGGTTTTAACCATATTAGATTTTTGCAGTTGCAAGCAGCCCTATTGTTATACCCAGCTCTACCTGTAGCGGATTGCAGAACTACGAAGAATCTAAATACATGTGTGAGAAGCATTCCTTGAATATTCCGTTCTTCATATCCCTGAATCATACTCTTCAATCTTGTACCTAAGTACTCTTTAGCCGAAGTAACCCTGAGCTTGTCTTCCTAGCGACTGCTGTCCAGCAGAATTTGCATGGCATCCATCTTGAACTTCACCGTTTCGCAATCTGAAAGGACCAGGATAGGTTACGTTCTGAGTCGCATCAGCTGCAGCCTGCTGAGCCATAGATTCCGTCAACTCGGGCCCATTCGCGCCGGCCAAGAAGCAGGACTGTCCTGGGTCATATAGTGGCTGTCCTGTGATGTAGATCTTGGCGTCAGGGGCAGCGTGCTGACGGGCGTTTGCAATGAGCTGCTTAACTTCGTTGTAATTCACGCCATTCTGCGCAAAGATACAGATTTGGACCCAAACTTCGGTGGGTTTGCCGTTTTGCTGCGCTTGTCGATCAAATGCTTGCCAAGAGGCCGAGTTGGTATTTGTCCAAGACTGAACAACGGCGCCACCGGTGCCGTATGGACCCCACATTTTTTGTCCACCGATAGCCACGTAACCTTGGGCTACATTCTCGGCCATCGAGCAGCCGATGAAGCCCATAGTGCGTTGGGCAAGTGCAGCCGTCTCAAAAGTGAGGGTGGCTGCGAGGAATTGGATAGGAGAGAAACGCATGGTGATTGATAGTTCTTATTGCGAATATTTGCAAGATCTTATTTGTCAAGGAAGTTTTTGTTGCTGTTGTGCGTTGAAGATGCTCTCATCCGACTCCTTCACTCTGCTCTTTATATCCGTCACGGCCATTGGGGAAAATAAAACGGCCCGTTTACTCCATCCGGTGTTCGCTGAGTTCAATTAGAAGAAATGAAAAACCTCTCTAAGTCTTTTTTGCATGTCCACTGATACGAAGCGGGGTTCCTGAAAATGTAAAAATCTCGCTGAAATTCGCAAGTTCGGTATACCTGAACGGGATTTTTGGAGTTCAGGTGTAGGAAATTGGGGAAGAGGAGTTCCTCGTTCTTTAACACCAACCGAGTTGCGAAACTATCAAAATGGTCATTTTACTCCTATTCCCCTTTCTAAGTCTGTATTCTTCTAACCAGTAATTGTAGCTACCCTTGTCTAGGAAACTATGGATAGGTTACATAGACGAGCGGAGAGCTGTTTATTCATATTGAGCTGCTATGGCGGGACGGAATTTCCGGGTTAATCAGATATCGGTAGTATATAACGGTAGTGCGAAACAGGTTGTCGGTAGTGACAACGGTAATGAATTATACACGCCCGGTAGCGAATAACGGTAACTGTGGGGAAGTTGCAGTTTCAGGGGCAAAATATGGAAGTGAGACTTGGTAATTGAATAGGTATGGAATGATGGCAGTATAGCACAATTATTGATCCTATCCAATACCACATTTCTGCTCGACATTGTGTAGAGGCTCTGAGAATGAATCATCCCGAAATGTTAGGACGGAGGCCGAGATCACCCGATATTTCTCATCTCTTAATGCATCAGAATGTGTGGGCCCATCGAAAGGTATGTGTAGCCGTCGAGAACGAGTCTATACTGTATTTCTACAGTGAGTGAAAATGTTGTAACAGAGCGGGAAGCGGGCAGAGCGGAGCGGAGAAGATTTACTGCCAAGATGGCGCACGAAACGCTAACCCATATTTAGTTTAACGTTAGACCGCTAAGCGAAAGCTCCCACAACCTACGAAAGTTTTGAACGACAACGCTTCCAACGGTAAATCCACGACATCAACGATAACAATCATTGCTTGGTGAAGTGTTCAAAGGCATAGGTCAGTACCATACCGGCGAACATCTGCAATCGCACTGCTCGAGAGCGACTGGATATTACGACACACGACTTGTCGACCGTTGCGCACTTCCTTCTGCTGCTATGGGATGAAATCTCGAGCGCTACTGATTCCTTACTACAGAATCAAAGGAATTTGTCGCAAATATCTTGAATAGTCGCGTAATATCTGGTTCTCAAAGAGCTTGCGTTCCCTTCGCCTTCATATTATATCCAATTGCTCGTCATGATTTAGATACTAACATTCTCACCACCATAGTCCGCTTCATCAACCGCAATCATGGGGTATGCCTGATCCTACATTCTCATCTCTATTTACTAACCACCTTGTAGTATCTCTCGTGACTCCCGTCACAAGCGTGCGGCCACTGGTGCCAAACGCGCATACTATCGTAAGAAGAGGTATGCATAAACCCGATTGCATCTGCAACCTTCGTCAGTCTTACTGACTCCGGTACAGAGCTTTCGAGAAGGGTCGCCAGCCCGCCAACACTCGTCTTGGTGCAAAGCGTATCCATCTTGTCCGCACCCGCGGCGGCAACCGCAAATTTCGCGCCCTCCGTCTCGATTCCGGCAACTTCTCGTGGGGATCTGAAGGCATTGCCCGCAAGGTCCGCGTCATCGGCGTCGTCTACCATCCTTCTAACAACGAACTCGTCCGTACCAACACACTCACCAAATCCGCCGTCGTCCAAATCGATGCTGCTCCTTTCAGACAATGGTATGAGGCACATTACGGTACCGGCTTAGGTCGCAGGAGGCAGCAGAAGACCGAGTCCACAGAGGAGAAGAAGAGCAAGAGCGTAGAGAAGAAGCAGGCTGCACGTCTAAAAGCGGTTGGCAAGGTTGAGCCTGCTTTGGAGAGGCAGTTCGAGGCCAGTCGTTTGTACGCAGTTGTTTCGTCAAGGCCAGGCCAGAGCGGACGTTGCGATGGTTATATCTTGGAGGGTGATGAGTTGGCGTTCTACCAGCGTGCTATCAGGAAGTAGAGGTGATATCTTAACTATGTATACTCTACTATGGCAGGGTTTAGGGATGATTCTGCGTTTCAATGGTTATCGTGGTAAAACGTGTCTATGAACGAAATCGAATAAGTGAATCACTATCTGGTCTATTTGAATACCCAGCTCACATAGCAGCATGAGCTAATCTCCCCAATTTGTACTGCTCGGCTGGACTGCGTATATTTCGCGGATATGTTTCAAAAGTATAGGACCGCATGCTTCCAATCAAGACTTCCTCCGAACTCAAAAGTGGTAATAGTGGGCCTAGTACGACTATAGTACACGAAACACTGCGGCGCTTAGATAGGCTGTTCCCGTCCCAGTGATCGCACGGTAAGAATCAAATGCTAAAGGCCTGCTGGAACATCAACCATGTCGCTTTAGATGAGATCCCTTCAACCACCAACCTATAACCCCCATAAACGCCAAAGTGTATTTTGGAAATGCGACACTAGTCAGTAGACTCTTCGACCTACGGAAGAGCGGTTAGAACAGACATCTTGCCATATACTGAAGATTTGATGCCTAGTTGAAGCGTTCAACTCGGGGTAGACCGCCTGACTAATGGTGGCCCTAATGAGAAGTATTTTTTTCCATGTTCTAGTCGGGATATTAGGGCGTGATTATTACCACAGGAAACGGGTGTTTCGAGATATCATCATGCTATCTTAATTGGGAGATACCTGCCCGCCAAATATACTCAGTGAGAGAGATCGATCAGCTGAAGCGGAACTCCCGAGACTATTCTGTTGGCTTGTCGGTATTGAATCGGATAGGCCCTGTGGTGTACTCTGTGGAGTTGAATGACTTCCTGGTATTGGACTTTCAAAAAGATCTGAAACGTTCAACTCTGTTGCGGGCGTAGCAGGTGGACCTCTAATCGGGACCGTCTTTTGCTTCTTTGCTCTTGCGGGGGTTCTCTTAGTCTCTCCATCCTGCTGATTTCTCTTCTTCGTCTGGGCCGTCTCTCCCCTTATAGCTCTATCAACATCAATCCCCTCAATCTTGACATCCCCTCTTCCTTCTCTTCCAAAGATTTGCTGAGGGACCGCTAATTTGGCCATCTGTGCTTCACCCTGCCCTTCCACTGGATCGAAAGGGATGACTTTCGCGTTTTGAATGATATCAGTAATCTTGAAATCATCCTCCAGGTTCTTAGCCTCCTGGTGGTCTTTCCTCGTCATCGCTTTCGCACGTTGGAAGATCGCCTCCTCAATAGTACCCTTCAAGACCAATGTCTCGACCTCTACAGGCCGGGTTTGCCCAATACGATGTGCACGTTTGATAGCCTGCGCCTCAATACCTGGTCGATTGCAGGGGTTGAGGAAGAAAACGCGAGATGCTGCATTTACATTGAGACCGAGCGCACCGCTCCGGATGTCCATAAGGAGGACGCGGATAGTAGGATCCATGTTGAAGGCGACAATGTATTTGGAGCGTGTTTCTGCTCTAAGAGTATTTGCGTAGATTAGGTGTTTGATGTGGAGCAGTTCCAGACATTGAGCGATGTAATATGCAGCATTCTCTCCATCGTAGAAGACCAGAATTTTCTCCGCACGCTCGAGTCCAATGATCCGGCCGAGGAGATAACTAATTTTAGCGGAAGTTGTGCCAATTACGTGAGAATTTCGAAGTGGAGACTCGGAAGGCAAGACGAATTTATCAAGTTCCGCTCGCTTCTTGCCACGTATAGCTGTAATTTTCGCAGGGAGATTCATTTCTTGAGGCTCCTCTGTAGATTGATTAGACCATTGCTGTCGAGACTTTTTTGGACTCTTCGCTGCTGCGTGGATTTTTGCAGCTACTGGGGTCTCATCTACGCAGGAGATAGGAATAGAAGCGCTAAGCTGCCCTCCCTGGTTCTTGTCATCGTCTGAATCATAGTTGCTGTACGCTTGAGCGATTACTGTTTCTCCGAATTCTTTTAGGCCCTTGGTGGGTTCGACAGCAGTTATCTTGGTGTTAACAAATATCTGCGCTTGCAAAAGGTGGTAGATTCCTACGAGCATTGGTTGAACGACACCGCCTAAGGCCCATGAATGGCAAGATTGATCAGGCCACTTATCGACGAAAACACCTAACTCATGTGTCCTTCCCAAAGCTTTCCAACCAGGGCAGTCAAGAACAGCTCCTGCAAGTTTCATGCTTTCCTGGAGAAGTTTACGATCTTCTGGTGAGCACCTCGTATTTTCCTTTTCGAGGTAGGAAGTCGAAACACTAAGTGTACCCTGAACATCCTTTTCTCTAAATCCTGTCCAGATAATATTACTCTGACGAAGATTGGCAAGCAAATGAGCTCGAGGTTTCGTATTCTTTCTGTGGAATAGGTAATCTCCGTCTGTCCGCTCGCTTGTAATGGCATTTGACCGGAGAACTTGAATGAACAGATTAGCGGTCATTTTGTCATGAAATGAAGGCTCGAGATAGGTTGTATGATGGGTTAATGGGGGTAAAGTGATGTCTCTCTCAACATCACATGGTCGTGTTTTGACAACTAAGCTGGAAAGTACTTTTCGCATCACACAAGAAAAACCCGAATAGGTTTTCCTTTGACGGTCTTCATGCCAATAAACATAATCTTCCCATTCCGCCGCACCTTCTGTAGATCGCGTCCAGGGGTGGACCTTCAGGAAATTTGAAGCCAGTAGACCGAGACTTTTCACAGCCCCAGCGTCTTCTTGAAAATCAAATGATTTCCTTTCATCTATTGCTCTTTCACGTAAAGCTTCAGCATCTAAAGAATCCTCTATTCCATTTTTCAGCAAATCGACTTCAACACCAAGAAGGTCCTTAGCGGGTGTCCCGGTAATGACCCAACGCCTGTCTGCTGTTACTAGTTCTTTACCGACGAAAACTGCTGCAGAATTGGACGAGGAAAATCCATGTCCTTCATCAATAATAATTCGAAGGAAATGAAGATATTTCAGAGGCGAAGTGTATATTTCGTCGGCTTTGAGACATCGACAGTCCCGTATCCGAGATGCCCCGATATATTCACAGTTGCAAGTGGTGACAGACTTTTTTGAGAGGCGACGACCTTGACTGTCAGTACCATCCCGAACCTCTTGTTCGAACCTAGGCCGACTGAAAATAATCAAATCAAACTCTGCGAGTTTACTCGGGCTTGGAAGAGGATCACCCGGTTTATCAATGACGATGGTCTTTAATGCGTTGTCCTCAACATGATCCTTCAATTGGAGCTGCCATTGGTGTACCAGGTTTCGAGGGACAACGACAATCGTTCCGCTACAAATCTGCACTTGTCGCGGTGCATATTTGCGCTGTCCCCTAACCAAGCGGACTGGTTCGACAGGAATGGAATAAGTAGCGGGACATTGATCTAGCTCTTTGATACATTGCATCATCTCTTCTCCAGTTCTAGCTTCTATCTTTCTCAAGGCAGCACGAGCAGGTATAGAATGCTTGTTGATAGTTGAAATAGTCATATTCACTAGGCTTGCCGCCACTGGACGACGAGCTAGGGATTGCTGATACTGAGATGGAATATTCGGCAGATGGTACTGTGTAGAAAGTATCACAGCAAGACATATCAGAGTTTTTCCCAGTCCCTGCTTTAATCAGACTAAGCTTTACTAAGAGAGTCATAAGGAACCTACCATAGTCTCTGCTAGAATGCCGCCCTTATTCGACTCGTAGTATCTTGGTGTACTCAAAAAGGAAACATCTCTCGGATTGTAATAATATACTTTACGCATGGGACTTGTTCGTTCATGAAGACGTGGGTCTAACTCTAGAACGGGTTCCGCTTCCCTCTGGACCATGAGAGCTGCAGAACGTGCTTGGTAGGGATACAAGAGTGTCTTGAGGCCCGGAATATGTATCTTATGGTTTAACAAATCATTGATAGCGCACCTCGAGAACCGGTTCCGCACCTTAGTAGCATCCGGAGAAGGTGATTCGAGCTTATTGAAGAGAAAGAATAGTGATCGATCTTCAAAGGTTCCCCAAACATTAAACATCTGCACGCAATCCGGCATGGGAGCGCCATGCCAGGTATTTGGGGAAACATCGAGTCTTCCAATAAGATGGTGCAATGCTGATCTCAATAATCTTCCGTCGCGGGATGACTGATTGCGGTAAACATCATCCGGTAGAATGTAGACACGAATGATGATTTGATGATTTGTGAAGAGTCTATTCAAGTTGATGAACAGTCTGACGCAGTCTGCATCCAATAGCTTTTGAACATCAACATTCAACGGTTCAGAGATATTGACTAAACCAAAGGTTTCCCGGTCGACCTCTTTCCAGTGAGCTGAATCGATATTTGCGTCATATTCATCGTGCCAGGTTAGTTCTATGTCCGGTGAAAGGTTTACTCGAAAGGTAGAATGATGCAAACATCCTACCGGTATGTAATCACGCAGTGCTGGACGTCGACTTCGATTTAGACATGCCGCGGGTCTAACCTTGGAGGATGAATCAGACGGAGAATCTTTCAGCGCGTCACTTTGGCTCAGATGAAAGCTATCCATCTGATAAATTCACCCCGACTCTATAACGAAAATTGAATTTAGTAGTCAACATTGGCGAATTTTTGGCTTTATCGACGCGACGGGACGTGAGGCAGCCATTTAAGGGTCCGTGCACTATTTTCTCTTTTCCATCCTTGCAACCCCTTAAGTTGGGAGAGTATATTTTTTTAATCCATTGTATTGCATTATCTACAATACTACGCATGCAGCCTCTTGGGCTATAGCGCTACTCTTCTATCTACATAAATCCCTATTCTAGGGCAATAATATGTCTAGTGAGAGTGTCTGGGGATTGAAGCTCCCCAGTTGTTCAAACTTTGCGGTCTAATCCAAGCATTAGAAAAACTGAACCAACTCCACTATATCCTTTGCTCTTCAATTCCCTGCATTATATATCGATCTAGTTTTTCCCCTGTATGCTATCATTTTGAATATGTTTCTTGTTCTTCTTCATTGATTTCTTTTTTATGTAGCAGCCAGTTAGCTGTTGAGATTTGTGTACTATGTATTGGGAGAGTATACGGACAATTCAAAACGCACTTTTAGACCTAAGCTAACTGCAGGACTACTATATACCCAGAGGAGGTATCTAGTAAGAATATCTATACGGATAATTTATTATTCTATACAAAGATACTCGTGTCTATTTTCTCAACGCGATATTATATTTTGCTATAGAACACGTAAGGTATTATCCGTATGGGGATTCCTGCCATAGATAACTCCTCTAGCGTATACAGTAGTCGTACAGTTAGCTCGGGCCTAAAAGTACGTTTTGAAGTGTCTGTATACTTTCCCCTTAGGTTACGGGAACGTTACATCAATCAGTTCAGTATCTAATTAAACAAGGGGTGTGCCTCCTCAGGTGTTTAGATAAAGTGGTCAATCGTCCCAACTTCCTGAACTGGTTTGTTTGAGATGACATCGAGCCGATACTTGCGAGATTCATCTCTGTTGAGACTTATCATCGAGTATATAATATCACGAGGAATTTGTCATACCTGATCTTGCTCTAACTCAGTTCTCCTATTCGGATAGCTGAGGGTTATGATATATTACACGGATATAGTCCTCTCTGTATGGACTTTGCCGATGACTAAAAGGTGTAACAGGCTAGAGCCTAGTGGTATGAGCGCGCCCTGCATCCGAAGATCAGCCAGTAATATTTTCCTCAAACCTGCCTTCAGACTCTTCTCTTCTTCTTTATCTTGATTGTAGATAGCATCTGGACTAGATAGTTGGAACACAATTACTAGAGGCCGCTCACAAAAGGCACATAACACTTATGTCTGTAAGAGTAGTTTCTCACAGTTATTAATCAGATTGCGACATGATGATTTCTTTTAGGCACCACGAAGTCTGAACCAGATGTTGTGCTGACACGCCACGCCCCTCATAGTTCAAACGCCAAAATGTCAGATACCGACCATTAGGGAGTCAGGCCAGAAATTCAGTCAGATCAAAGTAACTGTTCAATCGCTGTGTCTAAGCACCTTATCCGAAGATGTCCAATTCATTCGTGTTTCCTTCCACCACTGCCACTCCTTACTAAAGTCACGTTCCTTACGTTCTCTTCAATCACAAACTCGGAAAATTCTACTCTCGCATCTTCCTAATCACCTGTACTTGTCGAATTTCATGGCACTTTGGTGCAGTAGTACGCGGTACTTGCTCAGGTCATCCTACTGCATTGCAACTGATCATGTGGCTGCTTAAGGATACTCATTTGGGTTTAAGGAAATGGAATCTGCTATTAATTATCATGTATTCGCCACAGCAAAATCAGTTCATCTGGTTTTTTGGGACCCCAAGGGGTCTTCTTTTTGGCGTTTTTTTCTTTCGTTATTCATCATAATTTTTATGCTAGTACGTAAGCGATGAGTGAGGGAAGCGTATACTAATGATAAAATCGAAGTAGATATCTTGAAGGGGGAATAGATATAAGTCTAATATTAAATCTATGTGCCATGTTGTAAACAGAATTATATAGGTAGCCTCTTAAATCGACTTTAGTAACTCTAGTATTAGTCTTATTTATTTTGTAGAAATTTAAATTATCAATTGCACACGAGGAGGAGGCTATCATAAGTACAACTTTTGTTTTACTTTTTGATTCATTTTATAAAGTTGTCTGACCTCTAGGAGGGAAAAAAGAGAAAGAGCTTACCTTCGGTTTGCTCGGGTCATAATGTGAAGAAAGCTTACCTGTCCCATAAGAAATAATCCAGTAGTGTACCTACTGATCCTCTTCGGCATTACTTGAGCGCTTCTTTTGCAACGCCTTACTTCGACGAAGACTCTTTTTTTGTCTTCGCCGTGTTGAAGGTGCCTCCGGTACGAACCTTGTCATCAGGGGGCTCCTATAGTGACGCGGAATAAATTGGTGAGGTAACCACACCACAGAATCAATATTTTCTGGAGGTTGATGGTATGGCTCCCATAGCCCTGCATCGCTGTCCAGCGCCTCTTGCTCGAATAATTCGGCTTCAGCCTTTCGAGATCTCATAGGATCTGACAACGATCCATTATCAGGAGCTTCTAGGG
Source organism: Patellaria atrata CBS 101060 (assembly GCA_010093705.1). Classification (NCBI taxonomy): domain Eukaryota; kingdom Fungi; phylum Ascomycota; class Dothideomycetes; order Patellariales; family Patellariaceae; genus Patellaria; species Patellaria atrata. Next base: position 647,400 of record MU006094.1, read on the forward strand.
CCTCCCGACGCCAACGTGCTACCGAACGAGTGTTATATCTCGGTACTATGATCCCTTGGTTGGCTCGTCTCAATGCTCTACGACGTGCATGTTTCCGTGCTATTTTGGTCATATCCGCCGCTGCAGAGTGTTCGGCTGTAGTGGGTTCTACTGTCTCTGATTCTAGACCTATGGCCTTGAAGAAATCATTGTTTACGTTGAGCTCACCAGCTAGATTCGCCAGATCATTTCTTAGGGCGTTGGCATCCACCGCTTGTGGAGTAGGACTTGGAGCTGGTGCTGACTCCGGATCAACAGATGACATGGGAGTATTATAGGGTACAATATGCACCGGCCCGTCTATGTCGAATTGCGGCGTTCGAAGGAACTCCTGCTCCATCTCGGGATCTTTGTTAGGTATGAGACTATATTCCTCAGGAATAGTCTTCGCATCGGATATATCATGATCCTCATCGGCATTCTTGGAGTCCCGATGCGAAGTCTCAAGGTCTATCCCCCTTTCGTAGTCCAGCAGAATTCTATAACTTTGTCGGTGGATGGGAGGCTCTTCTTCATCCCTATGCACTTGAGCAGCATTAGTCTCTTCGGGATTCATTTCTGGTGGTTGTTCAATTCCGTTGCTGCTCTCGCCTCCCTCCTGTTTCCGCAACCAGCCAAATATGTTGGTGATCTTAGAGAACGAAGAAAGGGTAGAGAAGATTCCGGATGCCACCGAGGACGTTACTTGGGTTTCTGGAATCCGACCACCACAGCAAGGCAAATCATGGGTACGATAATGCCATTCTTCTATGTCTCCGAAACAGGTCGCCAGTCCACTAAAAAGTGTCTGCTGCTTATCGCAAGGACGAATTTCCAAGTTATTTGGAAATCTGCTTCCTTCTGCGCATTGCCCATGGTGTTGTATTTCGAGACACATTTTATTGTGTGATATAGGTGAATGACAAATCAGTATATAGTGAATGGGTAGCTTGAATGCGTTTTGCTTATTGAACCCAGTGTTTGAAGAGAAGATTGGAGAGGTGGAAATTGCAGGAAAGAAGTGGGATAAAATTATATTCAATCCTTTACTACTCCTATAATGAGACCACATCGTCTATAAACAGTGCACGTAGCAACCCCCTATGTTCTTTCATGACCATCGACATAGTAACAAAAAAAAGTTTTCGACTTCAATAGAATGTCAAGGAAGATATGTTTTGAGACAAGAGGAGACCCAATATTGAACATTGCGTAAAAACATACGTCCCGAAATGGCGACTGAGACATGCTTTGTGTTTGATTATATCTGAGTTCTCCAGAGGTGGCTATTCGCATCTTGGTGTGCACAGTAAAATCATATATACTGCAGGCGTGTATGATTGGAGAATTTTGGGAAGATTTAAGGGATTTAAGAGAAGGGAAAAGATGGTTATGGCTCTCGTTGAAACGCATTTGGTGCTACAGAGGTCATGGTGAGAGCAAGCGAGCGAGGCAAAAACCAAACATATCGCTCATAACAATTGCACCGATTTGTTATATGTACATTTTCTATTGAAAGAATGTCTAAATTCATTTCAGAAAAGTTCATTCGCGAGGTATTATGAGCTCAGCTCAAGCATAATTTGGTGATTGAGGCTGCAAGTCTTACTAATCTGCTTGTTAGTAGCTCAGGACTCTTGTTGGAATCAACAAGCAGTGATACACTTTCCTTGATGTTTTTGACACGTCTTGTTTCGTGTCTCTCATCCTTCTACTTCTGAGTTGCCTATATGCTAATATGAAAAATTTATTAGATGCCTCTTTCCGCTCTGGGTATTTGTCAGAAAATATACATATAACGAAGTCACGCACCAACGCGTTTCTACTCGCTCTATTTTGATATTGTCCCATACATTCTTCTCATGCTATACGGTAACAGGCTCGTCGATCAGTATCATCCCCCCTGGTACCCCGGTTGGCAGATAGTGCCGGCTACCATGTCGCTGGAACGAAAGTGATACGCACATGTGGTGCCGTCTTCAGAAACACCGGGAAATGCTGTCTCAGAGCACTTCAGCTCGAGTGAAATTGTACCAATACTTGGAACGCTCGCTTCCTTCAGCATATGGAGACATGCATGGTGCTTTAATCGTCTATGCATTGTACCGAGACATTACTCCTAAGCGGGAATCACTAGTTTTACAGCTATATTCAAGACTCTTATATCGCTGGTTACAAGGCCAATGAAAATCTCTGCTGAGCAAGCCAAGGTGGATACCTATTCAAGCTTAGCAAGTAACTGGGTACTCTATTTTATATTACAGTTATCAGCTTCGGGAAGCAAGCATATTAAATGTTTTAGGATTAGGTAAGGAAGTTCTGTTATAAGCTCAAATAGAGGACTTGCGTACCATAGGCTGACTCACTTCCAAACTACAGTGGGAAGACATTGTTTGTAGTTTAGCAAGTCAATCTTTTAGGTACATCACCGATTTGCATGCATTCCTATAATGGTTTCAGTGATTATTACTTTGAAATGTAGCCGATTGGACACCAGCTTCATGGTCAACACTTCTACACAACTAGTCTTAACGGTTGCATGTTTCGTCCACTCCAGTTGTTCAAAGCTTATATGCCACCACGACAGACGTTTTCAAGCCGATTGAGGCTCTCTTCCGATATAGTTAGGCTATTTTGGAAGGGCTGTGTAGAACGGTCAGAATACCACAGTTCCCCCTAACTCTCCCCTTCTCAAGTTATATGCTTTCTATACACTTGGTACCGCAGTCCTACATCTTAAATAAACTCGCAACGCATATTGTATGAGCATTCGTACAGCTAACAGTCATTTTGTATACTATGTTTCATGAGGTACGATGGAAGTTGAACGCTCTTTGAAGGCAACTATAACCTTTTACCACTGTTCTGGGTAATATTCATCTAGTGCTCTATCATTTCTTTCCCCACTCTCCTTGCATGGTTTCATTCCGACTCTCTGAGCTTGAGCTGCAGCCGTCATCCACCGCGCCACATCAGTCAGTTCGAACAAAGAAATGACAAACACCATTTTGCGAACAGTGAGCACTTAGATAGTGACACGACTATTATGACAAAGAAGATGAACGGTTGTGCAAAATGCATAATAGGAACAAAGAAAATTTCCTTCTTACAATCCGGCGATGTTTACACTTCCTTTAACCATTTCGGTCTTCGCATCATTCTCATTATAGTTCAATGAGAGTATTGATGTACAAAGAATGGAGATACATCCACTCGAAGCTATCTACGCCGAGGAAGCCGTTGCTCCACCATTGTTGCGTCCGTTGTTAAGAAAAGACCCGTTGTGTTCGTCGGACTGGCAAGACCGTACTTTGCCAAAACCTTGGTCTTCACATCCTTTCCCAGCTGCGCTGAGAGAGAGAACTGGTGTCGACAACATGTCAGAGATACAAATTCAGCGACTGAATGATCCAAAGATCGAAGATGGGCGGGGTGGGATCTCCTCGCACATACGCCGAAGGTCGCACAGTATTATCCGTCAACGACGATATTGTCGAAGATCGAATACGCCCCAGGGAATCGAAGTCAATAGTGTCGAGTCACCCAAGCTAGAAGAGAACTCATTAACGTTAGTGAGAAGGAGGACCGTAGATACTGTACGAAAGGAGGACCACAGCATCGTGACACCGCAACAGGCGGATCTCTCAGATCATATTAGGGCAGCTTCAGAGGAATCGAGGGATTCTACAGAGTTAACACCACACGTTTGCCTTTGCCCCCCCGAACCCAAGGTTCCACGGCCAAGAAATGGTTAGTATATGCTCTCTTTCTCTCCAAATGTTTTTGAGCGTGAATTTTTTTTTTCTTTTTCCGATGCGTTCGTTTTTCTTTCTTTATATTTTCTTGTGCATTCTTACACTTTTCTTGATATCAATAACTAATCCCTTTCTTTGTAGCCTTTATCCTCTATCGTCAGCATCACCAAGCCAATATTGCTGCTCAACACCCAGGTCTTCCAAATCCGGATATCTCAAAGATCCTCGGTGAACAGTGGAAAGCTGAAGAAGATAAAGTGAGAGAGCAGTGGAAAATTTTGGCTGGAGTAAGTCTTACTGCACAGACTTAGCTAACTGCAATACTGACCCCGTAAAAGGAGGAGAAGGAGCGCCATCAGGCACAGTACCCCGACTATCGCTTCAAGCCCCGTAGGCAGGGACGTAACAATAGCGGAGCCCTTACTAGCAGCGTATTATCAACTTCCCCGGATAGTGGACAACTGTGTGCCAGGTGCGGAGGACGCAGCATCATATCTCCCACTTACCCTCTTCCACACTATAGGAACAACAGCTTTACAGCAACCCCAGATCTGAGAGACGAAGCATTCGCGAACCCGAATCCTTCGCTGAATTCACAACATCACGCTTCAAACGCTGCTGTGTCTATTCGAATTCCCTCACCACCCAATTATACTAGAGCTTCTTCAATATCCCCATCCCAGATACCACATCTCCCCCGCGTTATTCACTCTTCTCCTCCTACCCCTCGATTCCACCGTGAACTTTCCCACGTCCTACCAGGCCGTCCCAATATCACAGAAATCGCACTTCCATCCGCAAAACGAGAAATGCTTTCACCCTTAGGTCCGGACGCGAAGCGTAGACGTATCGAGACTTCCAATCTCCCACCTAGGACGCAATACGTCCCAGTGAGCGCTCGGCTAGGCAATGGAACCCCTTTCCCCTTCCCTTCGGGCCCTTATCCTTCCCGTGGCATGGCTACCCCCACTCGTCTCCCAATGCTACAGCAAAGCATCATCCAGCGTCGCAGTAGCGTTTCCCGCCCTGATACTCTCCTCACACGCCGCTCACCAGCATCTATGGGACCTCCTCCACGGCCCAGCCCCAGGCACCTCTCTGCTTCCGCAGCAACAGCATCAAACCTGTCTGCTGCGGCGTCCAACAAGGCGCTTTCAGGTGCTCAACCGGCCGGGGAACCATTGAGGCTCGCACCGCTGACGGATCAGTCGCGCTCGGTGGAAGCCATGGTGATGTCGACGCCAGTACTGGGGAAGATTTGGACGCTGCGGCGTATTGCACCGGCGCTGAAGCAGCCCGTAGATAGTCCGGGCTTCCCGGTGCGAGGAGCTATTGTGGCTGTGGAAGGCGATACGGATGAAGGAGTCGAAGTGATGACTAGGTTCCTGGCCGAAGAGTTCAGACGTGAGGATGATGCGTACAAAGTTAGAGTAATGAGGGGCCCGGAGGTACCTAAAGGTACTAGTGAGGTTATGAAGAGAGATTATTTGAAGGTGATTGGGGAGTGGGAAAGCAAGGGTGAGGAGATGGAGAGATTCATCACCACCCCCATCTCGGTAAGTAACGAAGACGTAAGGGACAGAAGGGAAGAGGGGGAAATAGTGGAAGATGAGAAGACGAGTAGAATTGCGCAGCCGGAGCTGGAGCAAGATACCGCCAACAAACTGAGCAAGACTCCCCTGATCCTTCTCCCAACCTATCATCTCCGCGCTTCAGATGCCTACGCATCTCGGATGCCGATCCAAGATAACTACTCACCGATCGACCATTGGACGTGGATGGCAACGCTATGGCGAGGGATCGTGGGGCCGGATATCACAATTTTCGTCAAGGAGGTTCCTAAGGAAGAGATGGGAAAAGAAAAAGCGGTTGAGTTGAAAGAAGAAATTAAGACGATACTAGTTCAAAAAGTCAAAGGAGAGCCAATCGGCGAGAGAGAATTAAGAAGGGCAAGGTTTGAAATGGGGGAATGGGTTAGGGGAATTTGTACAGGGCTCGGGGGAACCCAGTGAGATGTAGATTGATACCAAAGATGTGGTAGATCCACGGTAAAATCGTACTCATGGCGTTTATCTTAATATATCTGTAATTAATAAATCGAGTTGCACAGGAGATTTTCGCCGGAGGATTGGGATTCTAGGTGAGGCCAAACACATTGTATTCGCTATCAACCCATTTTTGAGAGATGCGGTGTCATCCGCCCACTTCGACCTATGCGACCCCGGCAATTTCTGTCACTCGATCGTACACGCTACCGTCCGACCCAACCCATGCAGTGATTAATCGGAAAGAAGAGGCTATTGCAGACCCGTTTATGAAGGAGGGGCGCCACGTCCAGCACCACGGCCTGTAATATTATCAGTAGATAATTTTTTGTCACAAAGAAGCTCTTCAATCGATAGAGATAATGTCAGCTCAACTCACCATAACCACCACGGAACTGCGGCGCAAATTCGCCAGGAGCACCACCCTCCTTACCCTCACCACCAGCATCACGTCTTCTGTACTCGCCGCGATCACCGCGGTCACCGCCACGACCGCCGGGACGGGGCCTCCTCTCGCGGTCATCGCCGCCAAGCATGCCGCGAGGAGGTGCGTGCGAGCGCTGTTGCTTGATGTGGGTCTGGGGAACGATCTCAGCAGGGAGATGGAGCCATTCTCGCAAGTAATCGAGGCCCTCGGGGGTCAACGTATAGTAGTAGACTTGCCACGAGAAACGAGTCTTGAGGTAGCCACGGGAGGTGAGGGATTGACAGGCTTTGATGACCTATTAGGAGCTTTATTTAGTCGATGTTGGTAGAATCGTGTTAGGAGACGTACGTAAAGATTCTTAGTATCGATTTGGTCATGCTTGGGGAGATCAAAGTCCTTCTTCGCAACGAGGACGCCCTCTTTCCTCAATATGTCAGTACAATTTCCCCTGGATATCTGATACGCGCATATTTCATGCTGCAGGAGGACATACCGCGGAAGAGATACTCGTGGATCTTCTTGCGATCGGCCTTAGGAATCAGCCTGCATACATGTCAGTAGAAGTAAGTAGTACAGTAAGTTTGTTGATAACATACATGATTGCGGTGCTCCTTGAAGTTTGAAAAAGAGTGCGGAACCACAACTATTAACTGCTGATGCTTGGTGGAACTTTTGTGTGGTCGGTAAAGCTTCGGATCTTGGTAGGCGAGTGCAATGCCAAGACACTGTGGAATCAAAGTCCAACCTCCAGTCATGCACCACCGCTTGGAAAGAACAGACTTCTGCCAACCACCTCACTCAGTCCTCACGTCGCCTTGTTAATTTACTAGAATACAGAAAACTTGCGAAGCTTAAGTATAAGCAAAGTCAAAATCAGAAGAGCGAGCAGACATTCGATTACAGTCGATACTATGGCGTCAAAGACTGTTAACATACTCTTCACATCATTTCCTGGTCTTGGATTACCTCCTACCCTATCTCTCCCCATCTCATCTTCATCTACGGTTTCTGATCTTACGGAGTTACTCCATGAGAGAATACCAGCCATCAATTATCGCCTCCTAATAACCACAAACTCCAACAAGTTATTACCTGAAAGTTCCACTACACCGATATCGTCCTTGCTTACATCTGAAAATGATACATTTCTCCCTCTCCGCCTCTCTGTACCCTTATGTGGAGGTAAGGGTGGTTTTGGTTCTCAGTTGCGTGCAGCTGGTGGACGCATGTCCAGCCGAAAGAAGAAATCGAGAGGTGACGAAAATGGCTCCAGCAGAAACCTAGATGGACGAAGGTTACGAACAGTCACAGAAGCTAAAGCATTAGCAGAATATCTTGCTGTGAAACCCGAAATGGATAGGAAAGAGAAAGAAGAGCGGAGAAAGAGATGGGAACAAGTCCTGGAAATGGCAGAGAGGAAGGAAGAAGAGATCAAAAGTGGAGGAGCAAAGACAAGATTGGACGGGAGATGGGTTGAGGCGAAGGAGGATGCCGAGAATAAGACGAGGGATGCTGTTCTGGCAGCACTTAAAGCAGGGGTTATTGGGTCTAACCTTGCGACAATTGGGAGCGACAAATCCAGCACACCATCTGGAGAGAGTGAGGGGAGCGATAGCGAAATGGAAGAGGATGCAGCAGAATCCTCTACCAAACCCACGCTGTCCCAAAGACGTGTCCCCACTCGCACTTTCTTTGGATGGGAAGAGGACGAGGATATGAATGAGGATGATAGCGAAGATGACGAAGATGCGATTCCACCCACTCCAGAAGGGAAAGGAAAGGGCAGAGTATCAACATGAACCAAAAATCCGATGCTTTGGTTTGGCCGCTGCCCTCTTTTCTGTACCATTTCACGAGAGAATATGTGTATTGTTTTTTAACATTTTATAAGCACGTCGACGAGCATTACCAGGCGTTTAGGATAGCAATAGGGATACCCAATAAAGATTTTTCTTTTTCCCATTCTTTAAAAAGGTGTACTATATGCATACTCCTAGGAATCCTTGAACTAGCGCAGTTCTTAAGTTGGACCTTGCTCGCGGCTTCTCTAATTTTTGTCATTCGAGGTCAATCGGCGACTGCAGTCGCCACGTAGTCCCAATTCCTACTTTATTATACCTATCCTTAACTTTGACATAAACTTTTATCCACATACACACTTATGTGTACATGTACTACTGCGCAAGGTCCATGCTTCATTTCAACGCTTGCACACTTAGCTTCGATCCTTACACTCCCATTTACACTAGCATCGTTGGAAAATAAGTAGTGAAGAATCTCTACTCCTAGTGGTACCGTTTACTCATCGGCTTAAGATCTCTCTGGGAGGGTTTCGAAGCATCTATGGGGAAAGGAAAGAAAAAGGGGAAATCGAAGAAATCGAAGGCCAAGCAAACCGTGTCCGAGGACCCTCAGGACATTCAAAGGAAAGATAGCCCATCTCAGACCTTGGAAACACCGCCATCGCCAGTCTCTGCACATTCATATGCAAGTGCTATCGTAATCCCGAACGCAAATGCACAAGGACAATCCAAAGGGAAACAGAAAGCTCAGGAGCATCGGAGTGGCCGAATCCCATCCAACCCTCCTCCGAGTTACTTTTTACAAGCAGCACGCCTCGCTCGATTAAAATGGCATGAATATATCTCCGCTATCACAGGCAACTATACAACATGTCTCAAAGAAATTGTCATTAGAAGCTTAGTGGAAGAGGTTCTAACAGATCCTGAAGACCCCGGTTTGGATGAGATTATTGAAAGATTTAAAGCTCTTTTAGACCTGGTGAGCACCGCAGAGCAGAGGAAAATATCTACAAACGGAATATATTCAACTAACACCCGGGCAACTCATACTATCGACGCTTTAAATCCTAAGGGAGCTTCCTCAGTAGGCCTTAGTACTACCCGTCCCAACAAGAGCACAGCTGGATCAGATCCTTCATTTTCCTCTCCCATAACAGGTTTAAAGACGCGATTATTAGAGTTTCAGAAACACGTAGCAGAAAAACTTCTGCATGATGCTGAACAACTGCGCCTGAAGCAGGTAAAAAAGCTCGAGCTTGTATCAAATCTTAGTAAAGAGGTCTCCAATCTCTATCAGATTGTATGTACCCTCCTTGAAGAGACTGAGACCGTGGAACATTCCTTAGACAAGGTAGATGACTTTCCCACAAAGGGAAACTTTCTAGACACGATCAACAGTATTCAAGACTTAGCTATTGCGAATTCTCATCAGTTGGAATCGGAAGATAACACAGATACGAGTTCCTACATCAGTACTAGTCGTACTATGGGAACTAATCCAGGATCAAGCGGGACACAAGAAGACTATGCAGTATCCCCAAAACATACCACTTCTAGCAACAGTTTCAGACACGATATCCTATCCACACCCAAGCAATCACACACTCCAGCCAGATCTCACAAACTAGCGGATAACATAAGCGAAAATAAGATAAACCAACTTACCATAGCGGGTCAGAAGAGAGTCGACTCAGTAGCATCCCTTAAGAATACGAGTCCTAGCCGCAGCTCCGATATTGATAAGGAAGAACTTCCAGGACCAAATAGGAGGACCAAATACTCTGAAACGTATAGTTCACCATCAGGGTCCCTGTCTCTCGCTGGTAATACCCTAACCGAGAAGTTGGTAGTAAGAGGCTCTACGAAAATATCTTCCACCAACAATTCACATTCAGATACCCCGAAGCAACATCCAGGGCCAAGCATCACAAAGGGGAATCCCACACTACCCAGTTTGCCACCAATGACCCATTTTGACACCGAAAATGTGAGTTCTAAGATATCGATATCGTCCCACTCGCTTGCATTGGTTCCTCCGCCACCTGCAAAGCCGAGCCCTGATATATTGGCATCGTCCCCATCATCTCTATGGTGTTCCCTGCCCACAGCCCAGGTCGAGATTTCTACAACTGAAAGACGGAGTTCTGATGTGTCGGTACCACCGTCTTCAATGCCACCATCTCGGCCCCCCGAAGTTCAATTTGAGTATTCAGCTGTTGCGGTGCAAGGGTTCCGCGAAGCCACCCTCAGAGAAGCACGTTCGCTATCAACAACCCGTTCTGATACTCCAAAGGTGGATCCTGAGCTATCAGCATTGTCACCCTCACTTCCATCAGTTCAGTCCTCCAAGCCCCATCTCGGGGGTTCCCCTATCGCAGAGGAAGCTTTCCAGGGCCAGGCCTACATAGGATTCAGTTTGCCATCAAGTTTTGAGCTTGGAAAATCTACTCCTATAGAGAAAGCGATATCAGGATGTAAGACAGAGACGAGTTCCAGAAGGACCTCCAGCCATACTATTGAACTGGTTGATGGTCCAGGTGAGATAAATATCGATTCCACGGAACCCTATTTATCATCAACAATCCAAGTTGAGGGTTCCACGATGGCAAATTCGGAACATGATGTACCGATATCGTTGCCATCATTTCCGCCAGTTTCAATCGCCACGGGCCACCCCGAGGTCTCTACCACGCCGGAGCTAGTCTCGCAGGAACCACCCTCAACTGGACCCAGTTCATCCTCACTTCCGCCAGCCTCAATCACCATGAGCTACCCTGAGGGTTCTACTACGCCGGAATTAGTCTCCCAGGAGCCACCCTCCGCCAGGCCCAGTTCGCCATCACTACCCGAACCAGGGGTTTTCGCTAACGAGCAGAAGGAACTAATATTAGATACAATTTCTAGCAGCAGTCCTAGTCATGATACGGAGAAAGCTCCAGAACCAAAGGAGATATGGGTACACTTTACGGGGCCTGAATTGCCAAAACTTATCCCGTATGAGGGTCTCACTACTGGAGAGCAATTAAAGGAGACATGGGTACACTTTACAGGACCCGAACTGCCAAACCTCGTTCGGTTCGAGGGTCTCACCGAGGCAGAGAAGATATTGGATGTAACTATATGGGAGCGTCCGTCTCCCCCTCTTCGTCTTCCCTCCCCTCCGATCAACGGTCCCACAATACTGGAGCAGACTTCCCAGGAAACCACAATCGCGGAACCTGATTCGATGTCAGCGGACCAGTTCGAGGTTTCCTCTACCACAAAGCCAAGTTTTGATATATCAAGCTTGTCACCCCCACCTGTCTGGCATGTTCTACCGGAGTCGCAGTTTGTGGTTTCCACCGCACAGGAGAAGGCGGAATCAGAACTTCAATACACAACTGCCAACTGCGATTCCAATGGTGATATGGAGCAATTCGAAGGTCAACCGAACCAAAAAATGCTAAAGGGAAAGTTAGTAGAGCATCATTCACCATCGATAACTCGGTTCGGCTTTCCATCGAAGAGTTTCGATATAATAATATCGGGGCCTTCGTTTCCTTCACTTCGTCTACCCTCAATCCCGTTTGGAATTTCCACTATCGCTGAGCAAGCTTCCAAAGGGACGGTAGAGCTTTTTTCGTCACCACCGTTCTCTCAGGTAAAGGAGTAAGTACTGAGTGAACCCACTCAACATAAATGCTCCTCTACATTACAGCCTTCATGTTCACCTCGAAGTGATCCCGAGCGATCCAGATTGTTGTTTGAGAATGGAAAAAGACAGTCCATTTTGGATAATTGTAGCTAGTCTATTATTGGGTCAGAGTGCATGAAATAGCCAATACACAGTCTACCACTTTTAAATCTCACTATGGCTCAATCCCAACTTGAGAAATAAATTGCGTGTGTTCTTTTCTACTTGCTTTTACTTTACTCCATTATCATTTGAAGCACCGCGAACAAGCACGACAGTACCGAGTACACATATCCTACTTATTTTTGCGTAATTCAGGTGGTATAACGTAGTACATTTAGTGTAATTGTACAATTATCACGTATGATGGTGCTACTCGTCATTGTTGCTTCATCCGTTTCTTCATTTATATAGACCGTACTGGACGTCGCTTGTAACCTTACGTCCTACCGTTACCGTTAGAGCATCGGCAAGGACGGAAAGTTTCTCGATTAGTCAAGTCTTGGTAAAATCAAGGAACACGGTTGAAGCTGTGGCTGGTGATTGTGATGATTCTGATGATGACGAGGATTCCGTTGCCGATCGACGTTAATGAGGAGCGCTAGTCAAGGATCGGGAAAGCGGCTGTGGCAGATAATTTACAGTAACAAAATTGACCAATACAAGAATATCGGCTAAGGAATAGTAACTTGGCTAAGCGCGCTAAGCCACGGCCATGAGCATGGGGCATCCCGTGTTTCCGCAAGATGGTCACAGCTTCAAGCCCACATGTGAATCGTCTCAATCTTGGATGATCTCATCGCATGTAGAGTGTGGCTTGGAACGGAACGTGTCGTCAATCTCAGGTTTCCGTTCGTACCTTCCAAGCAGGAACTTTCTTTATGCCAGGTCATGCCTTCCCAAAATCTTCACGTGGTAGCCAAAATTCAGATGAAAAGGTACAAGCTAGGACTAATCAAGGTTTAGCATGTTTGCTGCCCTGGTTAAAGCTCTTCCAAGTACCAACGTCATCTCCTTCTCATCACCCATCCAACCCAATAAATTTCCATCCAACCGCATCTACCTTCTCGCCTCAATCGCTGACCTTTAATTCGCAACTTTTCTCCATACTAACATCGCAGTGAACCTTTTCTTCACCCAAGACCTCCAGGTTCGGATCAACCATAATAGAAAGAAGGACTTCAAAATGGCAATCACGTTAGGTGGTGGCTTTCTCCGCCTATTCGCAACTCTCCTCTATGCCCTGGAGTTTTGCTGCGCTGCCCTTATTCTAGGCATCTACTCCTACTTCCTTTCCATTCTCTCAGATCGGGATAGGCCCATCTCGTCATGGAAGAAAGCGGTTACGGGCATGTCCGGCTCCGCATGTCTCTACCTCGTGTTTGCTATCCTCTTAACCTGCTTCCTCGGCGGCAAGTCCTTCTTCGCTCTCATTGGCATCATCCTCGACATCCTCTTCTGCGCCGCCTTCATCGCCATTGCTGTTCTCGCCCGTGATGGTGCAGACAACTGCTCCGGCAATGTAAAGACGCCTCTCGGCAACGGACCTTCCAACAGACACTCCCCAGGGTACGGTGCCAACGGTTTCGGTTTCGGTGAGGGCGAGAATACCACTTATGAGCCAAACCTCGGCCTCGCATGCCGTCTTAACACTGTTGCTTTCGCAGTAGCCATTATCGGAGCGTAAGTTTATTTGCCACCATCCCTTTAATTGGGTTGAATACTAACATACAACCAGATTCCTCTTCTTCCTCTCCGCATTAACTCAAATCTGGCTCGCACGCCACCACAAGAAGGAGAAGCGCTACGGTCCATCTCCATCTAATAATTACACTTCCGGCACCGGTAGACGCCGATTCTGGAACCGCCGCCGCGGCCCGAAGACCACTCGTGACGCTGAGATTGGTGCCGGTCACAAGGAGTACCGCCCAAGTCACGATACTGCCTACACTGGCTCTACTGTTGCCCCAGGCGCCGGTTACCACACTGGTCCCACTGGTACTCATACGCACCAACAAAGAACTGCGGCTTTCTAAACGGATTGAATTAAATGATGGTTAATGGAACTGTAAGATAGGGAGAGACGGGCGTCGATTGGGCATTATTTCCTTTGTATTGAACAATATGCATGATATCCACGAAAGCTCAGTGGGATTAGGAACGGAGAACGAAGAATTTGAAGAATGATGCTCGTTTTATGAGTATGAGCTCGTGGCAAATGTACTAGTATAATTAAACGATATAATTTAATACAAACTTCGTAAGCTAATATATCCTTGCGTCATTTTTTCTCTTTATAACACAAATAAACCAAGACTATTTCTTTTCAAATTGTTCGGTGATTACTTGTGAGTTCCTTCACTCGCCCCACCCTCTCCGGACCTTGACTATGTTAAAATATGTTCTTCTCTTCCATTAAATCCGCACCATTGAGCTCTGTGCACCTTCGCTCTTTAACCTAACAGGTCCCGATTGCCCCGTACATTGCTTGGTTTCCGTACAGTTAAGGTAGGTGGTCCTGCTCCGTCCCTCGCGTCTCCTGTATTAGAACTAAGGTATACGGTATAGCTGGGACGGAAATGACGGGGAAATATTGGAGACATGCGGTACGATTTAGACAAACTTACAATTAGAATACTACATCCTCTACACACTGCGCGTTTTTCACCGCGCAGTAAGTGAAGTCGGAGAACAGGTAGGGTAAAATATAGGTTCCCTACGAGTACGAACAGTTCGATGTGCCGGTATCACTTATACCTGTCTCGGTGTAATATACGTATATCACGTCTACGGTAGTAGCGAAACCGGGCGGTCGTTGAGCGAACTCACACACATACACCACCGCCGCGCCCCGTATCTCTCCACTTCAACCTCCACCACACGCACATCATACCCCCCATACTTCCCCCAACCACTCAACCCCCCCCCTACGCAACGACACTACTCCTCCTCCCATCCCCCGCAACCCCAGCATCAAACTGATAAAGCGGGCGGATACTCTCGCCCTTCCTCATAAGCACCCAGCGCCTAAACCACCACGGCAGAACCTCTCGCGTCTGATACCTGACAAACCTGGCCGTCGGGACAGCGAAGACGTAGTCGAGCTCCTCGAGCGTGCGCTGTTTCGTCTCCGGGACCCAGAGGTAGATCATCGCGAAGGCTGTGATGTTAAGGGCGCTGTCCGATATCAAAGGTGTTAGTAATTAGTAATTTATATTTGTGTACTGGAAGGGCGGGCATTCTGGGGTTGGAGGGGGAAATTGGGTGCTTAATTTTGTGAGAGAATGGGGGACATACGCGTAAAACCCAAACGTGCCGGTGGGCGTGAAGGCGGCGAGGATGCGCGGGAAGGAGATGGAGAGGACGGCGGCCCAGAAGAGACAGGTTGCTACTGCCCATCCCATTCCGACTTCTCTATGGGAGAGGGGAAATACTTCTGCGGAATATGTGAAGGGGACCGGTCCTGGTGAACATTTGTGTTAGCCCAAACGCCTACCAGCACTCCGGGGGAAAAAAAAAAAGAGGGGGGGGGGAGGTTCCCCTTCCCCATCCAAAGAAAAAAAAAAGAAAAAAGCATATTTCAGCTTTGACATACCTTCTCCAGGTGAATAAAATGCAGCGAACAAGTAGATGAAGAGTGCCACAAGCGCTAGATGCGCCTTGTTACTCTCTGGAATTAGGAAGCACAGCCCCGCAGCAAGTAGAGTCCAGGCCATATTCGGGAAGGTGAAGAGGAGTAGACTACGTCGACCGAAGGTATCGATAGTCCATATGGCGGGCCAGGCAAAGACGAAGTTGACTAGACCGAAGCCTACCGTGGAGACCAGGGCCCCGGATGTGCTGGCGCCGGCGCGGACGAAGACGGTTGAGGAGTAGAAAGCGATGATGTTGATGCCTGTTCAGTTGCATTAGAGGGTCTCTGTCTTTTCTTTTCGAGGGAGGAGGGGAGAGGGGAAAACGGTTCGGAGAGAGCAACTTACCGCACATCTGCTGCGCGATCATGACGACAAAGGAAGCGACGGTGGCTCTTCTGACTCGGGGGATGGTGAACAGTTGGATGAATCGAGTGACATAATTACTCTTGCCCACAATTGAGGCCTCAACCTGAAGTTGCGCGTGGATATAGTACAAATCCCGAGCTGCTTGAATGGGATGAAACCGGAGGCGTAAGAGGGACTCGTACGCTTTTCTATACCGGTTCTTCTTCATCAACCAACGAGGAGATTCTGTGCATATTAGCCGCAGCTCTTTTTAGGGAGATGTGATACACACCAGGACAGAAGTAGATTCCAATCACGAGGGGGATAGCTGGTATGAAAGCTGATCCGATTTGCAGTCGCCAAGCTATCTTGCCCGCTTTGTAGACGGCAAGATTGGCACAGCAGCCTAGGAAAATACCGAATGCGGTCCACATCTGCCAGCTCATAACTAGGGCCCCACGGATTCTTGCTGGCGCGTTTTCAGCCGCGAAAATAGGGACAGTCGCGCCTGCATAAGGTGAGACGGGTCGGTATATGGGGAAACCCAGTTGTACAGCACTCGGGGATAGCATTAATACACGTTACCTTTCAAACCCATTCCAATACCGAGAATAATCCTAGTGATGAATAACTGAGGCCAAGTCTGCGTGAAGGCACCACCGATAGGGGTTAAAAAGCAAATGGCAGCGGCAGTAAAGATAGTTCCGCGGCGACCAATGTAATAGTTCATAGGATCTGAGAGCCAGCAACCACTATATAAGTATTAGTATCGGTTGTTAATACCAGTAATACGCTCTATAAACTTACATGAATGCGGAGCCGATATAAGGAGCGGAATTAACCAAACCCACAAGCCAGTTATCGCGGTCTTGATTCGGATCACCATCTACATCTCCTTTTCCAATACCAAACTCTCTCGGGAAGGAGAGATTGGCACCGTTAGAGCCGGTCTGATCCCAGCCCCTGAAATGATTAGCTTGAGACGTACTGTAACGGTAGAAATTGACCTTACTGTACTGCCGCTCCGATTGAACAAACAACGATGGTAAGATACATAGCTAATGGATGGCTCCATCTATGGTTTCTCTCTTTGATCAAACCCGCCAATTCGACCTCGTCGAGGGCTTCTACTTCTTCGAATTTAGATGGGTCTTGCGCAACTCGAGCCCCCTTGGTGATAAGGTCTTTCATGTTCATTAAATCCTTCTCTCGGCAAAATTCTTCGACATCAGATATAAGAACATCGAGAGGAATATCCGTAAGAGGATTCGAAATTCTATGAACAGTTTAGCCTTCTATTTGAAAAATTCCAAGACTTGAGGTAATCCTGACTTAGCATCTAAGTTTTTGTTCAAATTGATCGAGAGGAGCGAACTTTTACGACCAGTCTCAATCTTATCATACTCAGGGCCTGTAGAAGGCTGTAAAGACTCTTCATGTACGATCCCTTTTTCGGTTTGTGAAGCCATGACGGCTATGAGTTAGGTATGACCCCTGGTAATGGGTGCTCTTTGCTTCCTAGACCGGTATATGCTATTGTACCGCTTATTTTACAGACTTGTAAGGCTATTTCAACCCTTATTATCCTTGCGTAGAGTAGTGTTACAGCCAAGGAGGGAAAATCAAAGGAAGAGCGTACAGAACGATAGGGTAAATTCGATCAGGTATCGGGCGTACAAGTGGAAGCGATCCGTACAGTAATAAAAATTGACCAAGATTACGGAGATTATTCACGTTGTACAAAGGTTACGAAGAATAGAGGTTAGAGGAACAATAGAATGACTTAGGGTGTGACAGAAGGTTAGCAAACCAAAGTTTCTACCTGCTTTTCGGGGGCTTGCTACCTCTTATGTATGCTCCAGAAGCTACACTGCACGTTCAAGATGCGGGGATTGTGGGCGACAATAGTAGCTAAGGTAGGGTCGCATGTTCCTCATCTTGCAGAAGTCCACTTGTTTGGTGTGAAGGATTATGATTCAGCCCAGCTTATTGCTGGGTTACAACCTTGCGTCTTTCAAGATGAACAAATGGCTATCCCTCCGAGTGTTGAAGGTGTAGGCTAGACTTGCAGGGGAATTGAGGATATTTTCAAAATTCATTGGGCTATCTGGAACGCTGATCACTGAGATGACGACGAAGAGATCACATGAGTACAAAGTCTGAAGCATGAGATATCGTAAAATTGATTCCAGAGGACTAGGGAGACTAGAACAATGGTTTTCAAAAGATGGATGAACAGTGAGTGAAACTGTACTTCACCTGCAAATAAGCATCAATGCTAAAGCTTGACATTGCTTGTCGTGGCTTGGGATCCTTGTCCGAGGCTTCTTCCTATGATGCACTTTGATCCCAATCAAGACTACTGACGAAGACACTCAAGATAATCTCTCGCCGATCTGTTCGTCTATACTTAATACTATAGATGAAGGTTGGTACAGTATCTAGAACCTTCCAGTTGCCGACAAAATAATACATTCAATACTGGCGTTAGTATGAACGACTCATGCCCACGAAGTTGTGACGACTGTCACCTGTCGATCTTTCTACTTTCCTATGTTTGGCGGGTTTGCTTATGTTTGGCTTGATTGTATTGTTAGGAAATTCCGTCAGCCGATGAGGCTACTCAAGCTTGTGACCGTCACCCATAACTCTCTCTTTTCCTCAACTTAATCTCTTTACTCAGTAGTAGTTATATGTAGCCAATATCAACAGATTAGCTCTTAGCACTACAGGTGTCACAGAAGTAAGTTTCCATTTTGACATGTGTTACGCGATGATAGATTCTGTCAGAACTGTACGGAGTAAGCTTGGGAGAATATTGGGGTTTGAACGCCAGGGGGCCTATTCTGTTAAGAAGGTATTAACCGTATTATTGTACCGTCCAGTGATAAGAAGTGTTCTTCACTGCCCTCTGAATCTCATATCTGCTGCAATTGGCGTCGAACTTCATACACGGACCTCATGTACGTTCGGCATCACAGTGAACACGTGAGGTCCAGTATTAGGAACGCTAAGTTGGCCTTAAACCTCTCAAAAATAGCCGTTCCAGTATCCCTTATTGACACTGGAAGTCGCTGTAAGCCATCAAACATCGATCTCGGGTATATCTTGCGGGGTAAACTTGAGCTAGAATGGAGCAATCGTCTGTGGGGAGCTAAAAGGTACTTATACCTTAACTCCTCTGGCACAATATCTCATGTTGATCGGCATTCTTGAAAAGCTTTTCAAGGTCTCTTGACAGTTCTATGATATGGAAACTAATTAGCGGAGATGAGGTATGGTAATATCAAACAAAGGTTGCATCATTCCTCAGTGGCGAAAGGGTTCGGGCAAGATCCCATTTTCGAACATTCTATGTGCCAGTTCGTATCGTAGAGTATGTATCTGCATGCTGCTCCGTACGGCTTGGATACGGCTCCAATTGAGCGATCCGTATGCTCTAGGAGAGTGTCAACTGAGCGATCTGTTGGCTCACGTGCGGCTCGGATCCGTCGGATCGGCTCAAATATGGCCTCAAGGAGAGGTCCGTACGGCTCAGATACGGCCACAAATACCGCCCACCTACGGTTTCAACTGACCCCTCAGATATATCCACAGAGGGGTGTTCTGTACGGCTCAGCTACGATTCAGCTACGCTCTCAATTGGTGGCCCCGTACAGCTTAGATATGGCTCTGGGTGTAGTCACAAAGAAGGAAGCCGAACGATTCGAGGGAACCGTAACGCGTACCAGAGATATCTCTTTGTAACAGCTTGCTCTACTCCGCTCGTGTCCGTTGACGAATAGATCGCTCAGTTGAAGGGAGGATGTATCCCGTATGTGAACACGTACGGATAACTACTTTTGGGATAGTCCGTGCACGATTTTACTGTATCTGAACGACTTCCCTGCTCAATTCTAGTTGAACAGTTATACTTCATGGTGTACCCTAGACCTTACTCATACACTTGAAATAGATGCTCAAACTTATTATCCCATCCATGAATACCTAGAATACACCGACTCATCGGAGTCCTTAGACCTCCACCTTAAACCTCAACCTCAAACCTCACAAACGTATCCAACCATGCCCACCATCCCCCTCCACCCACGCCCCTCCCTCCCCGTCAACGCCCCCTCCAACCATCTTCCCCCCCTCCTCCAAACCCCCACCGGCCTCGCAATAATCGAAATCCAAGGAACAATCAAAGCCTCCACCTCCTCCTCCACCCTCCCCTACACGCCCATCGGCAAACTCATATTCCCGGACTACTCCTCGCACAACCCCCCCTCAGACACAACATGGATGAAGCGCGTCTACCTCTTCGTGGGCCAGCATCAAAAATTGACGGGAGAGGTCAAGGCGCTGCCGAAACCGCTCGCCGTCGTCAGGAAACGGGTTGTGTGTGAACGGGGGGATCTTGTTGAGGGGGAGGAGTTGGAAGTTGTGGAGGTTGTGAGGTTTAAGATTGTGTTTAGCCAGAGGCCGGAGCCGGTGGGGAATGCATGAGGGTTTAGGGGGTGGGTCTTAGGGTGTGAGAAGGGGTTGAGACAGGTGTCAGGCTTGAGCATGCTTAAGGGACGGTGAAAAGAAAATTCCTTTACTTGACCTATAAGCGATATGTACGGATCTAAAGCAATAGTTGACTGTTTACAAGGGCAAGAAAATGAGTACTACCTCAAGCTTTCTAGTACCGTAGGGCTTGAGTTGACACTCATTTGCATTCTTTCTGTAAATAGCGAACCATTGCTTCGAGGCTTGCGAGATACAGGGAGTTAAAAATAAAGGTAAGTCCTCATAAACTCTATCGGTTTTCCTTTTTTTCTTGCTGACAAGGTAGATTTATACCGTACCGGTAGACTTATTTCCTCTGAGGTTGTTGAGCCACGAATGTTCGAAAGGTCGGGATATCTTCTGAGAAAGAGCGGAGAGTGCTTTAGACAGATGAAGACATTTCCGAATATTGATAGTTAGTGACCAGAATGGACTCTTTTAAATCATGAGCCACACATGTCTCTTCTCCCTTGTGGTTTGAAAGGGCGATAAATAGATCGACAAGATCAGATAACCTGAGATATCAAGAGATGAAGCTTGTCACACACGTATGAGTATCATAATTAAACGTGTAACATCGTCGTATTGCTTGACTATGCTACGCCGTCTTCCCTCCTGACAACTATTTGAACCGCAAAGCTATGCATTTCTGCTCCAGTAGATTGTGATACAACCGTTTTCCTCCCAACTATCATCCCCAGACAGCTAAGCTCACCATTCTCGCATTACTTGTCTACTTCCTCAACGAAGACGCTCTCCTCTTCCTGGCCTCAGTATGGGCGCTCTTGGCCTCAGCAACACGTTGATGAAGGATCTTGGCATACTCGTTCTATCATTCTATTAGCATAATCTCATACATATCATTAGAATTGAACTTACAGCCGCATCTTTGGAAGCTTCCGCTCGGCGGCGCTTGAGTGCGATTCTATGACGCTTGTGTTGAAGGCGTTGAGGAGTAACAAGACGCTGAATGCGAGGAGCTTTGGTATACGGCTTCGCACCCTCCTTCTTGGGCTGGACCTCACGACGGATGACGAACTTGCGAACCTAAAAACAAATGGCACATCAGACTCGATTCAAAGAACCGGCGAAGATTGAAGAGGAGAAAGCCTACATCATCTTCCTTGCTGAGACCGAAGAACCTCCTGATCTTGGTAGCCCTCTTGGGACCGAGGCGCTTGGGTGCGACGGTATCGGTAACACCTGGGATATCGTTGTCGCCTTGCTTCACGATGGAGAGGGCGAGGACGGACAGATCCATGGCGACGATGCAGCCACGAACACTCTTCCTCTTACGCTCACCAGTGCGGCGAGGACGGTAGCAAGAGTGTCCTTGGGAGAGCAGGAGTTGGACACGAGTTGGATGCATCACACCTTGCTTCATTGGAAAGCCCTGCTTGTCGTTGCCGCCAGTGATTTTGAAGATGTAGCCCTTGAATTCATCGCCGACGCTGTCGCCAGGAACCTCGTGTCCCATACGGCGGTCCATGAAGACGCGCAGCTTCCTATCATCTTCGATTTCGATGAGCTTCTGAGTGCCATTGGCCGGGTACGAGATATTCAGCTTCATCTTGACGGTGCTGACTGGTGTTGTGTTGTCGTTGTCCGGCCGTTCGACGTTTTCGAGTTTCTGAAAGTCCGCTTTCGATTTTCCTGCTGGTGTTGTTGTTGTGTGCGGCGCTAGTTCAATTACGGTAAGCGTATCGGCTCAACGACGAAAGCACGGACTTCGATATTTAAGCGATTCTCATCTCTTTGTCGACTTCCTGTGAACAGTCAACAGTCAACTACCATTACCGAGGTAAACTGATATTCATCATTTCCGAATATAGACCGGCCTTGCGGCTGCAACTGTGTGCGGTACTGATCAACTCAAAGTCTTCTCAAAGCTGATCTCAAAAGCTTTAGAATTGTCCGATTTTAGTATCAAAAGATACATGGAACACAAAGTCATCGAATAGACCGTGGAGAATTTACACCTTACAGTCATTACTATTATGATTCAATCCACAGCATAGGATCATCGTCAACCCTTGGATTCTACGAGGAATACCGCATCGCAAGAAGATCATCCAACCCTAACTGATTCTACTCTTCACGCATAATGCGCCACAAGGAGATAGACCGCATAACCGGGACGAGATCTGTGGTAATATGGGCTGTACCCGTCAATATAGTCACGTTAGGGGCTCATATATAGGCACATGTTGAGTCGAAACCTATAATTGAGGCCCTACGCCTTTGCCACCACTTTGGCACTGGTGCCAACGTACATCTCGCCAAGTTACCAGTGGAATTACTGATGATGGTCGAAAAGCGGGTTATCGCCCCTTACCGACGTGAATCAAGACAGGCATGGAGTAGAGAAGCTAACTGTTGGGCATTAACCTGCAACCCTTGCGAGCACTACACGTAACAAGACCTTATAGACATGGTAATACAGCGAATTAATCATAATTCTATGAACAAACAGGAAGCTTTGAGCGAAAATGAGCGTTCAGACGCAGTCTCTATTTTCTATGATCAACTAAACGATTTACGTGCCGAACTGAATAACGATACTTCGGGATCTGCCGGGTGGGTGTCTTTGCACGAGGGAAGAAGGGAAGCTTTGTTGAAACGTCTCGAGTTATGGTTTTCTCACGAGTCTTATAGCGACCTAAACGAAAAGATAGAAATTAAGGAATCCCTGCTTCACCGGGGAACAGCTTTTGAGATGCTTGATCCAGTTTCTTTCATGAGCATAGGAGCTGAAATGACCAAACAGGTTTTACAAGAAGACTTTGGGCTGCAGCCTTTCATCAGCGACTGACCTAACTCAATAGGCTATCTCTCCAGTCGAGTCCCCGGATAACTTCGATATCAATCAGGATTAAGGATAAGGATGCTGGCGTACCTAATAATCGATACTAACATAGCCTGGGAGGAGGAAGTTCACAGTCCCTGGTCACCGTACGATCCCGAGAACTAACATACCGGCACCGTGCTATCCTCATATATAGATCCAGCAGCAATGGTTCTCACCTCGAGCAAGATCAAGCGCTTTCGTCACGCCATGAATTCCTTAAACCTGAAGCCGTACTTTAGCCATACACACATTCAGCGCGAAATTTGGGGTGACGACGGTCTGAAGAGCTCTGATCGTGAAAATAGGGAGGAGATTCAATGTCGAAGAAATGGTATAAACAATTTTTCCCCCTTCTTTTTCCACGTCTGAGTCCATCGACAAATGAACTACTATGGCACAGCGTTAGAGAAATCGGAATGGCCTAAGCTCATGAAACTCGTCGCCACAACTCAACTCCGCTAAGAGGCAGTGAGATCCACCCAGTCGAGAAGACAGGAGATGCATCCGCCGTCGCGCTGTCAGAAACTCTCCCGTACGACGAGTTCTAGTGCACATCTCGATCTAATGATCTCTATCATCTGTGCCACTAGATCTCACTGTAAAACTAGGCCACCTTTACACTCTCCACTCTTTTCTGTATGGTAAGTCAGAAGCGAGCGGGTTACACTTAGAAAATAGATATGAATAACCGAGAGCCTCATAATATAAGCAACTGCTATACATTAGAACTCTTGCGTTTATAGAGCTTGACGGGTATGTATACGAGCTTGAACATTCCGTACACGGCGTCAGACTATGCTTCGAGGATGGATTACAAAATTCAGCTTGCGAGAACTAGAATCTTTCAGAGTTCAATATGAGGTCGGTCATTACATAGAATAGGACACCACAAAAAAAAGCTCACTAAGTAAAGTTTCTCAAAACACCACATTATAACTTCAAATAGTCTAAAGCTTGATAGGGATATACTTAGTAATAAGGAGTATAAGGCCAGCTATTTATTCCTGAATTCATCCTCGAGTTTTCGATGTAAAATTGTTATTGGAAAAGTGTGTTTTTGGCGTGGTACGGGACCTTATCCCACGTATTTTGCGGACACCTGGTATGACTAAATCGATGACAGTCTTATTGATAGTAGTATAAGCGGTGATGGTAAGCTAAGCTACACTACCGATTGTAAGAACATATACTGGATACGAAAATGAGGAGGCGCTAAATAAATTTCCATTTAAACCGCCTGTCTAAAGGCCATCTCACACAATACCATAATATTCTATCAATATCAGTTCTTCAACACATAAAAAAAAA
Source organism: Patellaria atrata CBS 101060 (assembly GCA_010093705.1). Taxonomy (NCBI): domain Eukaryota; kingdom Fungi; phylum Ascomycota; class Dothideomycetes; order Patellariales; family Patellariaceae; genus Patellaria; species Patellaria atrata. The sequence continues at coordinate 671,789 of MU006094.1, forward strand.
AAACTTAATTCTCTTTTCCAAAACCGCGTCTCCGCTAGAAGAATGAAAACCCCATCCAAACGCCAATGCTGGATAACTCAAAAGCCGGGCCCATATGTAATCCCGGACCAAGAACGCCATATACACCATTCCACCACACGTGCGCAGGAATTCGCAAAGAGAGGAGGGAGAAACCGCTAATGCTCCATCAACTCGACTGGGGGCCTCTGTGTCTTGACGATCTTGCCCGGTCCCGTTTCCCTGGGGGGATCAATAACCAACAACAACTTCTCGCGTAGTTTATCCGCTTGCGGTCCACTGATCGTCAACTTTGGCGCATCCATATCCTCATCTGCGCTATCCCCGCTCTCTTCGGTAGGTTCTCCCTTCCCCACTTCCTCAGCGGTACGTTCCAACTCCCTTATAACGGCATCCAATTCTATGATAACATCCCCCGCATCCTCCTCGCCCATGTCCTCCGGCTCCTCCGTCAGCTCGACAGGCTCGTCCGTCATGTTCTCCACCGCGATCATGGGGAGGTCGATATCGGCGCTCTGACTGTGGTGTTTGGGATGATACACGATGGTCGAGCCTCTTTTTCTGGGCGCGAATGTGTCCGCCTCGGGACTGATGGGCGAGCTCGGGAGTTCCGGTTCCGGCACCACGAATGCGAGGTCCTCGGCGTGCGGGAGCTTGTTGGGTGGGTCTTCTTCGCGGCTTACCCAGTCGTGCGGTGGCGAGGGGGGAGGGGACAGGAGGTGCTGTTTTTCGAATTTGGGGACGGGGAGGTGCTGGTCTTCTTCTTTGTAGGGGGCTGCGCCGCCGTATTCGACGGTGATGTCCGAGAGGGGGTACTTGCAGGTTCCAGCGTGCGGGTGGGTTTGTTGTTGTGTCTTTTGGGTGGAGGAGAGGGTGCGGAGGGTTTCTTTGACGCTGTCGGCGGAGGTGATGGTCGGGAATATTAGGACGAGGAGGTCGTCGCGGGACCATTTGTGGTGAATGAATTTGGGGGAGATGGTCCGGAGGAGGTTTAGAAAGGTGGTATAGGTGGGTTCGTGGGAGAGTATGGAATTGTTGTTGAGGCCCTGGGATGTTGTTTAGAGGGGTGACTGAGCAGGTTGGAGAAGACACTTACTTTGATGACGAGCGTGTTGGTGGATACTGGCTTCTTTGAGTGGTAGGGCAATTTGGGTAGCTCGGAGAAGTCGAGCATTCCAGGTCGTGGCGACCTACGGCCTCCTCTCAGTGAGAAGCTGGACGCTGGTGAGGCCGCAGGCGAATAGTCCGATTCCATTGTTTAGGTTGTAGGTTGTTCAATGAGGCGAACCTTTGTGGTTGTTCCTGAGCCCGATGGACAATTTGCCGCAGTCGAGAGGTAGAAGAGTTGCTGGAGATTGTCGAGAGTAGAATGTGGGTGAGAAGTTATCTTGCTCTTGTATTGTACCTCTGTACCTCTCCAAGATAATGATGATGAGTGGTGTTCAGGCGCAGGGCTTTGTCATTGCTCCCGAGATCCCGAAGGTTCTCCCCGTTCTTCCAAGAGCCAGAATTTCCTTAAGGTCTTGCACTGCCTCACTCGATATTCACCACTATTACCCAACATGCTACTTTCTCCGCAATACTTGGAGTAAATATGCGTGCACATCTCAAAGACTTTCCCTTTCCAGGAAGGGGACAGACCATAAGAAGCGTGAATTTTTGCCCGGGCCCTGCAAGGTCACACATATAACCACCCTTATTCAAAACACTTCACGATCTCTTTCGCCTCCGCGGCCTCCCAAGTTGAAAAGAATATTCGCCTGGGAAAAGGGGGACAGGTACCGCAACCGACTCATTCAAAGCGCAGCCTTACGGAATGCGCGAGTTTAAAGTCCCGTGCTGATGAGAAGGAATACTGTGCTTGACCTGAATTTGAAAACTTGCGCGTAGTACTGCACACTCGGACCGTCTCTACAACTGCGCCCTTTTATCCTCGCCGTCAGTTACATCATCTTGTATAGAGTACACATTTCGGGTAATATCAGGTACGAACTGTCAAGGACTGTTAAAATAAACTTATATTCTACCCTCGTGGCAAATTCAACTGGCTAAACTGTACCTCAAGCCGCTGACGGAGTACCTACTTGTACTATATGCATGTATTCCGCACTGTACAGTACAGCAGTGTCTCACCGTCGGATATTTCTTGTCTTTGTAGGAATCAGGGGGATGCCTCTGTTTCTCTGTTCCATCTACTTGTACTCACTCGGATGGACCAGATAGTTTCAAGTTCCTCAATGCCCGGATCTGATAAGGGACTGTATCTACCTACCCCTCACTACTAGAATAATGTTAAAAGAGAAGTTGCTTACGTATACGTATAAAATACGAATCTTAAGAATAAATCGTCATTTATACACGTGACCCGTTAAATTGATAGAGCCGACAGTAGGCGGCGCTGCCGACTCTGGAGCCCATTGCCATCCCCGAGCCGTAACCGCAGCTCAAGCTTCCATGCCACCTAATATGGTAGGCTTTCATAAGGATTCTACTCACAGCGAAGCCACTTTATCTAGACATATCTCGGTCTCAATTCCAAGGACCTATCTCAGCTGCAATGACCACCGCTCGCACCGCAGCACGTCTACCACGACTTCTCTCTCGCCGACTGTGCCACAGAGCGTACTCTCAAGCCGCAGCACGAGGAGGCAACGAGGTGAGAATTGTAGAAGTGGGACCAAGAGACGGATTGCAGAATGAGAAGAAGACTGTACCGGTCGCTACAAAGATTGAACTTGTAGACAGACTATCAGCAACAGGGTTGAAGACAATCGAGGCTGGTTCTTTCGTTTCACCGAAATGGGTCCCTCAGGTACAGGACCTCACGTTTCCTACAATCAAGGAACGGAAATACTAATATAGCGTACAATTGTAGATGGCCAATTCTTCTGAGATCCTCTCACACCTTCTTGATTATCCTCCTAAGTCTTCAGAACCCCTGACATACCAATGGCTCCTCCCCAACACTCAAGGCCTCGACAACTTTCTTTCCACATACTCCTCCCATCCGTCGAACTTCACAAAAACAGACAAACCCCCCGCTCTCAATACCTCCTCTCAAGATCCCAACTCCATGCCTTCCACTTCCCCTTCTTCGACCTCCTCATCTCTCCTCTCCCCACATAAACACGAAATCTCCATCTTCACCGCCGCCACCGAAACCTTCACGCAAAAGAACACCAACTGCAGCATCGCCGAGTCCCTTGAACGCTTCAAGTCCATCTTCGCCACCGCCAAAGAGCTCTCCCTCCCCATCCGCGCCTACATCTCCGTCGCCCTCGGCTGCCCCTACGAAGGTCCCAACGTCTCCCCCCACGCCGTCGCCGACCTCGCCGTCTCCCTGCTCGAAATGGGCGCCGACGAGATCAGCGTTGCCGACACAACGGGCCAGGGCACCGCGCCCAGGACCGCCGAACTCCTCAAGACCCTCGCTGCTGCCGGTGTCGATGTCGCAGATCTTGCGCTGCATTTTCATGATACGTGGGGTATGGCGCTCGTTAATATGATTGTCGGGCTGGAGCATGGGGTTCGCACATTCGATGCTGCGGTTGCGGGACTGGGCGGGTGTCCGTTTAGTCCTGGTGCGACGGGGAACGTGGCCAGTGAGGATGTGGTGTATCTGTGTGAGAGCTTGGGGTTGAAGACTGGCGTTGATTTGGCGGCGTTGGCGGGGGTCGGGGAGTGGATCAGCGAAGAACTGGGGAGAGAGAATGAGAGTAGAGCGGGGAAGGCTACGATGGCGAAATTAAGAGGGGGGAAAGGTGTAGGTGGGTAGGATGGGGTGTGGAAGAATCTAGGGCGGAGTTGAGGACGTATAATACCCTTCTATATGGAAGTTGCAGTAGATGTTAACATACGGTGTGCAGTAAAGTCAATTTTACTGTTTTACGCTCGTTGTACGTGTATCGTGTCAATGAACAAATCTGATGTGGTGCAGATCAATACTATCAACGTTTTCCAGGGTGTTATACCGTGGACACGCATCAGTACAGTGCGCGGTGCGTCAGGGTGAGCGCTACGTCTCAATGTTGCGAATCTAAATCTACCGCATTCGATGAATCTCGCAGGATTTTTCTCTTTAGACCAGAGGTTGTGGGTAGCTGACATATGTGTGTAGAGTACATATTATAGGTATTCTTAGCCCTAGTTGTCCAAATGGTCTTCGTTCTTTCCGCAATTAACCGAATCTATGATGACGATAAGGAGATGACGAATCCTAGGAGTTGGATGCTGAATCTAAGCAATAACCTTATATTACAATAAATGTACCGCATAAGACGAAATCAAGTTTATGTCATTTGATTCCGGATTGTATGTTATAGTCATCCCATCCGCTTACAGAGGTGCACCAATCTTTTTCAATGGCATGGTGGACGCACAATGTCATACTAAAAAATCTATCACCCAATTGTCCAATTACAACCAACAATAAAGCCCTCATGTATAAGATCCTAGTTCTCGGCGTCCAAAGGTCAGGAGATTTCTTAGACCGTAGTCTTAGGAACCTACCAGGGTGGAGGTGGAGGCGGCGGAGGTGGTGGAGGTGGTGGAGGTTGAGCGCCACCACTTTTCGTGCCGGTCGAAGGGGCAGAGCTGACTGGAGATCTTAACATAGAGGTGACGGCAGCCGCGAATAGGACCATGAAAGAGAAGGTCAGCTAGTGTAGTACTCTCAGAGTGGTTCCGCTGGTGACCCGGATGGCAGCACTGTTTGGTTTCTGGGTTAAGATCTGCATGGCTGTAACTGTCTGCTCCACGGAGACTACCTCTGTGAGTGTAAGTCCCACAGAGATCCAGAGTAACTGCCACCAAATATGATTTGAAAGTTCTGTAGCGCTTCTGAGCTGTCGGATTTTGCCGTGCTCTCACGTATCGCTTCAGTCATAGGAGTATTAGACCGATGAAGAAAGTTGCTCCAGCTCCAGCTAGCAGACATAGGATGACTTTGGTTTGCAGTACTAACGTGACATCCAGAAGAGGCTGCAAAGATGCACGATTTGGGCCAAAAGTCAAAAATCGTCCTGGTAGGGTCCCCGATGTAGCCCCGTTCGTAGGGTTGCATTCGGTTCCTCCTGGACCGCCTATGCAAATACCTGTTTGAAATTTGGATAAGTGGCCGTTTAGTGATAAATTTTTGGTATGACTTACCAAAGTACCCGACGCGGACAACAGCTTGGGTTGAGTTTAGCACACCAGAGGAGTGCTGTAGGCGCACAAGATATATATCCGGAATTCCTGGCGAACTGGACACGCAGTTTGTAAGTGCAAGGACTATTAATCATTTAGCTTTATCAACATAGAGTGCTCGACTAATACCATACCGCAGAACATGAGAATTGGAATAGGCAACAAGTAACTAAAGAAACGAAGATTGACGCTCTCTGGAGGAATTTTATTGTCAGTTTCCAAAAGCCGTGGCAACACCTTACTCATGATAATGAAAGAAGTTCTCAACTTGCCAGAAGTCGGGTTTGTTAAGTACGCCCCGCGCTCTATGCCGACTCTCCAGCGTAAAAAGCAATAAGAAATGAAAGATGAGAGGGTGATAGTTCTACTCAAGGAAATATACCATAGGAAAGGAGGAAGCTTGCCGTTCTATGATCCATCACACTTGGGCTGGTCTGAATTTAAGCCCAGTCTCCCTAATGACAGTTCAAAATTAGAGTATGTGCCACTTCTAAATCAGACCCGATCAGTTCCACCTTGCCTCAATTGCCAACACATTCAGGTCTCATGTTGTAGTCTACTAATAAACCCACAGTTTGAATTAGACGCGCGGTACGTACTGTTCTAGCAACGGCGGATATCACGACATAGTGGATGAACAATTTCTAGCATTGAACGGAGAGAGGCGTGCCATATTTTACCGGTATCACTCATCGAGGTCTGCGAGAAAGAGATTACAACACTGTTTCCAAATGAAGAGAACTCTTACTGGGTTTCCATTATGGATTACTCTTATTCCTATCTATCACTTTAGCTTCCAAGTATAAACATTGCCCGAGATAACTTCGGATATCGTCAAGTCAATGTTACCAGTGTGACCTATAAGGTATTTACGGAAAGCAATCTTAGGTTTGAGAACAGATATCTCTTATCCGCCATTGAGTGAACCTAGATATCCTTAGTAAGGACTAGAGAATCCTGGGTTTTCGCTGTACTTGCCACACAGACGTAACGACCTCGACCCCAGACTTATGCAAGGTTTGTCACATCAACGGCAACTCGAAACGGGGCTTAGGAGCCAAAAAGCTCCTACAAAAGCCACCAATTTATCCGCACGCGCGTGTTGCGGGTGTAACGTTGCGGAAATTATCCAATTATATATATATGTTTATAGCGCGGCAAAAGAGTCCTGTGCCGCTGCGTTTCTACATCCGGAAATTCTGAAAGCGTTCATGTAACTAATTTTGGCGAAAATGCCTGGTAGGACATGATGAGGCTGGATCGGCCTGAGAAAGCGAGATTAATACTTGCCGTGCCGTGATATTTTCAGTATATATCGGAACGAAGACCGGACAGCAATATTGAAGAACGCACTTTTGAAAGCAGTGCCTTGGTACTCCACCCAGGGGGCCAGCATTCTGGCGGGATAATGACTCGAGAATAAGCCTTTTGAATGATTCCAACCTATCAATCTAGTTGTTCAAACAGGAATCAGAGGTGACTATGTTCTACCATTCGCATGATTGTGTTGCATACCTTCCACATTCGCGCTTATAATCCATTCAGCGTTGGGGAACACATCCTGAATTAGAACTACCGATCGGAATATTTCTAGAAACATGAGGTTCGAATGTCCATCCGATGAGGACATAAATAGGGAGGTCGGTCCTTGTTGGAGAACCAAATACGCAACAATCACATCGGATACCTATTCACTATCAGTTTTCTTAATAGCCAAAGACTAAATTTCTCAGGAAACCTTCTCCTTTATTTCAAGACTCTAGTGTACATCCACTCGATCTCCAGTTTCATATCTCTTTCCGGGATCTTCCTATAAAAGCCACAACATAATGTCGACAGCACGCTATTATGAGGTCTACAAGGCTTCGTATCGCCTAGGGATGCAAGACCCTTTGATGCTAGCAGGGCCAAAAAGGTTCCATAACAGTATCTTCGTCGTAACGAACGCCGATGGCAGCGGCTGGATCCACCATGTTGTGGGTGACCTTGTCAGTGGATGTAGATACGAAAGGAAAAAGGGTAGAGCTCCCCAAGACTCCGATTCGCACGAAATTTCGATCCCTCTTGGTCGAGTTCGTGTGGAGGATTATCCTCAGGCCTCTGAGAATATTATGATGACTGTACCGCCTCCTCCCCGTCAAAGGATGTTCAATCCCGCAACCTACACGACTATGCCATGCAAGCCAGACGGTACGTTCTACAAAGCTCACGAAACACCAATTCCGTACTGGAAATATACCGAATGGACAGAGCAGAAAGCGATCCCTGCACTGTTACAAAGTGGTTTGATCCACCCGAGCGGTGCAGAAACCCAAGCAAGTTCAGCCGCTGCTGCCCCTAGTACTGACGATTGGGTTTGGGATCAAGATCGCGGACAATACCGCCATTGGGACGGAAATAGCTGAATCTTCCGTGAAGGTGGAGAGCAGGGTGGTATCTCTGTTACTCAATCCAACGCAGGTGCGACTTCAGGTGCTGTGGATTGGGTCTGGGATGAAGATCGTCGTCAGTACCGCTATTGGAACGGAAACAGCTGGATTTTTCGTGATCAAGATGCTGGAACCGCCCAAGCCAACATCCCAACAGCCGCAGGAACAGGGGCGGGATCACTGGAGTGGGTATACGATACGGAGCAAAAGAAATATCGCTACTGGAACGGTAGCGAGTGGATCTATCAGTGGTAAGCAGCTCTTTCATTACTGTTTATCTACTGGAGACGAAGAATGCTCTCGGTATTCAACTTCGGTGGACGAGCGTTTGTTTGGTTAACCTTGCTTTCATAGCTGGTCTTGCTTTGCACTTTAAGCACTCATTTGGTCTTTGGGTGTTGTTCTTACTGCGCACTTTTACCACTCGTTTCGTGTTATGTGTACTTAGGTTGTTTTGCAGTTTGTCACTCATCTTGTTATGTAGTTAGCAGAATTTATCGGTGTATACAAGCTGGTTAAAGAAGCTGGACTTTCCTAGTAACCTAACAGCATTATTAAGACCCTGAGATTGTTTGATAGAAGCGTGCATAACCGAGGCCAATGATGATTCACGTTCCTTTGAAAGGTTTTATGCTCTATCGCTGACCTACTCTTATGATGACTTAATGTAAGCAGTTATCGAGCACACTGTCCTGGTTCTGTGAACAGTATTCAAAAGCGGAGGTCTTGGAACAACATCCTCATAACAGCAGCCTCTTTCGGCCATACGTCAACAATATCCTCTAGCCGTTGAGGCCAATCATCATCCCATTGAAAGGTCATAAATATCGCAGCATATGGTCGCCAACAGCCACGACTCGATGATAAGAAAGCTCAGATTTGAAGACTACGTTCGAGGTCAGAATCTGCGACTCGGTAGGTAAAAGCGCAGGAAGCTGCGATGGTGGCAAAAGAAAAGGAAGTTTTATGGGCTCCCAATGCATAGACTAATCGAATTATAAGCGATGCGACGTAGGGGTTTCGAAATAAATTTGTAATATACTTACCGCCATAATTTTGAAGATTAAGTGTCAATACCCGCCTCAAGGGAATTGTACTCTTGTCTTTCTATCGCGGCACAGTCACTATGCACGGTTGCTGGATAGTCACGGTCATCCATGGATGTAGGTTCCCTTAGCCTTTCAAGTACGCCAAGACGCTAACGATTTTAAGAGTTACCTTAAGGTAGGTTCTCGTGCACCAAGTGGTATATTCTGGAGTCTTCAGGCAAGCCATTCTTCTACAAAACCGTCTTAGGAGGAATAGGAACCAAATTGTAAGATTGGGGCTGATACCGCACATGAAATAACTGAAAGTAGTTTTCTCATGCCATTCGAACCCTATCTCCCGCTAAATCTTCCCCCGGACGGGAAGTTCTTTGCTGACAGCAAAACGCCCTTGACACTTCTGATTTCGCTTTTCAGCTTCTCCATCTCATCGCTCTTCCCTGATGTCGTTGAGTTTCCATATATGCTTGGATAATAAATGTTCGAGTAACTCATCTCCGTCAAGTATGATCTCAGATCATTTACTTGCGTCACAACCGACTCATGGGATGTCTTGTTCCCTTTGGTGCCGTCTAATAACTCTGACAGGTGTGAATTTATTATTTTCATACGGTTAGTATGACCATTGAGCATCTTGGAAGCAGACTCTTCGGCAGATGATGGTTCTGTAGAGGCAGAATTCCGTCGAGACAGAGAAGGAGAAGTCTGCGTGCCAAAATCGCGGTGAAAGAGCTCTGTAGGATCAGAGGTTACGCTTTCCACTTCATCATCGACCTCAGTGGGTTCGAGTAGCTGAGACCCGGAAGTATGTATAGGAGGCACAACCGAAGCTGTCTTTTCTAACTTTCGATTGAGTTCAGATAGCTGTGAGAGAATATGAGCAGCAAAGTCTTGCCGTGCATCGGTTAAGGATTCGGACATTGGCTTTGCGACGAACTTTGATAAACCATATATACCTAACGTAAGAGCACTGGTAGCGTAGACTATATTTGCGAGACGGTTGAGGGTAATCAGAGGAGGTGGTTTGGTCGACTGTGTGAGAAACTCGGGGTAGGTGACGATCGGAGGGATGTCGCGTGGAGTGGGTATCGACAGCTTCTTAGATTTAACATCTTCGCTAGGAAGGGAAGGAACAGTTTGGGCTGAATCTGGTGTGCTATCTGCTTGAGACGAAGGAATTGGAAGTTTCTCTATCTCGGTATCGCTGAGTCCTTTCGTCTTGAGAAATTCAACCTTTTTGGCTCGCGGCTCATTCCGTATGCTTGGATCCTCGAGGAATTTCAAGGCCGTCTCCACTAAGGAAGAAGATTCGAGAGAACTCGAATTTGTCTTCGTAGATACCTCACCATCTGAAACGCTATCCGTTGTTGGGTTTTGTTTGTTTTCGGGTGAAGCTGTTGCAATGGGCGTTGACCGTTGCCATGAAGGTATGGCATTCTTCTTTAGATCTGACATCTTTTTTGGTTGGAAGTGAGGGTCGGTGAGAGCAAGAAGACCCAAGAAATGCCGTCACTTGAAGATTGACTCAAGGTGGACGTTGCTACAGAAGGGATTGTTAATGACATCCCGACAGAACCTCGGCTTGGGGAAGTATACAGACACTTTAAAACGTACTTTTAGACCCAAGCTGACTGTATGACTACTGTATACCCAGAGGAGTTATCTAGCAGGAATTCTCGTACGGATAATTCATTACTCTATACTAAGATACTATATTTATTTACTCAATACGATATAAAAAGTACGTTTTGAAGTGTCCGTATACTTTCCGCTCGGCTTCCGTCTCTAGGATGCTTAGTCAGCCATGTGGCCGTGAGACTCTCCTCCGAATAACTTCATCCAAAACTTTACCATTCTGAATATATTGTCCGTTGTTTATTATGACTTCGAAAATTGAAAGACCGGTTAAGCGCCTACGTCGGTTGAGTACCGAGAACGATGATTCTGAGGAGATTGATGATTGGTTGTTGCCTCAGAAGAAAGGTAGCGCGGGAGGGCATAAGACAGGACAGTCACTCAGGTACGGATTTTGATAGTTCTAGATATGGCGCCGTGCGACAGCAAGGGGCCGCCCCATCGAAAGCACCGAATTTCTCAACTTCATCACATGAACCCCTCAACCATAACCCTCACCACTATCCCCACCTAAAACCAACAGCTTGCTACTTTTCTTTTCTTTGGACTCCAAGCCAAGAGCTTCCAAGTTTCCTTCCAGTACCCCCAGTTATCAACTTGAATAAGGAGACAGTCTATATCTGAGCTTCGCGACAATGGTTAGCCTACGTACCAGAGTAGGGAATAACATTACTCTCAGTTCAAATCCGCCTGCTACGAACTCCAATACGTCTTCGCGCCCACGACGCGGTAATGCCGCTCAATCTACAGCTCAAACCACCTCTATCGCTCGATCGCAAACTCAATCGCCCGATGAGCGTAAACCGTCCATCCACCTCACTGTCAAAGCTCCACCGAATAAACTCCGCGAAGCGACAAGCGGTGGAGCAGGCAAGAGGAATATCACCGTCAACTCTAGGGATTCATTTGTTGGCGGGGAGATTCTAAGTGGTCCCCGGGGCTCGCGAAGCAAGAGACCTATAGTGGAAGAATCTAGCGAGGAGGAAGAAGGGGAGGAGGAAGAGGAGGAGGAAGAGGATGAAGAGGATGAAGATGCGGAAGGCGAAGATGACGCAGAGGGCGAGGATGAAGACATGGACGACGCTGAAGCCGATGAGGACGAGGATGCTGAAGGAGAGGAAGACGTTGAAATGATAGACGTTGCTCAAGCTCCTCTCGTCACCAACCCTCCTGGATCGCGACTAGGCAAACCAGGTATAACCGTCACTCCTGCTGGACAAAAAGATTTACCTAGCGTGGAGGCAAAAGAACTGGCAATGGAGAACGACGACGACGGCTCGGAAGAACTATCTGAACTTGATTCTCCTGATGAAGAGGAAGAAGAGGAAGAGGGTGGTGACGAAGATGCGGAGGGTGATGAAGACATGGATGAGGACGCTGAAGGTGAAGAGGTAGATAGCGACGATGAAACACCAAATTCAATGAGCCGCAGCCATACCCCTGACCTTAGCAAGTTAACAAGACGTCAAAGGGCAGCATTTGAGGAATACGATGGTGGATTGATGGCATTATCCAACGGTCAGTTTTTCCCACTTCAGATATTCAAACCTGCTATAATGTACGCTCTATTGATACTTATTACTCGATCACAGAGGCCCAGAAGAAGAAACATCTCACGGCAGAAGAGCATGCCATGCGTAGAGCAGAAATGGCACGTCGTCGGAAGAACCTAAGTGAGAAACGTAACGAAGAGGAAAAGGTACATACATCCTTCCCTTCTCCGCCACAAGCTAACAAGTTTTAGATGGACACTATCAACAGATTGCTCAAGAAGCAAGTTCCGAAGCGCCGTGGTCGTGCTAATGCTGAAGGTTTGCAAGACGTTTCTGAGGATCAAGAACCCGAGGTCGAAAAGGCACCAGCTGTATTCGTTCGCTGGGTCAACAATCGTGATGGGAGTACTGTTTCCGTACCTGAAGAATGGCTTGCTACTCCCGCTGGTGCCGTTTTCCAGAAACAAACAAGTCTTGGGACCGGACGCATGGTGGAGGAAGTCAATTGACCACGTCAAACGAGCACTAAGCTACACAGGTATATATCCGATTGTATGCTTTATTACTAGGACGTGGAAATCACCTAATGACCAGTTAGCTGTGTTTAAGTGTACAAGTATTCGATCAAAGGGCATTTGAAAACATCCCACGCGGATCTAATAGACCATGCTTTTCTGATCGCATATTATAGAGCCTATTGATCTACACGATGATGTGACGAGTAATATGTCCCATTGAACTTGAGAAGCTAACCCAAACTTATTACGGTATCGGGTTGTTTCGATTACTGGATGGCTAACTCGCCTGCTCTAGTGTCTGCCACACCTGGGTTTCTTGTATCATCTCTTCTAGCGATCCTTTACTAAGCTATTATATCAAATCCCAAACGCTTAGTTACAATAATTATATCAGCATCACTTGATTCGATAGGGTAAGTGTCAGAACCATCTTAAAATGGGTTTAGTTTAGGGGATTAGCAACTAACTACAGATTTTCTTTCCCCTTGTGATTCCTCGCCAAGTACTTCTTAACTCCAAGACCACTTTCTATTTTCATACTCTTACGAGATCTGGTATTCCTAGTCTGACTGCTACAAGTTGCATCACTCACAATTGCATGAGTCGAGATATACCAAGTTTTCAAGACCAAGAATAAGAATTAAGTCTATCCAACAACTAAAATCCAAATCCAAATAAGAGTAAAGGAGTGCCACCAATCCAAAGATTGTCCCAAGCTAACTCGCAGATCCAAACGCCGCACCACCCTCTTCACCAACTCTACTTGCAGTAGTCACTGGTCCAGTCACCGGCATCAATGCATCCATTGGGGCAGTTCCTGACAAACTCAATAAGTCCATTCCTGCCTCCGCGGCAAGTGAAAAGGAGGCCCTGGCCACCACCGGGCTGTGCTTGGTCGTACTGCATCCAGGACTTATTATAATCGAAGGCAGCTTGGTCGAGCTGGGCTTGGTAATTTCCTGAAAGAGGAGTCACTCAGGTGAAGAGAGGGGGGATTGGCAGAGGAGTGATACGCACCTTTGTTCATGAGAGTTTGAGAACAGTAGTTGAGGCCAGTTCTGCAGTTGTCGGCGAGGGCGACGGCTGAGGTGGAGAGGACGATAGCGACGGTTGAGAACTTCATTTTGAGGATTGGAGTTGTTGGTTTTGAGTGTTGATTGAGGTTTTGCTTTGAAGAGGTAGATGTTTGAATGTGGATGATCTTGTATACGACTTGTGAATGTGGATGCTGAGCTTGTTGTCGTGAAGGTTTGATGGGAGAGAAAAGTCTACTTTTATGTCCATTTCATTTTTCTGATGGCTTTCACTTACCGCTCCCCACTCATCTGTTCCAGCTCTGCTGAACGTTAGTTGAAGCTGAAGCTCATCCCAAATTGAAGCTTAATTTGCTTTTGACGGTCAGTACAGTCAAAACGACAATAAAGGCTGGCTGAGACATCCAGAAAACACGAGTTTAGAATCCGTGAGAGCCTCGCCTGGTCCCTCAGGTATACTCTTTAGGCGTTGGAGGATAATTCCCTGCTATGAATTTCGTATTTTCCTCCCTGTGACGCACATTATTCCCTTGTCACCATATAGTAAATGTTAGAATCCCATCTTTCCACAGCTAACCTTTTCTGAGGACTGCGCGTGCACTTCATGTACAGCACAACGGTGAACACATAGCTGGGACAGGAGTAGCAAAACTATCCACAAACCACTCCAGGGACGCCGTTTTTCTGTGCAAGGATCGACCAGCGCCTTTTCAGGTTACTTTCCTTATGCGGATCGAATCTCGTTACTGTTTTTCCGTATTCATTATATTCTGCTCTCTATTTCGCTAAAAGAGGGGACGGCTGAAATGCCAGTGCTGACCGCATTCTTCTAGAACTATAACGTGCATGAGATACCCCTGATATAAGAAAGCTAGAAATGAATGTCGATTATGCAGGAACAGGGGCGGGACTACACGTAAGCTTTTTTTTCCCAGATGCTTGATCAAAATAGTACTGTGCAATAATGTTTTACTCGCTCCGCAATTATAACTGATTGGAATGTTCTTTAGAGACTGATACACTAGGAATTACAAGATGAACGGCGTGATTGACCCGTAAGTAAAGCCCTCGATAAGATATAAATTAGGCGAGAACGGAAATTTCAGCATCAAGTGATAGAACCACAATAGCACCCACTTGATGTTGCTTTATTTTCCCAAAAAGCCATTATGCATCCGGTGGTAAGTTACGGTGTTGAGAATTTCGAGATGCGCATGTACTGTCGAGTATTATTGCAAACCTCCCAAGCAGAAGTAGCGGTGGGTTGTAAAGTCTGACCGGAAAAAGGTTACCCCGGTGAGGCTCAACCTATCAAGCAGATCACCGCGATCACTTCCGAGGCTTTGAAGTTTAATTCGCCACATTTAACATTTTTCACTTTTCCTCGCATTTGTTGCTTGTCTCTACATTGAAAGAAACGACATATTGAAATCAATTCACAAGAATTATGTTTTCAATTAGATTCTTCCTGCCTGCCCGCATTCCCTCCAGGATATCTCTTCGCTCCATAGCAATATCCCGTCCCCTCCTCTCATCATGGTCTTCTGGGCCATCTCCACCACGTCTTCCGAAAGAAGAGCAAGAGATATTCGACAAACTCCAAGCGCAAAGCACCGGCACTTTCAGCACACCAGCTAAACCATCGAGAGATATTACAGACACAGGTTCACAAACCTCAGACCTGAGAAGTAGGATTAATCAGTCTCCGGATTCACAAGGTGATCAGCCCCTGGACACTCGCGTTTCGGCGACAGGAGAGAGAGATGAGCTCCATCCTGACATTAGAAGGGGCGCGAAGCCGGAATTTGAAGGTAATAGGAATCCGAAAACGGGCGAGGTTGGAGGCCCGAAGAACGAACCGCTGAGATGGGGTGCTAGCGGCGATTATAGCTTTAACGGGCGGGTGACAGATTTTTAAGGGACTTATAAACGCAAAGGAAGAGTGTTTCCCCTCCGTTGTACGGTTGGCATTTACCCCACGGTACGTTTGCTGAGTGACTACTGGCCCACTTTCCACCTGCAGTATCACCCGACGTCGCATTGCCCGTCCGCTCAAATCTTATGTACAGCCGGAGGTCTTACGTATGCTTTGCCTTTCGGATACAGAGGAGTCAGAGATCGCTCGAGAGCGAGCGTACAGAGGGCGACTGCTACCACTAGGTGAGGAAGAGAAGAGAGCAGTATGCTGCGTATGTGAGATGATTGGGTGCGGACAGTGTATCGCGGTGTCTATATTGAGAACGCATCGAGGAGAATAACTTCGCGAGTGCAGTAACAGCGCTCTCCCAATCTGTACAGTACTCTTAGATACTGCGCCTGCTCCCAGGACGGACGATAAGTGCAAAAACCATATGGCTGACCGAACAATTGAAGATCTGTCTTCTCACCGATATACACTGTATATTTCATCGTGAACTGTTGCTCTCCAGCCGTTCGATATCTCCTTTCACGGTTGCCATCTCCCGCTGAAGCCTCTCATATTTGGCTACAACATCTTTAATCCCCTTAACCTTGCCGTACTGTCTCAATGCATCTTCCGCCAGCTGTTCTCGTTCCTGTAAATCAGCAACAAGTTTACGAATATGCAAATGGTAAGCTTTCATCGCAGCATCCAGCTCCGGGTCCGCAGGCTGAGAGCGAGCGAGTATGCTGTATACGTTAAGCTTAAGCAAGGGATGTATTACCCAAGGAATCACTAACCTCAGTTTACAAACCATACCCTCAGCTACCGAACTCAAATGTTCAGCTTTAGCTTTCGTCCCTCTCGCAACACTGCCGTGCGTCTCTTGCTCTATGATTCTGATACCCGCTTCCAACAACTCCCTATGCGCGCTCAGAACTTCAGTCGCCAGATCCGTAAGTCCGATACGCGATGTCCCGATCTCCGAAGTGAGACTCTCAGCCTGTTTCCGTAAATCCACAACCGTCTCTGGGAGAGCAGAGAGAAGTGACTTCAGCTTCTCAGTCGATACTTCCTCTGGGTGTGCAATTCTCGTGAGTAATAGCGCCGTTGCCGCTAAGTAATTAGACACGGCTTTCCCCACGCTGTCGATGTGCTTAATGAAATATTCGATATCTCCTTCGAGCAAGTCGATATCCTCGGGTGAAATATGTTCTTGAAGAAGAGAACATACTATGTCGATTACTTCGCGGAGCTCAGCGGGTAGTTCAGACGTTCTCGCCGTAGTTTGAAGTACGTCTTGAAGTATTATATTAGTTGTGATTCTAGACTGGTTTGCGTGAAGATATTTCTTGTTCTCCTCCTGGGCTTTTTGCAGTTTGGAATTTTTGGTAGAGCCGTCGGTGTTAAGCTTGTCACGTATCAAGTCCTGATAGAGGACCTTGAAATTTGGATTCTCGATAAAGAGGTCGGGATCTACAGGTGGTAACATTTTTCTTGACTAATTCGTGACCTTAATGGTTGCTGATATGGAAGGGCGCGAGACGGGTAGTTGAATTAAAGAGTGAAACTTAATTTGACCCAGAAAATCGCTCTCAGGTCCAATATATTAATTCATAGTAAGGTAGAGCCTAGTTCTACGAGGCTCGTGATGAACTGGTGATATAGTCACGTACTTTGTTTATCAAAAAGTTTGCTAAGATTAGACACGTTCTTCCAATAGGAACTCGGCTATGGTAGAACTGTATCTTAGTCATCGTATAATAGACACTTTTGGCTTAAATTAGGGTAAGATTTTCGAGAAGCGAGGATACGTCAATGCCTCCTTTATACTGCTTTTGAAATGGTGCTGTGGGAGCCATTTTGAGTATTTACCCACCATATAATCACCGCGTCGCGATTGAGAATCTCTATTGAAACTGATACCCCGGGTCTTATACAGCGCAATGTCAGAACCGGACGGATCAGACGTACGGACCAAGGACCCTAACCCCCCTGCACCTCGTACCTATCTGAACATGGCAATCGTTCAAGCGCACCTCCAGCATGTCGAAAGAACGGTCGAATCCCATGAGTACTTATACAGAAGTGTTATGGTGGCGATCCTAAATCACTTTTTTCTGCAGGAGAAAGGTTTTGATGTTTTCCAGGAGCCGCCCGGGGAAATAGACCAAACCGAATCAAGGGCGCAATTGGTCGTGCTCAAATTCATATCTCCCCCCGGAGGATGCATGCATGGGTATGATTTCTGTCTAGTAGAGAGCAAAATGCTGGTGAGAGCTGGGATAAAATGCAACATCAACTGAGTAGGAATTGCGGAGACACACAGAACCAGTCTGGACAAGTCTACGGCATCGTCCACATTAGACTATATATTTAGTTCTTCACTGCCAACAGTGGGGTACTTACGGCGTTAAGTGGTGGTCTACATGTACGCAATGTTGTCAACACTGTCACAACCATGATGGAAAACATGAAGAATCGCCCACTCCCGGTTGTATGATTGAAGGGTCTGCACACTAGGAAGAACTGTAGGTGTGAGAGGCGTCTTGTAATACTGCTGTGCAATACAGTGCTTTGTTTAAAGAGTAAAGAAGTTAACTAGATTTATCTTAAGTTTTTGAAATTAAACAAAGGGAATACCATATTTTACCTGTAGTTTTCTCGGGGTAAATAGACTATTCCACTCTTGTGCTCACCAAACTAGACTAGGGATTCGATAGACGACCCGGACGGAGGAAAGGAGTATATTTCCACCAACATAACCTTTAGAGGACCATCTTTCTACGAGAATGGGGACCCCAAGCCAAGCAAGCAGCCAACTTAAGCAGCTGCTACTGTCCCTACGGGTACGTAATTCAGTATTATGTCCTGGATCGCAATAGATAGCGATTGAAGAGATGTAAAGATCGAAGGTCTGGCGGAGGCGGTGGCCCAGATGAGATAATTAAATGTCAGGTCTGACTGGGGTTCAATGCCATAATAGCCATTGGAAAGGGGCTCTGGAGCAGTATGCTTAAATGAATACGCGATGTGTAAATGCACGTATTCTGTCGTCAACCTGAACTCGCGGTTTCCAGTAAGGCATTTCCGAATCAAATGTCGGCTCTAAAGGCAAGGGAACTGGTCTGCCGAGTCGTTCCATATCAGCTAGACTCACAACACGTTCTCGAAGAGAGTAAGTAGTATCTGACTGCAACCGTCGCGATTAGTATAGCGCAACACGTCATTTTGAGTGTCGAAGGTCCAGAGTGCGTGGTACGAATCCCCTCGGGAATCGCCAAACGGATTGACTGTGTCATGTTTATCGTCATCAAGCCATTTGAACGGAAGCTTTCTGTGTAAGGTGTCGAAAGTTGCCTCTATAGATCATATTAGTGCCGTTATTGAAAGCCGTAGGCGGGACAGCGGTGCCACCCACCCTTTTGCACATTAAGATCTCAGAAAAGCATTGCAGGTGTTCCTCATCTCCATCATCGGTCATTCGAAGACCAAAGAGTATGCGGGTTTTTCGATGATGAGAGCCGGCTTCTGGCAACTGGGACAGAGGCGGGGAGAGAAGATAGGCTAGAACGAGTAGATCTTCCATTGAGGTTACTGTATAAAGAAGGGACTGAGCGAACTTATGTAGGAAATCTAGTAGCGAGTTCGGGGAGATGATAGGGATACCATACAGTATTCTGCGTAACGCGATATCACCAAACAAGAATAATTTTGGTCAATTTCTCGGCCTACCAGCAATCATGGTATGCCCTACTCTACTAATACATCGCGGAACTGGGTATGATATAACTATTAAGCAAAGTGCAGTTGATCTCTAAACCTCAGGTCTTATCGACATATAGTACCCCTAATCCACCCGAAATATGCACCTCAAAACGCCGTGCGCACTGCACCGACCATGTCATAAATTCACATGATGATCCTCGTCGTATGTTCATCCTCCTGTTTCGCTTTGACTTTCGAGAGCTTTGAAAAAGGGCGCCATTTCATGCTCACAAGATGATGTCTTCTCTTTATCACATCCTTCGAAACTAATTACGAAATCTCCTTCCTTGTACGTTGCACCGACATTTTTCCCACTATGATCTTTGTATAGCGATGCCATAGTTCGCTGGGGTATCAACGCTAACTTTGCCAGAATTGTACCATGCCATCTAATACGGGTCAGTATATGAGGAGCTTGTCGCAACATTCGGCTTGCGGCACTCACTGTACGATATGCTCTAAAGCATGCTGCTCACCCTTCTGGAAATTGTAAGACCGGTACAACGGGTCGAACCATGCGTCCAAGAAGTACTTCGCCCACTCCCCTCGACGTATTATAAAGCTATTATGTACTAAACCCTCCTTATCTTGGGTAATAACAAAGTCTATTCTATCGCCTTTCAAGTGGCTGAAGGTCTTGATCACGCTGTCGGGCGGTACGACTGGGACGTCGGTTATCATGAGGTCTTCTAGACGCTTCGTATCCATGATATGTTCTTCGATTGATAGTTCTGGGTTCATTATGAGGGCCCGATAATCGAGGTAAAAGAAATAGGTCGTGTAAGGATAGAGTGTCATGGCGTGGCGTATAGCTGGTATTCTAGCCCAGCTTTTGGGGGTGGTCTTTTCAATAGGATAATCATTTTCGTTTGGAAAAAAAGTCTCATATCCTGCACCAGAGATTATGAGTATTGGATCTTTAAGAACAAAACTGAACCCTACCGTGCTTCGCCGCATATTCTTGCCTGTTCTTCTTGATTGCCACATTGAAGTTATCATGAAGATCTGGATTAATCGTAGTCACAATAACAACTGGTGGTGTTCCAGGTGGTATAGACTCTGAACTCGAGCCGGATACTTTCGATAGGAGGAAGATGAGGGTCAAAACTCCAAATGCAATAATACCCAGATATTGTAGCCGACTCCTTCGTAGAAGTGACGATCGTGATGCCTTAAAAGCATATGGTGGAGGATGCGAGGTCTTCCGAGGAGGTCCAGCGAAATGCATCGCAGCAAATTGCGCCTTCACAAAGGAGGCGCACGTATTCACGATAATGGTCCCCGACCCGGGGGGTTTACGGTTCTTGTGAAGATGGAAGGTTATTAAAACGACATAATCATGCGGAAGAATTGTAATCCATGGAGGGAACAAGCACAGAAATTTTGTTAGAAGGAGCAGAGGTCAAAGGTAGATTATGGTAATACTATCTACCATGTCGAGAGTTTTATTATCTTCCAAGGGTTCGAGAATTGACACAATGGGCAAGATGCAAGTGAATTCTCACCGCCTTCGTTTTTCTGAGGCGGGTAACGCGCCTAAACCTGGGGCGAGGTGCCCCGAAAGAAACCCTCAAAGTATCGGCGTCTATTCGCCCATGTGCCACCCCCTATTTTGCTGAACAACCGTCATCTCATTAAGCTTGTACGGAGTATAAGGTAACCACCATCCTCAGACCTATCCCTCGTCTTAAGCATCTTGATAGATTGCTACAAATGAATCTTCCTAACTCGAGGCTTTCTCTTCGCGTCATAGCGGTCCCATAATCGTGGTTGTCGTATTGCCAGTCTCGAGCCAGCTCATGTTTAGAGAAGAAGTTTCCCCAAGATCATAGTTATCCCTGTTTTTTTTCCTTCTGTACTGCACTATTCTCTGACTGTGGAACTCCTCTAAATCTACTCGATGCGTTCTGGTGGTTGTTAACCTATTGATAACACTACATCCACTAAAGTCTTAAAGTCGCAACAAGGCTCGATCATAATCAAAAGTGTACTGGACGAATATTGTTGTACAAGGATAGGATTCCAAAAATTGTGCCTACTGAACGTGGTGGAGCTGAAGAAAGGGAACTTTTCAGTCAACCTAGCTCGTCTCAGATCCGCTGCTTTCCTTTTTGTAGCATCTTCCCATACTTCTTCTGTGATTTTTAAGCTGTCCTCGAAGACCTCTCTAGTAGCGATATCTAGTCTGTGTCCGGCCCACTCTCTACATCTTCCATGATCGATCCACTTAATCTCCGACAGAATGAGTCCTGCGAAAAGCTCCGTACCATAAAAGAGGTGTGTACAGTCTTTATCGAAATATTTTATCAGTTCGTTGCCATCAACGTAACTTTTGACAGTAAGGTTACGTAACACGCAGAATGCGTTCCGACCCATCGATGCCCGTAATCAGCAAGTCAATCCCGGAACCCGCTCTCTATCACCTCCTGTGGCCACAATATGCCAGTTGATTTATCGATTTTCAAAGAAATTTTTAGTCCGGGCATTCCGTACAACCTTCTCATGAGTGGATCATACAACGAGTCTTTCGTTAATCGATTCCCGTAACAATAATGCGCAAATCGGCTCAGTTTGACTGTATAAGACTGTCTTATGCATTCATCTTCTCTCGGCACCTTAACTTGGACCTCATTTCCACTTCTCTATTTTATACGTACCTTCTGCGCAAAAGTCATCCATTTCTTTTACCTCCTTTTCTGTTAAAATGCCTGGTGGCAGAGTCTTTGCATTGAATGCTAGCAATATAATACGATCGCCTGCCCAGGATAAAGCATTCCTTTCGATCAATTTCCTCGTTGTATTTTGGTTTACAATCCACCAGTCCCAACAGGTTAAGCCCAGGCATACTATGTCCACATCTTCTAGAAAGTCTAGCACATTATGGAATACGTCGAGTGGTAGTCTCGGAAGAAATCTATCGCCTCCCGTTGACCTTCTTCTTGCCATTGTACTTTCAAGGTCTAGATTCAAAGCCTGGAATGGAGGTAGAGCAATCAGAAAGGGTAACCTTCGACGGCAATAACGGAGGTAATATAAGCCACTTCGCGCTTAACAATCGACCTCGAAATATCCTTAGCCAGTATTTCCTTCTTGTCTATATCGAGCATTCTATACGCCACTTCCATCTCGAAGCTCTTCGTAGTATTCAGAAGGTCAACAGTACTTAGAAGACAGCCAAATATCTCAAGTTTGAGAGTGTGTGGAAGCCACGAAGCCGATGGAGGGAGCGCTGGAACTTCAAATTGCTTAAAAGTTCGCAATGAAAGATTGAGATGTTAGGACGATTACTTATAAACTTGCTAGCCTTCAGGCAACGACAAATTTAAAGACATTGAGCGACATTTTGCGTTGTACGGCACCGCGGCATATCCCTTTCCTGAACCCAATGGGCATTTCAACTTTAACTTTTTTGGTTTTGAGAAATAATCTTTTCCCCTTATACTATGGATCTTCGTTTCGATCGCTCTTCAACTAAAGCTGCTGAATTATTCAAGTTATTTTGTGTCTATACACCACATCAAAGCAGCAAAAAGGCAATGGAAATAGGGGATTGAAGACGCTGACAACCTTCAGCCCAGGGAAACATGACCTACTTTAGTACGCAAAGAGAGACATCTAGTGCGAACAAATGTGTCGTCTTTCCAAGCTATGCAGTGCTCTACCTGGGAATGTGACCTTAGCAATATTGCAATTTGGGCAGACCGCATTTCTTAGAACGACGTCTGTATACGAATTTGACTTCTATCATATGAAGATTATTGATTAGTTAGCTTTAGGACTATATAGAACTGATTTTGTATATTGTCTAAAGTCGAGCTAATATCCAAATATCGGGTTGAGTTATCGGTTTCCATTGTGTCGGCTCGCTCCTATAACCCTCATTTATACGCGACAGATTGGGTTATTAAAACCCTGGCCAAACGGCCCGACCATTGCGAAGCACGTCATTTTGAGGCCTTCCCTATGAATTAGACAACGTACTAGTTATGTCGATTTTCCTATAGATTGGGCATGCTGCCTTAAATTCTAGGATCCCGTTGAAGACAGCAGCTCACAAACTACAACCTTCCTAGGATCGAGACAACACAGTATACCACTCACAATGCACTCCCAATTATTTACACACTTCGGTCTCCTCTCTCTAGCGCTGGCGGCTCCTCAGGGCACGCCGACAACATCTGCTGGGCCGGGAACAACTCTTCAAAAGGGTTATTACTGGATCCGCGCGGTAGCATCGCCCAACTTTCATAAATACCTCCAGACTAAACCGGCATACCAGCCAGGAATTGCTCTGATCGAGTCATATACCACTGCAGGCCAATTCCAAATCGTTTCAGGTCAACTCGCAGAGCTTGTCAGCGCTCCTGGAGCTGCTGAAGAGTTCCTGTACGCGAACGTCGCCCAAACTAAGACCCACGACGGAAGGACTTTGGCGGTATCCTTTAACACGACAAAAAATGATTACGGTACTTGGGCATGGAGTGGCGATGCGTTGACCTGGAGTGCACCGGACCAGCAGAGACCGAATGCGGCTGCGCATTATGTGTGTCAAGGACAGCAGTTGTTTATCAATCTTGGAGCGTATCTCTATAACTGGCCAAGTGGATGCGCAGATCAAACCGTAAGTTTTCAATAGACTCGAATTGGTGTATAACATCATACAATCGGTTGTGATTTAAGATCTTTCTGCTGAATAATATTAGATCCATTACTATAACGATGCAAAGGCGAATAACTAAGGCTTGAAGCGTAGGAAGAGAGGACTGTTAAGTAATAATACAAGTACATACCAGTGGTTAATTATCAATCGAGTTAACAGATTGATGTTTGCTCTATTAACGAAGCCCGGATATCATCTCCTACTCTCCTACCTAATGACTCTCTATCATTCCTTGTTATGTTGTCCAGGACAGTCGTTTCTTCTTGTATAGTTATACAACGGGATATTCGTTCTTGTCTACATCGAGCCAACGTAAAATCTATAAAATAAAGTCGAGGGGAAAAAGATCCCCTGAAGGAAGATTTGTATCAGCATCGAAGAGTCATCACCTGCCGTTTGGGAGAGATTCTCAAAGTGTACATCTGTATTATCTCACTCCAGGAGAAGGCCTTAAAGGTCTGTGAAA
Source organism: Patellaria atrata CBS 101060 (assembly GCA_010093705.1). Lineage (NCBI taxonomy): Eukaryota > Fungi > Ascomycota > Dothideomycetes > Patellariales > Patellariaceae > Patellaria > Patellaria atrata. The sequence goes on from MU006094.1 coordinate 695,943, forward strand.
CCCGGTTCTGTTCCTATTATTCGACCGTCATGGGCTAATTTTAGCAGGACATACCTCTCTTCGATTTGTCTTAATGTTCCGAGATCGTAATTCTCTTAGGATAAGGCGGAATTGTGAGAGTACTATCTAGGTTACATTGTCTGATAAAGTCATAGGCCGTCTTGATATTCCTGCTGGTGGTAAACCTTAAGCGATTCCGTATAATGTACTGTCCAAGCTTGGAGGGATATATGTACAAAAAATGATTGTACAGGCATGTGAAGTACTATAGAGTAAGATATTTGTTGACGGCTATAACTTCCCCTGTCCCTCCCACCCTTCCCCGCAACAACACCCCTGTTTACCCCAGACAAGCCATGCAAAAAGCCGTTAACTAAGCTAATCATGCTTAAATTTACACTTCCGACCGCTTATACCTACTACCCCACAATCTCCGAATATGTAAGGATAGCGAAACATTTTCTAATAACCTCGCTATAAACCTAGAAGGCCAAGAGCCATACTATGGGTGTATTACAAGTTGATACTTGTCGAGCATTTATTAAATTTCCCCTACCTTATCCTTCCTCTCACCTTCTCTTCGTTTGCCTCTACTCCTTTTATAAACATAATCTTTCGTTAGCCTTCTTTCTTTCGCCGCGCTATAGCCAATGTTGCATCGCAGATTTTGAATAACTAGTATTCCGTGTTTGCCGCTTGGAAACGAGCATGTACCCATAGAACTTCCTCACTCATTAGCATGAGCTTTTCTAAGTGCTATACAAATACACCCGAACCATGGTTTAAGGCCCAGATCCAGACGCCAGTGAATGAAAAGACATGTTAGACAAGCCTACTCGATGGTTATTATGACTTTCAATGAGCATCACGCAAGAGTTGTTATAAAGTTGTTTTGCTCAGGATAAAGGTAAATTGGGCTCATCCCCTGATATGCTCTCGATAAAAATCTGTCTTAAAGCATTCGCATCTTCAGTCGACTAGCATAAGTCCCGATTTGTTTGTTATAAGTCATTCTTTGTTCACTGTTCTCGATTTGACTGCTATCTCAACACAAAATCCCATTGTGGTTTGGTTCGGTTCGATCCTGTCACACTCGTAGAATCCTCGTGAGATATAACTTGGATACCTGGGATCTTATATTATCCACCTATCCGTTCAAGCCCCGGCAGTCGATACAAAAGCCGACGCTGACGGGAGTATAGGTTCCCCTACTCAACAATCTATTCTTTTGATCTAGAATAATCGTGCGACTAAACCCAGGGGTCGTATGGACACGGCTATCTGCCCAAATCTGATCGAAGTTATTTCAATAGGCTGGAAAAAGAAATATCAACCTCCGAAGCCGTGGGTTTCCGGTACTTGAGTGACACGACGAGGATCATGTTGCCGACCAATTTTAATATCTTTACTTGGCTTTTGATGAGTTTTCTATAATTTATTTTCTGGGCGCGAGCTTTGCACCTTCTCTATTGTGTATCTGGAAATGTATAAGAACATGGCACCGATACCATCTTGTCAAATCTTCAGTGTGGTTATTGTAAACTTCGAACGCAAAGATGCAGTGGAATTCACTCGTTGCTCTCGCCCTCAGCGCGTCCAGCGTTAATGCGATGCTTCGTTTCTCGTGCTCGCAGCTTACAACTGAGAGACTTGACCCGTAAGATATCTCTCCATGACTTACGAAATCTCCTCTAATTGACGTGTTTTAGCTTGGTCTTCCCAGGAGCCAACCCATCTCCTCATGTTCATCAGATCGTCGGAGGAGTGCGTATCACTACCCCTTTGCTACTCTCATTGCTCATCAGCTATAGAATGCCTTCAACACCACGATGAACCCTAGTCTTGACCTCCCTTCTCAAGCTACATGCACATCCTGCACCTTCTCGGAAGATTTCTCAAACTACTGGACTGCTGTTCTGTACTTCCGCGCTAAGAACGGAACCTTCAAGCGTGTCCCTCAGGCCGGCAACCAGTTCCTCGAACAGGCCAACGGCGGGATGACAGTTTACTATATCCCCCCGTACGATGGCAGGACCAAGGTCACCGCCTTCCGACCCGTAAGCTCCCTTCCACCCAACTTCTTGAAATCAGCCCAATCTAACATCCCCCCCCAGGGTTTCCGCATGCTCACCGGAGATCCCATGCTCCGCAACCGCGTCGAGAACGCCGAGCACCGCTCCCTCAGTTTCCGATGCTGGGACGCCAACTTCGGCGGCGAGCAAGGCGCACCCGGAACGGGCCGAGACACGAGAGAGCTGCCGAACAAGCCCTGCCCGGGCGGCATCCGCGCCAACATCTTCTTCCCGACCTGCTGGGACGGTAAGAATCTCGATTCCGCAGACCACAAATCCCACGTCGCCTTCCCCTCCTCTGGCTCCTTCGAGTCCGGTGGGCCCTGCCCGTCCAGCCACCCTGTTAAGATCCCCCAAATCCTCTACGAGACGTTCTGGGATACGCGTCAGTTTAACAATAAGGCGGACTGGCCTACTGATGGCAGTCAGCCCTTTGTCTTCAGCATGGGTGATCCGACTGGCTATGGGACGCACGGTGATTATGTGTTCGGGTGGAAGGGCGACGCTCTGCAGAGGGCGATGGATCAGAATTGCAATGTCAACTGTCCGACGCTGAAGAGTCAGAGTTATCAGCAGGCGAATTCGTGCAAGATGAATGCGAGGGTTAGGGAGGATATTGATGGGTGGTTGAGCAAGTTACCCGGGAGCAACCCTTTGACTTTCAACTAGATGTTAGGCGAGAGTTTAGCATGTAAATGGGGTTAATCGGATTGTTTATATACCACTTTAGAAGGAGCGGGATTTTGAATAATCAGTGTAGTTCATGTAGTGTGAATTCAAGCATCAAAACCATAGATTGCTTCTTATCGCCCAGCAATACCATCTCCGTGTTGAAATTTTGAATATATAGATAACAGCTCCACGCTGATATCAGAGAAGAATATATTGACCATGTAAAGACAGCCGCGCTATTAATAACTACAAGAAGGTAAGCAAGGGTATCTAACCGAAGTGTTTCAACACTTATCCTCGTGCAATGGAATGTACTCGCAACCTCAGTGTACCTATTCTACAATCACCAACGCTCTCTTGGTCTCCCCTACATTATCCCACCACCTCTCCTTCCTCTCCTCTAACAAACTCAACTGATACTGCGGCGTCGTCCGCTTGGGCCTCCACTTCAATCTCCCTTCCACCTCCTGCTTCCCTAGTGTCACCGGGCTCGCCACATCTGGTAAATTCGTAAGGTCCCTCAAAATCTCCCTCGAACCTTTCCCTTGCGGCTCCTCACCCATTGTGAAAGCTTCCAAGGCACCTGGCTGGGCCGGAAGTAGCGGTTCCTGGAGCCAGGTCCTACTGCTCGACTTCTGGGCACTCTCCCGCTGTGCAAAGCGGCGCAAGAAGCGAGTTGTGGATTCCAGCAGTTTGACATCCGCGCGCAAGCTGGCCAATTCCTTCGCCGTGGACGCAGACGCAATGACAGAAGCCTGATTCTGGCCCGACAAATTCGCAACCGTCTTCCTCTCATCTGCCATTCTTTGCCACTTATTTTTCTCCTGCTCCATAATCTCCAACTCCATGCTCTTCTTCTCCAATCTCTGCTTCAACCCCTGTTCTTCGGCTTTGACATGTCCCATCATCTGTTCGAGCTCTTTGATCTTCGCGAGTTTCTTTGCTGAGTCCTTTGTTCGGGATTCGAGGAGCTCGATTTTGACGTTTGCTTCTTCGAGCGACTGGTTTTTGAGTTTGAGTTCCATGGCTCGGCGGTGGATATCTTCGCGCAGTCTTTCCATCTCTTCTTGCGCGTCGATGCTGATGATTTTTGAGGCTTGAAGTTCTCTTGAGCGGAGGACCCACGGTGGAGTTGGACGCTCGAATTCGACAGTCATGTCGAGGGCGGATGTTGCGGTTTGAATGTCAGACACATCTGGCATTAACCGATTTAGTTTCGATGAAAGTGTAGAAAAGATATCGGATTCTGTGACATCGAAGTGGTTGGAGCTGGTTTTGTACATTACAGACTGTACTTCTGTAAACGTGAAAGGTTGTGTACGACCTTCCTCATGGAATAAACTGTACACATCTTTTCCAAGTTGGCGCGTGTATTCTGCGATCTCCTCAGCTGCTGATTCGCATTCCTCGAAAGACTCGGACGTCTCTTGTACTAGAGTAAGTGATCGAGCCTTTAGTTCCTGTAATGCGCGAACCGTCTTGCCGATAATCACTTTAGTGCTGCGGATCTGCGATACCATCGCATCAGCTCTGCTATTGAACCGCACAAGGTCTTCGTCGTCATCAGAGTCCTCCGAGGCAGAGACCTTAGTGAGCACTGCAACTTTGACAAGGGTAAGGGCGGCTGTAGACGTTTCAAGATAGCTCTGTATGAGTAGTGTTCGCATGATAGTGGTATCCGCAAAACTCTCGTCGGTGTCCTCAATAAGATATTCTCCAAGATGGGTCATGACCGCAACCGATCTGTATATCATGTTAGAAATCAATAACGCTTTAGTAATAGTACTGTACTAACCGCTGTAACTCTTCCGCGACCCGGTCCTCCTTGATCTCATCTTTCTTGAGACCCTCGACGTAAGTATTCAACGCTCTTTCAACAGGGTCAAGCTCATGAAGCGCACTCTCGAACTTTGAAAACCGTTCCAGTGGACAGCTACTTATGCTATTGATGAATCTATCGCACATCGCGAAAACCCAGGTTAGCTTGTCTAGAACGTCGCAAGCTTCGAAGACATCCTCAGTCCGACCGGAGGTGTCACGCCCGCTAACTCTCTCTTTGATAAATCCGTGGAGTAAGTTAGACTTAAATGCGATGCGTTTGAATCTCAGAAGCGCTAGAATGGAATCCCGCTCCGATTGAAAAGCTTCCGGTAGGAATAACTGAACGATAGCAAGATGTTCCGCAGCTTCCTGAGCTTCCAGTTTCCGGAGTTCCATATCGATAGTCTTGATTTTAGAGTGTGCAGCTGAACTCTGGAGCTGTCTATTCATTTCCATCATTGCTTTTGAACGGCTGGCGAGCTCTTGTGCTTCTGTTTCAGAGATCTCCTTGGATGCTCTAAGGTCTTCAAGATCAGCTTGCAAATTAGTGACGAGTTCCCTGAAACGAGATATAGTATACTCCTGATCTACTAATGCTTCGTCATTTTGAGCAGTCCGACGGGCAAATTCGGCGATGACGGAATCTTTCTGGTCAATGAACTCTTGTAGTTGCTTTTCGTGCTCTACATGATTGAGCTCAAGTTCATCGTTGAGCTCCTTCAGACTAGACAAATCATCTACTTCCGCCCGTAGTTCTTCTATACGTTCGTTAAGTGACAAGTTTTTGTCCGTTAGCTCCTCGATCATTTCTTCTGCGCCTAGAGCTGCATCCAACTGCTGTCTAAGGTCTTCAATGTCGGCTTCTGTTTCTAATAACTTCGCTTTCGTGTCATCATACTGCTCCTTGATATTTCCGTAGTCTTGAACTTCACCTTCGAGCTGTTTGATGTGATGTTTCATTTCAGCTTCTGATTCCTGTGTAATATCGCGGAGACGGAGTAAAGCTTCTCGTAGACGTTCGTTTTCTCTCTCCATCTGTAACCATCCCTTATTTGTTCGCTCCTCCGGCGACATTTCTGTATTGAGCTCCTTGTTTTCGTCCTCTAAGATCTCGTTTTCGAGTTCTAGTTCTTCCATTCTCACTCTTAAGTTTTCTAATTCAGCCTTTAATACTTCAGTTTGCTCCTCGGCCATTTCTCGATCTAATGTGGCCATTTCCATTATTGAGTCGTGCTCCGCTTGCATCACCTCAATTTCCTCCAATCGAGCCTCTGCCTCCTTAAGAGCCATTTTTAGCTCATGGTTCTCCTGTTGCTGAGGCTGGTATTTGGACTGTAGTTTTTGGATGATCCCTTCAAATCTATCTCGTTCCTGCTGAATTTTCTCCAACGTCTTCAGCTTATCCCTATCCTCGATTCTTTTCTTTTCCATGACTTTCAGTTTGGTCTGTAGTTCCTCCACCTCTTTGTTGCTAGTTGTCTGTCCCTTCGACATTGTGCTTGCGATAGACCGTGCAGTAGACACTGGTGGCGACGGGGACTTCTGGCTTGCTGCACTAACAGCGGAAGGCGTTCGCTTTGTTGCGGCATTTGTAGGGACAATAGAGCTCCTACGGGCTGTTATTCCTCTGGTAGGTGAGCCTGAGGGTGCAGCAACTGCTCGGCTGGCCCCTAGGGAAGGCCCGCCTAGAGAAGGTCGGCTTAATCTATTTGATGCATTTGTGGAAGATGTTGTAGACGGCGGCCCCATAGACATACGTTTGGACGGTGCAGCAGCGAGACTCTGTCGATTACGCGTTGTAGCAGAGGTGGTGGGGGCAGGCTTCTTTCCTGGAGACTAATAAACAGTTAGATCTCGCCCAGGGGTTTGAGGACATGGTGTACATACACTACGGCCTGTAGGAGAAGACGTTGACCTCGGAGCAGCAGCAATACTGGCTGGTCTACTCGTAGATTTCCTTACGGCAGCGCTGCTAGGCGGCACGACAGGCTTTCCATTGCTCTTCGCTGCTGGTGGTTTCGGTTGTTCCATGATTCTCCCGACCCCAGTTGGTTTTAAAAACATGCCATGTCCCATCGGGCAATTGAAGTATCTTTCTCCTTGCACGGATCCATCGTTCTTCCCGCATTGTTCTTCGAATTCCACGCCTATCCAGAGTCCGGCTGCGAAAGAAGTCTCGCCAACAAAGCGTATGATGGCCTGGCGGCCATCATTAAGCTCAACAAGCTGCCCTAGCTTGTAGCCCTCGGTCATAATTTTCGGTTCATCAGTGATTTTGGGAATCAAACATGAGCAGGAGGGTGTTGATTCCTCCCTCGGGGTCCATAAGTGAGAGAGATGTTCCGTAAACACAGGTTACATTTGCGGGTCGCCCCGTTACGCAGCATAAACGCGCCAAGCAGTTGGCGTGTGCACGTGACCGATTCTCGATCAGATAGTCTCGACCCCTTACAATTTTCAGAAGTGTTGATTGTTCATATAATACAATAACGAGACAAGCAACACGGTGTGCAAACTGTATTGATTCATGAAGGTTCAAAAAAGGCACATCCACAATCCGTAAATGCTCGTTAATCATAATTTATATATATATTTACCTCGAGTAAATGAACACCCCAACATCTGAGCAATAGAAGGGTGAGGTCATCTATCACTCAGTATCTGCTTATCCTGGGATTCCTTCAAATTTTTTGAATTCCTTTCTACTTTCTCTAGTAGTGCTATAGAATGCTTCATGGCGTCGCTACCGACCCGCCATGTATACAACTCCACCCCTCTTTCTTTTAGAATCTGTTCTGCCCTTGCCCAGCGTCTTCTCCACATATCCTCACGCTTGTTTGGGAATTGCGAGTTATCACCGTTATTAGTAAGGTTATTGCCACCGGGGCGCACCGTACTGTAAGCGTATTGGGCGGCAGCCGCTGGGTAAGACGTCAGGTTTCGCTGTCGTGGAGGTGGCGGAGGTATGATTTTTGCCTGGTTCTGTGAACCCTGTTGGATGGATGTCGTGGCCATTGATCTCGACTGACCAGATGATTGTGTCCCTTCTTTGCCGGACCAATATGAGCTCGCAGAGGGTAGGTTGTTGTAGGCGGAAGCGAGCTTTTGACGGGCGGATGATGCGTAGCTCTGTTGTCCGTTAGGATCATTATCGCCTGTCTGCTGTGCGGATGAATTGTTAGGGATATTTCGCTGATTAGGTTGAGTGTTTCTCTCCGATGTAGAAGTCTGGACGGTATAGGTCCGCCTGGGTTTCGGCGGTATCGGTGGCGATGGCTTTGAAGCAACATCCGGTTGTTGAGCAGAATCCGCCTTTTTGGTATCAGATGCACTACGAAGTGCAATAGGTTTTCGAGGAACAGGTGGTATTGCCTTCCCACTTGTCCTAGCACTCGGAATGCTTCTAGTCGATGCTAAAGAGTCTCGTCTTACGGGAACCTCGGGGGTTACTGACGTGGACCGTGTTAAATGAGGAGAAGATAGTGCACTGGAACCCTCATCATCAGAAAAGTCGATGAGATTCTCTATACTATGAGGTTCAGGAGCGGGTGGTTCCGTAGGTCTCCGAGGTGGAAGAGGTGGTCTCTGTTCTCCTATATCTTGGAGAGATGCAGCAATAGCGGATTTTAAGTTCTTATCATCTTCTTCGTCAATTTGATATCGAGATAATGGTCGTCCATCACTATTACGAGTATTAGGTCCTGAACCTTGCGTTCCGGAACCGGAAGGCTTCTGGTCAGTAAAATTATCGATAGATGGATCAAAGAACCCTTTTCCGACAGGTGTAGTGACATCGCGGATGAATACGCCCAGTACCCGCCCTGGATTCTCAAGTACAAAATCTGTGTAAACTTCTAAATCGGCCTCACCACTGTCTCCAACGAGGATGTATTTTCTTTCAGGAAAATCTCGAGCAAGCCGATCCAAGGTCCCTTTCTTACGCTCTGCAACTGGCTCAAAGATGCCTTGAAACATACCGCTATACTGTTTCAGATGAAATGAGCCTGAAGGCAGACCTGCCATGGAGAAAAACTTCGATATAATGGGATAGACCTGCCATGGGGAGTTCGATACGTAATGAAACTTAACACCGCGCGCTGCGAGCTGGTTATACCATTCCTTAACGCCTTCAATGGTAAGATCGCCTAGATCACGGATGAATGCGTTACGGAATATCTCCCTGGCGCCAGCTGTAATTGCAGAATGTTTGATAGTATCGTCGATGTCGCTAATTAAACTGATTCCCTGGGATTCGGTGATGCTGATCTCTTCAGTTACAGATAACTTTTCAGATGCTAGTATTCGTACATGGGTTGGAACGAAGTCAAGGGCAGCTCGAAAGTTGAAATGACCCGCTGCATCCGTGTTGATGGTCTTTTGGCGGGACTTGTTTTCGTTGAAAAAGAAGGCACTAATAGCAGTATTGGCCATAGGATTTGCAAGGAAAGGCATGAGCCGGGACATGAGGTGCTTATTCGCTTCTGCGAGCTCTGCCTGGCTCATATTTGAAGGTTGATTCCAAGATGCTCGCTTCTGGATCGATGTAATAGGTGGTTCATTATCCTCTGAAGAGTTTCCAGCACGCGTCCTAGTAACCTCTGAATCTCGTGAACTACGAAAAGGTGAACCTCTCCCCGATTTAATACTATCGGCATCGTCTTTCGAGGGATTTTCACTATACTCGCCCAATCCAGCAATGGTAGCTTCGGCTTCTCCTTTTCGCATGATCGATTCGGCTTCTCTCGAGACAAATTCCTCGTCATGTTTGGACGCCCGTTCCTCGACCCTCTCTAGGTGTGACTTATGTGGACTGACACCTCGACTATTAGTTGCGCTTGCTGTGGGACTGGTACCAGATGGCGCAGGTATTCCAACTAGTTGTCTTGCTAGGCCAATGAATAGTCTTTGTTTTCGATTCATCTGCCCTTTATGCGGAGAATATACCCATCCTCGGACATCAACATCTACGACAGCATTATCGTCCTCAAACCTTTCCCATTCTTGTCGCCAGAACTCAGCATCACCGGTGCCGGTGGAATCTCGAACATCTCGCCCTGCACCCTCAGTTTCCTGAATTGTTCCAGGTTCAGTCTCGGGCTTATATAGGAGTTAGTAGGAGTCAAATATTTCTCTGAATGTAAACCCACCTTTCTCTTCACATGCGTTCGAGCATAACTCGGGAAAAGGATCATTTCCTCTCGCCCACTACGTACAACAGCTGCATCGGGGAAGGAACCAGGGGTGTTATCTTCGAAATCTTCCACACCACCGCCTCTATTGTTCCATCCTTGTTTGTAGCTATCTGTGTATGACAGTCTCAGCTCATTCGCAGCTTTAAGGTAGCCCGCCAACTTTTTTCTTCGGGCGCCTGGTTCTCGACCTTCACTGGCACTGTTATTGCCAGAGCCTTTGCCGGAAAGGTTGCTTGAACCTTGTGTAGAGGTCATTTTTGGTATGTGTCCACTCGCATCTTTATTCCACCTTCGACCAGATAAGAGCCCCTTAGTGTGTTTCTGGATGTTCTGTAGGATGTAACCAGGCTTCTTCAGCTGTCGAAGACCTTTACGGTACAGATAGTATTTATATATATGGGCATGCGCTTTTCGTTTCAAGTCTGGTAGGGTCTCGTGACGGAAATTGGACAGATGGGTACGGGCTCGTTGTCGCGTATGAGGAAATAAGTAACGAAGTAGAGAGCTGGTGCTAGAACTGGAACGTGTGGATAGCAGCTTCCTTCGTGATGAAAGAGGGGGCGCCACCTTGAAGGGTAGGTATCAAGGTCGTAGTTAAGGCAACAGATGGTATTCTTACGACGCCGTTATTCTACTATATCAGTCAATGTAACATCTGTACATGTTAGGACTCCTCAAAAATCTTCAGTAAGAAATGCAAGAATTGAAGGTTGATGATAGGGATAGATATCTCTTGCTTCACAAGCTTTCCAGGTCTCTAGTTCTGGAGGATCATCAAGGCGCCGTCACCGTCGTCATCGGATGTGGCTCTAGAACTAGACCTTAAGGCTTGTTTTACGTTCGCTCCTACGCGACCTCCTCCAGACGACAGTAACATTCGAAAATTGTACAGTAAAAATAAGAAGTCATATTATTTGATTTTCTCGAGAAGATGATGCATCGGCGAATTAGTTGAATTCTTTCATCAGCTCCAATTTTATTCCACTTTCAACTCAGACAGAGATCTTGCTGTTCATTCCTCTTCCTTACCTATGCAAAGCAGTAATGCAATGCGTTTCAGAATAGAGCAAGGTTGCCATCGATTTAGAAGTAGATATACTATAACTTTAACATTTATTAAATGACTATACCTTATCTTATTTGCATCCTATTCAAGTTGAGTCTGAGGATACCCCTCGCCGTGACTCACCTTGCCTTATACGGAGTGCTACAGTACCCCGCCTAAGGTATTTCTTTCCTTACACTATTTTCATTTTTCTTCTGAGGGACAACTCATAAGGTACTCAAAATTAAGACAAAATACCACTACCAATTCAGCTTCCATACTCGAGATGCTGGAATTAGACGATTTTATTGAAGAGCGAGGCGGCGATCCCGCTAAGATCAAGGAGAGCCAGCGACAGCGAGGTGCCTCAGTGGAGCTCATCGACGAAATTATTGACTTATGGCAAAAAGCTCGTGCATGTGAGTAAAGATCCAATTGCGGCACTATATCTTAGCATTCAACTGACACCATGCAGCACAATACGAAGTGACACAATTCGGAAGTCAGATAAACGCGGTTCAGAAGCAGATTGGGCAGAAGAAGAAGGCCAAAGAAGACGCAACGGAACTATTACAGCAGAAGCTGGATCTTGAGCAGCAAAAAAAGGCACAGGAGGTTGTAGCGGCAACCAAGCAGAGCGAGTTGCGGCTTAAGGCCCGGACAGTGGGAAATTACGTGCACAAATCGGTACCTATCAGCAACAACGAGGATGATAATAAGATCGAGCGGTCCTGGGTGCCAGAAGGGTTTGAGACTGGCAAAAAGCAACCTTTGTCGCATCATGAGGTTCTTTGGAGGCTTGGTGGTTATGATCCAATTGGAGGAGTGAAGCTTGTTGGTCACCGTGGGTACTGTTTAACAGGCTATGGCATGTTACTGTAAGCATTTCCCAGTCTCTAAAGACCATAAAATTCTAAATGTCGGCTTAGCAATCTAGCATTGGTTAATTATGGGGTTGAGTTTCTCTTTTTAAAGGGTGAGTTAAGTTCTGTACACAAGTTCCGTTCCCTCCACTAATCGGTGACCCTTCAGGTTATACTCCGAATCAACCACCTTACTTCCTCAACCAGGAACAAATGGCAAAGACAGCCCAGCTCTCGCAATTCGACGAAGAACTCTACCACGTATCGGAAAGAGGAGCCACGGGGGGAAAGTCAGACCACTATCTCATAGCCACCAGCGAGCAACCTCTCTCCTGTCTTCATTCCGAGGAATGGCTCCAACCTAATCAACTACCTATAAAATACTGTGGGTTTAGTACTTGTTTCCGAAAAGAAGCCGGTAGCCACGGTCGGGACGCTTGGGGCATTTTCCGCGTGCATCAGTTTGAGAAGGTGGAGCAGTTCATTCTCTGCCAACCAGAAGACAGCTGGAAGCACTTTGACGACATGATTGCAATTTCTGAAGAGTTCTACAAATCCTTAGGACTTCCCTACCGGGTCGTGAGTATAGTATCAGGTGCATTAAACAATGCGGCAAGCAAGAAGTACGATCTTGAGGCCCATTTTCCATTTCAGGATGAGTACAAGGAATTGGTATCGTGTTCTAATTGTACAGATTACCAAACAAGAGATCTGGAGATTCGTTATGGATATAAGAAGGGTAAGAACGTTGTAGGAGGCGGTAAGAAGGAGTATGTGCATGCTCTAAATGCGGTATGTTATTCTTTTCACCTATTATTCTATTCCCCGTTATGTCCTAATCTTCCCTCATCTCAGACCTTGTGTGCTACCGAACGAACGCTATGTTGCGTCTTGGAGAATTGGCAAGTGGAGAATGGCCTAAAGGTTCCGGATGTTCTTCGAAAGTATATCCCAGGGCAACCTGAATTCATTCCCTTTATCAAAGATGCACCATCGGAACAGGCGATCCACAAAGCTGCGCCTGGTACATTGGACAACATTCAACCAAAGAACAATAATAAGGAAGACAAGACCACTGTCCCTATGCGATGAAAAGATTATAATTCTTGATTTCGGTTTGTCGGGCAGGGTTCCAGGGGGATTCCTTTTCCTTCTCATTATACTCTAACCAAAAAAGGAATTGGACTTCCTATCCTTAGGGTCACGGACCAGGCGTATGTAACAGAAGCATACTGTGAGCATCATGTGGGACGCTAATGGGATATCTTATACACTCCTACATAGACAGTCACCATGAGGTTATGGAAAGAAACGCACGATCGAGCTCTTCTTGATTACGAATGATGGATCCCACACATATGCAAGAAGCTCAGAAACCATGTTTGCCACAATCAAATATCTTGTAGCTGTTCAAGTTTTCTGTAATTTACATCCATTGACATTCGAATAAAGTTGATGACCCAACCCTCAACCCCTTGGACGCACGTTCTTATTACAGCTTCTGTCATCGTAGTATGCATCCTAGCTCTAGAACTATTTCCAGGTTCGAAGATCCGACCTGCATATACTGTAGAGATAACCTTATCAGCAAATTGATTGTAAGTCAGATGAGAGTACCTTATTATATCCAGTTGTCTCGTCAATTCCTTCCATCTGCCGAAATCCAGTCCCAGTTCAGAATGTACGGCTATTGAGTAAGGGTAGATCATTGCATCACACACCAACAATCAAAAGAGTCTTGTCTACAATTCGGACAGAAGGTTGTTAACACTACCCTCCTACTTGGCCGATCTTGGACAAGAAAATAAAAGGTCAAGTCTCTTATAAAGGTGTTTCGCGTGGTCGTTAATGCTGGCCGACAGGGTTTTATGTAAATTGCACTTTACTTAGTCGATAGTAATATTGTTTTGACCAATAAGACGTTTAATTGCAACGTCAAATACCAAGACTACATAGATTATTATCCAAAGTGGAGGTAAACTCTTAAATGGTTGGCGATATCCCCTCTTTTCAGACATAATTATCCCGGGTTGATATATAGTTGTCTGCTTTTCTCTTATATTCCGGACTTCTCGTTTACCACATTGAATTTCAGATCCATAAGAAAAGACTCAAGTTATAAAGGACTGTCCAAACTTGAAGATGCGTCTCAGTCTATTGCTTCCTGCGCTATTAGCTCCTCTAGGAGCCCTCGCCGCTCCCGCTCCTATCGAGCATTCAGCTCTGGTAGAAAGACAACAGCGTCCCACGAAGCCAAAGCCATGTCAACCTATGGTCCCAGCACCGACCGAGGAAGAGACCAAAGCCAGACATGAGAAGTTTGCCCATGCTTTCCTGGTCACTAAGAACATCACTGAAGCTTTCACCTACATTAACCAAGGATACATTGTACACAGCCCCCGCCCCATCTCTCTCCGTTAGACAACATATTAAATTCTAACGGCTCTGGTAGAATCACAACCCGGCCGCTCAGAATGGATTTGATTCTGCGTGGAACATCCTGAGTCCGATCTGGGGAAACCAGCAGATTACGGTCCTCCGTACGACGTTCAAGGGTAATCAGGGATGGTTGAATTATCGCAGCGGATTTGGTACGGTCGTTGACCGGTATAGGTGGGAAGCTGGATGCATTGCCGAGCACGTAAGTTTTGCTGAATCGGTGGAATTTTGATACGGTACTAATCTTTGTGTAGTGGGATCAAGGGGAGCAGTTCCCTTCGAACAGGACCGCCGTTTGATAGAACGATGACCCTAGAGATGAATGAATTTAGTGAAATGGTCAACTAAACGTTGATTTTGTACCATGATAATTATTATTTTAACATGATTTACGCTCATTTTCAATGATAACACACCGTACCTGAAAGTATGATAGCACATCGACTAGTGTGCAACATGCGCGACGTTTATTTGTTTCTTCTAGGGATATTAAGTTTATAATCATTACCAGGTTTTCTTTTTAACTACCCCGGGTTCCTTTTTATCGCTTTCATCTTTTGGAAGAAGTGGTTTAACGAGCACAAACAGCCATAGAGTAACATCATTTTTCTTAAATACCGCTAACGTAGACCTTTCTCTGACTGAAACAAATACTCCGCAAATGCGGCCGTTGGTCTTTAGCAAGGGTTAAGCTGGAGAGTACAGTTGGTAGCTGTCGTTGGGTACAGTCTGAACCGTGTTGTTCAGTATAAGGACTAGGTTTTGAAGCTTGTAAAACGAGAAAAGCAAAGACTAATCTCATATATTGTCTTTTATGGAGTACAGATTAGGAAACTGGGTATCGACGTGCTGTTGTGAGTAGTAGAATTCCGCTCCTGGGAAAGAATAAGTTGGTAACCCATGAATTGAGAGAGTGTAATGATGTTGAAGAAGGAAATCTGCGCCAAATAAGACGCGAAGGACACGGTTACCTAATGAGGTTAGATGAGGGCGCTGACGTACCATATTCTTCACCCGGACTTCTCCTTTCACGTTCGAAACTATTTTCAATTCCCTTCTGACCTTGTCCACACAAAAGTTGATGCACAGTCATTCGAAAGGGAAAGAGCTGAGACGATCCATGACTATTCGAATATTTGGTTTTGGGAATTTGAATATGACCCAAATGTGCGGTGAGGGGAGCCGAGAAGTAGATGATTAATTCTAGGGTCAGAGACGATCTCCACTGTATTGTAACAGGTTTGATTCTTTATTCTACAACAATCGTTGGAGTCAAACATCATGATACCCCCGCTTATTACCCTTGAAGAGCTTTTTTTTCAGTCAGGCCGCTCTAGATGGCGAGAATTCTAACTATTCCGAACAGCTCAAACACATCCCAGGGGTAGCGGAAGCTTTGCGAGATCTAGGACCTCTCCGACTTTAACATATGGAGACGGGAAGAGTGACTATGCCAGTCATCTCCCATGGACTGGGCTAGATAGAGGCAGAGCAATGTCGCGCCGCGAACCAGCAACTAGCAGATGCCATTACGGCGAATCCGACTCGTTTTACAGGCTTCGCTGCTTTACCGGTATCCGACCCTATTGCATGCGCCAAAGAACTATCGTACTGTATCAAAGACCTCGGTTTTGTAGGGGCGCTGATCGATAAGCATAACCAGGGAAAGCATTATGAGGGATCAGAGTACTTCGCGCTTTAGGAAACAGCAGAGGCGCTAGATGTACCGATCTACCTTCATCCAAGTTGGTCGACGGATAGTCTGAAGTCAGTGCTGTATTCGGGAGAGATATCTGCCGCAGCTTCGACATCATTAGCTTCATCAGGCTTCGGCTGGCATTCTGATGTGGCAATGCATGTACTCAAGCTGTTTGCTGCCGGAGTTTTCAACAGATTTCCCCGACTGAAGATCATAGTTAGGCATATTGGTGAGATGTTACCATTTATGCTAGATCGAATTATACAACTATCCTCCAAGATGGGGGAAACGGGATTGTGTATTCGGAGAGGTCTATGACAAAAATATATGGATTACGACGAGCGGAGTTTGGAGTGTTGATCCTATGGCTTGCATACTATGGAACACTAGGATCGACTATATCTTGTATAGTGTGGACTATCCATTTGCTACTAACGAAAATGGCCTCAAATTTGTCGAGGATCTCGCGACGAGCGGACTAGTCACGGAGAAAGAATTGGAAATGATCGCATATAAGAATGCGGAGGTAATATTGCGACTTCAAATGTGTACATGAATTGGCTTTGTCGATCGAACGGAAATAATGTGGTACCAGGATATTGTTGGAAAGCTCTCTCTGAAATTAACCCCTAATGAATCCGATCCCTATATGCTCCTAAAGAAACAAATAACTGTCACTTAACAGTGGATTTGGAGTTAACAGATCAGGCTCAAATCTTACTCATTGTCCATCAGGTCTATCTTGTTATCTTACATATGGCGCCTATTATCAGGGTAAAATTACTCAACGGCTGCAAAAACGGGTACAGTACTCCTTTTTCAACACCCGAGATATCGTTTCGTAGCATTCTTCCTTTGCTATATGCGAGTCTTCACGTAACTTTAGTTCGGATATAATTGTGTGTCGATCTCATCCTAAGTTGTAATCACTGCTCTTAGACTTGCCTCTATAGATACCCAGGTCGCGAAAACTTTCCCATTTCTTCTTGCTAAGGAGAACTGACGCTGCGATCTTCATGGGAGGCTGATGAATTTGCCTCTTCTCTTTCATCACTTCACTTGTTCAAATATCAGTCCAATTCTTCCTTCTACTCCTACTGTATAAAATGACTAGTTCTAATGTTACCGAAAATCTTTTCGATTGCATGCAATATGCGGTTAACGTGTCGAATGCATCTGCATTAGATAGCTATCTGTACTGCGACTACTATCGAGGAGACGTATTTGCAGGCGACTTCTACATCGACGTAAATGACTTCCGTTGCAGCTGTCTTGAGTTTTGCGAATGCCCGCCATTTGACGCGGACCCAGACATTGCGGGAATAGGGGTAAGGCATGATTCTACCGCAAGGTGCCGTAGAGGCTCTAGTTGTGACAGTCTTCAGGTTTTGGCCGCTTTCGTTGTAACATCAGCTCTCACCATGATTGCTACGGCATTATATCTCGTGTTGACCCGTAGTAATCACCCAGAGACCTGGAATCCGATCGATAAGATTGTTCGGAAACCCCTAGACTTTATACGCGAGAAGTCAGCCACCTTGACCTCGTTGGAAGATAACGATCACCCTTTAGTTCAGTGTATTTTTGATCTTATCATTAGTCTGAGCGACACACAACTCATCTTAGGAATCGCCATGCTTTCTAGTGCGCTTATAAAATTACATCAAGATACGATCACAGTGTATCATTTCAACACAATCGCCAACCTTGCATGGCTTAGTTCTGGTGTGCACCTTTTGACTTTATCAGTCATTAGGTTGGAGTTGATCGGAAGTGCCAAACCGGCGCAAAGAGTTTCACCCAGCAAGAAAATCTACCCTGTCGTAATAATCCGCGTTGCATGCATGCTCCTTCTTGCCGCTCTTCTTCTGTATTGCTCTTGGGTCTCCGGGTACGGGGGATGGTACAACAGGTTCGAATGTCCCGCGGAATGCACCATCGGTCTTAGAAAAGGCGGCGAGCCCCTACAGTGGACTATCGTTAACTTCGTACTCATATTATATGCTTATCCAGGTGCTGTCTTCCAGCTATGGGCCTGGGGAAAAAAGAAATGGATAGATAAATTTAGGCATCGGATAATCGACAAAAAAGGCGGAATTAATGGAGATGTGAAACCTATTGAAGGTGATGTTAGCAAAAGAACGCCTTTGATGATTATCAAGGACATATTAGTTCTCCTGTTTTGGTATGTGCGTACTTCCGAGATTGTTGAAGTTCTGTTAGCCATTACTTGGTTCTCTCTTGGGTTCTATTGGACCTTCAGCGACCGACACAGCATGCATCAGTACATGGAGGAGAATGCAAGAGATGAGGAAAACACAATTAACGGATTTGGCCAACTTGTTCCTCTATTTCTTCTGTTGGCGCCACTTCTCCAGCTCTTGGAGTCCTGGGCAGGTCAAGCCGGTGAGTCCAGTTTGCCCCAGACGACAACCAGCCTTCCGAATGAAATTGTAGTCTAATACAATTAGGTCGTTCTGCACATCGATCAGATCATGCGAATATATGATTACTCGTATGTCTGCATACTGTCATGGGGTAGTGTGCCATAGTGCTAATGGGAAAGAGGGAGCTAGAAAAAAGGGGTCACAGATATAAGATCAGACGGAAGGGGATTCATTATCGTTCTCATTCTTTCTCAATACACTGTTGCTTGTAGTACTCAGTCTTACTGCATACTGTGATTCAGAATAGCCTTTGTCTACTGAGCACGGAAGATATCATGCATACGACTATTAACCACCACGAACATACATGGGATATCTGGTAACGACTTCTACTATCCTACCCCCTCACAATACTAAGGGTAGAAGAACTCGCAAAGACGGGACTCCCCAGATTGATATTTCCCCTATCATTATTTTCCTTAAGCTCCTAAGGTGTATCATACTAGTAAGGGCGTTGAGTTTATCGACGCATTGCCTAATTAAAGGGTGAAATCTTGCTGCATCACATTAGGTGTATGCAAATCAAGCCAAATCACGACTACACTCTAGAACCTTCAGCAAGTGAAGACAAGTCAGCTCATAACCCCCCAGCCACTCTCTCCTTCACCGAACTCGGGCATGTGGCCGAGTAGGTAGGCATCTCGTCTACCTGTAGTGCTGTCACAGATTGACTTCCATAGCGGAGTCACCTGAGTTCGATTTTTGGTGTTTTCTTTTTTTTCCCCTGTTTCTGGTGCCTTGATCTGTCTAGCGTTCTATCTGGTGTTATTGGATCTCTTTCTTTTGGGGGGATCAGGTCGGGGTTGTCAAGTTATGAGTGATGATTGCGGTCAGTATAATTACTATAGCAGGACTAAGGGGATGGTTTTGACACCGCTTCTAGCGAATTGATGGACACTTCAGAAAGCTTCACGATATGAGTTTACTCGCCATGATAATCTTATTCGTTATGAAAGGGTCGGGTTCCTCATTTTATAATTGCAAGCCACAAAACGGCTTTATCTTTGTCTTTTCCTTGTCCGTGATTACGTTCCCTTTGTCTTCATGAAAAGCCTTCAAGCAAAATTTCTATCAATAGCACCACCAACAACAATAGCCTTTGTAAATGCAGCTCAGTATATAAGCGAGGGTATCTTTCTCTCCGGCATAAAATTAAAACGGTGTACAACAAGATTTCAATCCATAGAAAATATTCAAAAGTTTTATCAGGACAACTCGATTTACCCCTATCACGATTACATTATGCATATCTTTGCTCTTCTCACACTTATGCCCCTACTCGTATCGACGACACCGACACCTGAGCCATTCAATGTCAGAAAAGCCCCATGGTTCATCAAGTCACATCAATCAAAGTACGAGTCACTGTCGTTCTGCGGCGAGGTTGACTATTTCGGAGCGAGTGCCCCCGACCCTAATGCCAGACCCATAAACGTCAACTGCGAAACTTACCGTCTTGAGGCCAGCCTCACAGGGCAGTGTCGTAGACTCCACGAGAAAATGAATAGAAAGTCCAAGTCTTGTTACTTAGGCAAGCAACCAAGATCCAGGACTATGTGCCGCCTTTATGCTGATACGGGATGCTTTGGAATTTATAGGGTGATCCAATACGGGGATATGAAGAACATGGCGGAATTCGCATGGGATAACACGGTCCAAAGTTTTGCTTGTTACCCTAATTCTCAGGCGGGGATTTAGAGGATTTTCTTCTGTTGGTTTTCTTCTCTTTTGGTTTTCTTCTTTTTGTTTTCTTCTTTTTGGTCGGTAACCGCAGGTCAGGATATGTAATGATACGGCATCGGTTCAATGTAATTTGGTGTATTAAAAAGCTCCTGGGATGGGGTTTACGTTTTCGATATATTCCCTCCGTATGTAAAGTACATTGGCCGTGTGAGAAACAACCTGATTATTTGCCCCTATAGTCCTAATAGCCAATTTTGCTCGTCTATGGTATACGTACCCGAAATCAGTAAATACGCAGTTCAAATTTCTTCCGGATCTTCAGCATAGTTGATTTTGCGCGCCGTTCGCGCGCTTTTCCTCTCCCCTTTTTGCTTTATTGCGGAAAGAGGAGGCGGAGTCTGAATGCCTTCAGATTTTAATTCAAGATCATCTTCATCCTCGTCGGATGTCGAAGGCGTGGGAACGGCTCTTGCACGCTTCTTCGCAATTGGCGTCTTAGTAGCTGATCGCTTTGCATTCGGAGTCAGGTCCACTGTAGGGACTTTGATAGGATTAACGGTACTGGTCGCAGATCCCGTAGCTTTCTTTGGTGGAACGCTCTTCTTTCCCGCTTCGTCTTCATCTTTTCTCTTCAGTACCCGTTTTACTGGTCTAAGCCACTCTTCCATACCAGGAGGCCAATATACTCTGCCTTCTGGACCACCCATACCCACCTCGCTCTCTGGAACAACAGCTCTTTTAGATTCAACACTTTCTTCCGCTTCGCCGTTTTCAACTTCTTGTGCCTTCTTTTTAGAGGGCGCTTTCTTCTTCGCTGGGACACGCACCGGTTTATTGTCATCGTTGCGTGCATGAGGAATCATATCATTAATTCTATCAAACCCTGGTAACTTGAATGTACGCATCAGTTCAAAAACAGCTTGTTCTTTGTCTTTAGCCTCGATCATTAAATCCATGGTATCGGGGCACGGGGGTAAGGTCGAAACTCTAGGAGCATGCTTCCTCCTATCCCTCCCCGTGATTGCTGAAGGTGTAGGTTCACTGTAGTGCATCTTTGGAGTGATCTTCTTGCGTTTCCATGTCTCAAGAATGGCTGGATAAAGGTCTATGATATCTTTCGTCCCTTCTCGAATCTTATCAGCATCAAAGATGATGTTGTGATGATGAAAGTCTAAAACAAGAGGAATATTCATCTCTTGGCAGAGAGGAAGTAGATCGTGAACGGACCAGCTAACATCATCGTTTTCGAGAACAAGACGCTTTTTGATCGACGGAGAAAGATGACGATAGTTCTCTCGGAATCGATCGAGGGTTGCGGCTTTATCACCGAAAACCCCGCCGAGATGAAGTATCATTACAGCATCGCGGTCCATCTGCGGAGGTAGTTCGAGCAGGGAAAGCATCTCATCGTGATATTCAAGATCACGGATTGCGTTTTCAATAACTACTTGACGCGGAGAGCCAAGTTGAGTAAATTGCCCGGGATGTGTCGTAACCCTATGGCCTAAATCTGCCACTACTTTTCCTACTTCTTTCAATGTCTCTTTTGCGAAGGGTGATAACTTGTATCCGTACTCCTCGTGACTAGCGAATGGAAACATCTCGCTACTCAGTCTCATGAACTTAATACCATATCGATCATTCCACTTTAGCATTTTGATGATGTCTCTCGCATTTGCTAGACCAATACTTTCAACATAAGCTTGACCTTTCGCTATATCAGCCGGTTGATCTTTGTCTGGTCTGTTCTTAGTGGCATGTTCGGGTTTAGAGGGGTCTTTGAGGGGATGTCGGTGTTCCAGAATCGAAGCTATGCGGCAAGTGCGTGAACTGAAAACTGGAGGATTCGAGTATCGAAGATAGGTGTTGAGACAAGCCTGAAGAGTATTAGCAATGTCAAAGCATAGGAAATGCTCTGTAAACTAACATATCCTAATCGACCCTTCCAGGGTAATGGCAGGTATTCACTATTAACGGCAAGTGGCCGAGACAAGGCACTTTTGATCTCCTCCTCGTCTGCTTCTTCCTGTTGTTCTTCTCCTTCTATTTCTAAGTCTCCGGGCACTGCAGCTTCGTTCTTTAATTTTTCGGTATTTACCGATAGCTCGGGCGGGAGCGCTTCGTTTACCTGTGAGCTCTTACTGACCCGTCCGTGAGCTACTTTTCGCTTCTTCCTTTCTAGCACGGGCTCAGGAATATCTGACAATGGTGAGTCTGAAACATCCTCAGGCTTGAGGATTCCCGTAGGAATGATTTGATCTGCTTCTCCATCGGGTGAAGCTCTGAGAGCATCGGGTGCATCTAATACATCGCCGTTGACGTCTGGGTTTACAGAGATCTTCGAAGTGCGTGCTGAGGTCCTTCTATGAGGCTTTGCCGGCTGTTGACGACGTATATTGGATGGTAGAGGCACTGGTGTCTGAATACTACTTGCTGTGGGTACATTCACCATCGATCGCTTTCGTTTCGCCACCATTATGAGAAATCTCGATGTCGATTTTAGTCTGTAAGTGAACGGCAAATATGATCTAGTTAACAACAATAACATTCAATCACGTCATGAATTTTCGAAAATGTAAGCTTGATAGAGGAAACGCGTTGACAGTACAGGAAGAAAAGTAGAGATCGAAAACACGTCGTAAGTAGCGGGAGATGAAAACAGTACTGGGCCACAAATAATGAACGAAGTGGCTGCCTTAAATCGATCTCGAATTGATCTAGATCTAACAAAGTAGCTTGGCGATCGATCTAACCTTAACCTTAACAGGAGGCGCACGGAGCACCCCCTTAGTTGCCAAGGAAAACCGGACTTTACTGTAAGGTTATCTCTCTACGGAAGTAATAAAGGTACAATCAACACGGCCATCAACACGACCAACAGCAGGATCACGACGGAGCGATCTAGTACCCAACGGCGACTAGGGTGCAGCGGAGCGACTGAAACAACAAGGGCCTTGCGATCAGTAATCCATATGATATCAGCAAAGCGATGATAATCAGTACGGGCTTTAAAAAATGAATTTAGTATGGGCCTGGAAAGAGCCATCATGAGAGAGCACTAAAAGGACAAGGTGAGATTTGGACAGGTTAGGAAAGAGTCGTATAAGCGAAATACACCAAGACATTGGATGAGAATTAGGAGTGGGACTACCTACGGCGACGGCGGAGCGATCTTAAAGGTCAAGAGTGGATACAAAGGTTATATCTACTTTTTCGTAGTACTAGCAGGTAACGTGTCTTTCTCACGTGTCGTTTGTTCGATCGATTACCGTTCCTAAGAGTCTCTTTCCATTTCTCCAGAAGGGTCAACCGAAGCTCTCAGCAGTTTGTTTTCCTGGATAGGAACCCCTTTCGACCAGCGATCTACGATCTTATTCGTAAGGAGCATCTTAGGCTTGTTTACAACTCGGCTTTCCGAACCATGGATTATTATTAGTACAGGAGCTTCTTGTCTGTAATTTTTATTCGCATGAAATTTCCACTTCATCACATACTCGGGGCTTACTTTCCTCACACCCAACGTCGTGCCTACAGCCCGCGTCCAATTTTACTCCGACTACCGCTTTAGGTATCATGTGTACAAATGCCGTAGACGTTCAACGAATTTTATCACTACGCCCACTTGCCTCTTTAGGAATATACCCCACGTGGTATGCAACCGGACTGCTTCTCGACCCGTCTACTGGCCTGTCTCAATACTTACCACCGTTTGTGGTAATCTGTTGATAGTACTAAAATTCTTGTTTCTGAGATAGTCCTGTACTAAAATAAAATTTAGCATATTCCTTTCTCTTTCGTCATTAATTTCCGGCAAAATCCGGATCGGTTTTGTCTGAATTCCTACCAGCCATCTTGCGCGATGGCTTAATCTTAGATTATTACTTAAGTAAAGCTTTTTTCATGATCATCATTCAACTCCTTGAACTACGATGCGCGTGTTCTTTAACTACTATGTTCTACCATGTTTTCGTCTTTTCGTATGATCCACAAGTCTACGTAGAAGGTACGTAAATTTCGATATCAGAATGAGTGAGACTATGATAGATGCTAACTGTAGCAATTCTGAAACTCTATAAGAGAAGGAAATGACCAGTATACCTCTTCAAATTCGTGTAGCCGGCTGTCGGGCATTGAAAATTTACCTTTCAGGGAAGCGAGTGCTCCCAAAATTGCAGTAAGCTCTGTCCATTCATGTACTGTGCGCATAAGCTGACCTATAAGTTTGTTCAGAGCTCAGAGTGGCGTCTTTAGGAGTGTAGACTGACTGTTCAATCTATCTCACGAGTAGCGAATCATAGTTGTCCCTATCTCCCAGTCTTTCTTAGGTTAAGAGTGGACGACTCCACCCAAAAGCTGGCGCCCACAGTCGACTGTCCCGGGTCTGGAACATGTTACTTCTGCGCTTACCCGAAAATTTAACTCCTTTAGCCGTTTATAGACCAATGAGTTGTACGAAAATCGCCGAGGGGAAAGGAGACTAATCAATGCGACGTTTACACTCGCTAAACCAACTAGAACCCACCCATATCTATAGTATAAACATCGTAGATAAGGTACCCCTATGCCATTACGATCAAACATCTCGGGTTTAGCATCACGACACCCAACAGTACAGCTGTGTAAATACTACCCACCTGATCTGGGTACTACGCTATAGCACGATTATTGTCGACTTTTCCTCATGGCCAAGCTTGGAATTTAGTTACATGTGTAATTCCCATCAGTGCGGTTGTGGGATTCTCGTTGTCGATGCACGACTCAACACTGTCGGTATCACCTCGGTGCGATCCGTAAGGATCCAGGCCACTCCCAGAATCCCGATCAGATCCATCCACCTGAGATTAGATAGGATGAAAACTTTTTCCACCCGACGTCCGACCTCAGTCCAACCTCAATTCATCAATAAGACGCTATTTTCCGAGGAACCACTTCTTATTGTAGTCTATAACCAAGAGTTAAGAAGTCAAAGACCTAGGGAAAATTGAGGAGTTAGATCATTTCGCGAAATGCTATGATGTTTAAGAAGTGATAATGTAAAGATTCTAACATTTTCCAGCTACCTAAGAACATCACTGTACGCCAGACAAGCTTAATACATTATTCAGTGACAATCGTACGCTAAAGGCATTCCAATTACACCATCTCTAACATTAAGAGGGGAAAAACTCCGTGTCATGTGACGCTCGAAAAACAAAAGGACGCGCCGATTTGTCAGTACAAGATCTTTGTCATTTCACGGTGGAAGTCCAATGCCGTGATGTCTGGGAAATGCGCCGGGTTCTCCTCGGTGACGAAATGCTTGATAGGACCAACGGATGCTCCTCTGTGAGCCTTGAAGAAGAAGACTGAGGAGTAGCGCTCAGGAATGCTACCATCTTGCTGGTTCTGCAATCCCGGAGGGGTGTTGACCTGGTGCAGACCGCCGGTAACGACCTTGTTGGTCCATCGAGTGAAAGTATCGCTGGTGTTGACTACCATCACGTTCTCTCCCGGGTTCACTGGGACAGGGGCAAAGCTGAATGGTTTGCGCCTGTCCTCGCATTCGAGACCACCTAGGCCGTCTTGGAAGAGAAGGGTGATGATACCGAAGTCAGTGTGGGGCCAAGCGCGCTTAATGAGACCCTTCTTGAGAGTCTCCACAGCGACTTCTGGGTAGTAGAGCATGCGCAGCTCGCTAGCCGCAGGGATACACTTCTCGACGAGAGTTCCGGTTTCCATGTGGAAACCGACTTCGCATGCGCGCATGATATCAAGGCATACATTCTGCGCAGCCTCGAAGTACTCATACACGAACTCGCGGAATCCTGGGAGATCCTCATCAGGGAAAAGGTTGGGGAATTGAGTCTCTTCCTTAGGACCGCAATCGAAGTGTTCCTAGACATCTTTAGCATTCGTTCTGCAATACCATCTGAGAGAGACAGTGATGTACCTTCTCATCGAGAAGTGTGGTCTTGGACTTATCTACACCAACATAGTTCTCCTTGCGGAGCTTAGAAGTTGTTTCGAGCCCCTTCTTGCTCCAGCCACGCTGCGGGTCAGGCCCTGGTGCGTGGTAGATCTTCAACTTCTGCTCCTCAGTCATTGCGAAGAACTTCTTCTCCTGTTGTTTATCAGTTAGAAGAGTGGAAGCTAATGATTGCAAGATGAGTGGACTTTACCCATTTCCAGATGTTCTGGACCATCTCATCAGTGATGCCGTGGTTCCTTAGCCTGACGAAGCCATGCTTGATGAATGATTCAACAAGAGCTTCACCAAGTTGTAGGCGCTCCTCAGGAGTACCGTTGTGGAAGAGATCGAAGTCAAGAAGGGGCAAGTCGAAGTCGGCCATTTTTGCTATTGATGTTTAACCACGGAAAGATGGATGAAGAGAGCTGTTCAGATTCTTTGCTGAAGAAGAGGAGTGTTTGAATGCTTGAGTTGCTTGAGTTGCTTGAGCAATGTAGAATAAGTGATGCCTTCTCAATGCCTCTTTATACCCACAAGAATACTCACAAGATTTACAGATCTACATCTTTCCGCCGTTTTTCACACATATCTGCGTATACCCAGAGTCAAGATCATGAATCATCTCATTGTAGTACGTGATACAATTTCCCGATTTAGGCCTATGCAGCTTATAGCTGAGAAGGTAAGGCGGAAACCATATTCTTCGGTGGGTCTTACCGTTTGTGGGACTGATGATGAGGCATTTCTCCTCATGCTGATGTTTCAGAACCGGATCACCGCGTGCACGGTCTATGGAGAGAATGAATCGAACGATCAGTGACGAAAAGCGCTGGAGCTAGTCATGGTCTTTTGCTGGTCATCAATATCTCAGTTGTGGGATCTTCGGAGCAGAGTTACGTGATGTATCATTACTTGAATCTAGAATACGAAATCTAACACTAATTTGCTTTAGGCTCCCTACCAAGCTCAAAGACCCGGTGTATCGCCTGCTGGATGGCATCTGTATAGACACTTTCTACGGAACCTGCCCTCAGAACTCTAACACCGCGCTCGGTGCACCCGTTAGGTGTCATTACTCTTTCCTGTACTGTAGGAGGATCATCCCCTCTCAAGATCATCTCTGCAGTACCTTTCATAGACTGTGCTGCCATACGTAGAGCAACTTGTCGATCCAAACCAGCCTTCATAGCACCCTGGACGATTCCTTCCAAGGCCTCTGCAAAGAATGCAGGTGTCGATGCTGCGGTAACACTCGCCGCATTCATCTCATGTTCCCTGACCTTAGTTACTGTTCCAATGCTCTCGAATACCCACATCGCTAAAGCTTCCATGTCGGCGGGAAGGGGTGATCCCGCCGTACTAATGATGGTAGCCGATTCCCTTACACCGCTTGCGGTGTTTGGCATGGCGTGCACGATGTGGGGCCCCTCCCCCTGCACCATAGATTCAGCGTCACCGTTGATGAGACCCTGGATCTTGGAAACGGATAATCCGACGCAAATGCTAAGCAAAAGCTTACTTTGTAAATTCGCGCGCAAACCAGGGTTTGACAGGATTTTTGCAGCCTGACTGGGCTGGCATGCTAAGAGAATGATGTCGGCGGCTTTTACAGCCTTGTCATTGCTGTTCTGCCAGACTTCGATGGAAGGAGTACCGTGATCGACGTATTCCTTGTACTTGTTTTCGAGTGGCGCGATGGACTCGGGACGGTTCACGCACGCAATGAAGCGGGACGGGAGAGCCGTTAGAGGAAGTTTGTTTTTGGTCCGTGTACCTTCTTTCAAGGTGGTCAGGATCCCATCGAGGATTGCGGTACCCATGTTACCGCACCCCAAGATTGTCATTGTTGTACCGCCCATCTTGTTGGGTGCAGATCTCACGGTGGTAGTACTTCAAATCTGTGTGTAACGAACTTTGATGTAATCACACCGAATGTGACGTGCGGATCTTCGAACCGAGGCTGAGATTGGACTGGCAAATCCGAAAATGATGACACTAGATTGTGGGGGGTGTAGATATGGAGGGGGTTTACGAAATTACCAACATTAGGCGCGTACTTATAAGCATTTTGGCCGTTCTACGTGGCTGACATGATAGAGCAAGGAAGAAATGCTTGTATCGACGTACTCGGTAGGGAAAAGCAACCTCAATCTGACAACCATTTCACGCCGATACTGCGCCGATCCAGAGGTTCCGGGCACTTGGCAGTTGGAGCGACTGTGGTGGTATAACAAAATGACTACACATATAAGCGGTGTTTGAGTGAGGTTACTTCAGATAAACGGTAAACCGCCGCTTTCGGACCTAGCGATTATCGGATGTTATTGTTAGTAGAGCTAAAGTAGCTTAGAGAGAAGCTATGACGCCGGGGATGCAGTAGTTAAAATATCGCAAACACATTAAAGGGAGTTATTTAATATTATTTCCTCTTGACCTTTCTTCAATTGGCTAACGTGCCGTAAGCATTACTTTGCAGCTATTAGTTAAGGTACCTAAGATACGATTTAGCTTCGGTGAATATAACAGTGGCGTATTCGGAGCGCGAGTCAGTCAAGGTGGGACGAACTTCGATTTCTTTTTTCACCTGTCTTCGCCTGCGTTAGCTCGATTTGGAGATTTAGTTACCAAAACTTTATATTGATGTCCTATCTCTGTGCTTTTAGTGCTGTTGATCTCGGACATCATCGTCCAAGTCTTTTTTAGAATAATCACAGGCAAAATACCGTATCAATCAAGTGCGATATTGGTCCATAATAATAGACAAGTCCGATGTAGCTTCAGCGTTTCGTCATAGTCAGCTTGTGTAGCATCACTTTGGAACAAGCGCAATCGCGTAATATTCTCACCTGAGAAATTATTATTGAGGGGAAAAGGGATAATAATGCTACTGCAGCCGAACGAACAAATGGCCCCGTCTCCACATCGAGCGGTGTACTGTACAAGTAAGCGCTTCGTTACGTATATAATACCATGCAGGGGACCTGAGATCTATGGTGGATACGACATCGGCGCGAACCCCTTGCTTTCCTGAGACCTGGCCTGAGACTGTCTTTGATGAACCCTTTCAGCTCCTAGGTCGGATTTGATGTGCACGGCGGTACCACATCGTCAGCGCGATGCGAGAAACCCGATACCGAAATGCAAGTGCCGGGATCCCGGCGCGCTCGGGGCTTGTCGATCAACGCATATAGCTTCCCAGTCGTTCCAACAATAGTCGATTTTTGGGCGTGTCTAACCCGTCGTGTGCCTGAGCCTGGTATTAAGCACCAGAATAATTACCGAGGCTCGATTATTATTTTTTGGATAGCTACGTGTAAAGATTTTTTGTTTACTTGCTAACACGTAGTTGTTATTCTTGTGTAGAACTATATGAAAATATTACCAAAATGCTACTAAACATAAGGATATAAAACTGAAAATAACAAATTGCGAATTCACTGAACCCCAGGTCTCCATGAAACAATCAAATTCGACTACCACAATGTTCAACCCAAAGAAATTCGTACCCATCAACAGAAGTTTCCTGTCGCGCCATAATACTAACCTAGTCAAGCAATGACTTTTGATACCTTACCTTACCTTGCTCGTGAGAGCGTTTGAGCGAAGAAGCACAGCATCTAGCTCTTGTTCTTTCTTTTCCTCAATTGGTGAAGCTTCTTCCAGTCCATCCCAAGGATGCCCCAGACTGAGTTCGCTCCCAGAATCGTACAGGTATACCAAACCCAGACCAGCGCATAGTTTATCGCGTTGATAACCGTAGCTTGGTCTTCCTTGGACACAAGATTTCTAAGATTGGTAGCACCGGTGCTAATGATATCGTGTGGATCGAGGCCAGTGACTGTATTCCCCAATCTCTGAGAAAGGCGCTGTATGAACACGTTCTGGGCCACAGACACCATGATCGCGGGGCCTGATGCCTGGAAGAAGGTGACGACAGCAATACCAAGGGGAATATCCTCTACCCGAAGCGTATGTTGGATAATAACAGCAGCTTGTTGCATACCTAAACCAATACCAATACCGACCATGAGCTGGTATCCAATCCATTCAGCAGGTCCAGAATTGGGCGTGAGGGTGGATAGTAGACCACATGCGATGGAAGTTATGATCGTAGAGAGGATGACAGCGGGAGCAAAGAGTCCAGTTTTCCTCACAAAGAGTCCTGCTATGACGGAAAATGTGAGTGCTCCCACAAGCTGGGGAATAGTACGTAGACCAGACTCCAATGCCGATGTACCCTGGGCTGCCTGGAAGAAAATCGGAAGCTAGATGCGAAGGTTAGAAAATGGTTTACTTGCACACAACAAGAACTCAGGGGACGCGTTTGACTTACGAAGTAGGCAATAGCATAGTAGGGTGCATCAATGCACAAGACAAAGAAAGAGGCAGAAATAACAGTCCTGTTCTTTGCGATGCGCGGGGGCATAGTGGCAGCATCTCCCAGATATATCTCATTTGCGGCGAAAGAGAGAATAAAGACACCAAACAAGGTAAACAATGCAATGACTCGTGGGCTATCCCAGGGATCGGATGTACCTCCAAATTGAAGGCCGAAAATTAAGCATACGCATGCGGCAACGAACAGAACTAGTCCGAGTGGGTCCAGTCTTTGGATCTGCTTTAACACAGTCGCTTTCTCGCGATACACCGTCGGAGGGTGGTAAAGGAAGAAAAAAACAGCGGCTACAATGGCTCCAAATGGTAAATTGATGAAGAAGCACCTGAATTTGATGTTAGCCCGAAGTCGGCTTTAGAATGAGGCTCAAAAATACCATCTCCATGTCAGCTTATCGGTAAACACACCGCCTAAGAGCGGGCCTCCAATGCCTGCCACAATACGGATCGAGCTCACTCCCGCTGTGTAGAGTGGTCTGTCCGTCAGAGGAACAGCTTTGGAGATAATAATCAGGACACCGCTGATTATACCACAACCTCCACCACCCGCAACAGCACGCCCTACGATCAAAACGCTCGAACTTGGAGCGACACCGCAGAGAAGTGATCCTAATTCGAAAAGGGCGATTGAGATAATGAATACCCATTTCGTGGAATAGTCTTTGTATAGCTTTCCGAAATGAAGTTGGAAGCAACACATGGAAAGCAGATATGCGGATCCATACCAGCCGACATCGTTAATTGAGTGGAATTCATCGGTAATCCTTGGAATCGCGGTAACTATGATAGTCTCGTCGATGGAGATGAGGAAAATTGCAAGCGCCATAGCAACGCACATGACAATAAGCTGCCTACGGTCAAGGTGGATAGTGACTTCTGCAGGGGAAGGCGGGCCATGGTTGCTCTTCGACTCCGACTTCTCCAGGTCGGTATGCTCTGAGCTGTCCACAGGAGCAATTTCTGTAGTTTCACTTCGACTACTCTCAATCTTCTCCTGGATAGATTTCTCCTCCATGGAACTCTCTGATTTCTCTGACTTCTCGCTCGGATCTGGCGAATGGTCTGGCGCTCGATTTTGGGTCATGATGACAACGAAACTGTGGGGAGAGTCGTCTAAGGCCCGTGCCGTAAGGAATTGAAGCTTGAGGGGAAGTAAGGGGGAAGGATGGTAAAGCGACGCTTAGGAGAGTGAGAATGGAACAAAAGAGCTCAGACTTAGCTTCCGTCGGATTACACGCGAAAGCTTACGCTGAGGGACAAGAAGGAGTTTGGAGAGTTAAGCTTCAAGATGAGAAAGAAATTCGGGTGTGCTTCCCAGTTGTGCCATTAAAACCATAATATTCATTATTGCTACCCTGTATTGTGACACTAAATCAACTGGGGAACAAAACGTTACGATAAGCTTCTGCCGCGTTGTCGCCCTCGTCGCGGTGTACGATGGGGTGGTAGCTTATCACGATTCACATAGTTCACCATGGGCCAATACCGCTTCAGATTACCGTCTGAGGTAATCCGTGCATATGACACAATCATCGTGAGTTTGCGCTAATAAATTCACTGTGATGGCCAGCTCGTCAAGGATGAGCCGGTAAACGTGGTGGGGTTAGCAGGATATGCGCTCCTGAAGGGGCAGGCGAAGTTGGGTTAGGGTTGCACATCATCGCGAAAACCTCAGCCGTATCTTTCCCAAAAGGCCCCCCACGGGGCAAGCAGATGCGGGCGGCACGGTTGGCTTAAACGCCTCGGTGACGGCGTTGCTTAAAACGTCCAAAGGCGGTCTTGGTGATCTTGGGTATCCTTCCTTAGGCCCCTCTGGCTTCCCAGTATGAGGTCATAGCCCCTGCCAATACCAGCCAACCCTTTAAACCTGTTGGGCTGACTCAGATTCCAGTTTACCCTCCGATCTTATCATCCTAACCTCAACATCCAATGATGATCCCATCGATGGTCGATGTCATGATTGTCATCCTAAGCTCTGGCACCTCGTACACATATCGAATAACTCTAAAACCGCCCTAAGTCCCTTGCTGCATTGCGTCTTACATTGCATTTGACGCGACTGGCCCTGCAGCTGCAACACATCCCAATATCAGATACTTCAACGCTTAACGTCATGATCAACTGTGTTTCACAGCCGAGTTCGGTGGTGAGCAGCCGAGCAAGCCACGCGCGGGAACCGTTGGTGGGACCCGTTCATGGCAGCCTCGTAAGTTCCAGAGTCACCGCTTCTAAAAGTTGCTGACAAGTCTATCCGTGAGAGTTTACATTATGAGCGGTACCTCACGCTGAATGTGGATTAAAAGAGCTTTCCTCACGTTCTTCTCTACCTCTCTATCATCCCCTTGGCAGAAGTGAATGTCTTCGTGAGCGAAGACAAAGTGGCTGGACCAGATGACTCCAGCGGATGTGGTGGGCATAACGACCCCTGATTCAGGGGAGTTATGGAAGTTCTGTGAGGAGAACAATGTGCCTCCAGCGTCGCTCTTCAAGTTGGCCTGGGCCATCGTTCTGCACACTTACTTCGATACCCGCTCCTTTCTCGTCAAAGAAGAGCTCAGAGACTCTACGAACAAGAGTGGTCTAAAAGACATCGGTGTGATTAACTTCGCCCCTGACTTGTCCAAGACCACTCCCACTCTTTCTACCCTCCAGAATGTTGGAACGAAGAATGATAGCCCGGAGGTAGGACTGCATCAGGCCAGCCCCAACGGCTACGACAATTCTCTGGTGAAGTTGCGGAGTGAGCTTCAAATCATACATCGAGAATCTGATGAAATCGGACGGAATAGCTATTCTGCGAATGATTTCAAACAAGTATGATGACCCCTATTTGTATCTTCTATTCTTTATACTGATTTCTCTATAGTCTCAAATCACAGTAATCATAGAACTAAGTAGATCGAAATCTACCGGTTTCATATATTACGACCCGAAATTAAACGAAATTAACGACCTCAACAACTCTGCAAGAGTATTTGCTGAAGTTGTAAAAAGCATCTTAACGAACGCGGCCCCTCACATTGACGACATCAACCTCGTCAGTGAATATGACAAGGCGAAAGTTTTGGAGTCGAATTCCAAGACTCTCTCTTCCGTCATCGACTGCATGCATTTATTGGTCTGCAAAACGGTGGCCGAGAGACCGGATGATACAGCACTGATCTCTTGGGACGGTCAACTCACCTATCGAGAGCTGGATCGATACTCTTCAATTTTAGCGCGTCATCTAATCGAAGAATTCGGGATTGGTCCCGAGAAAGTTGTACCACTATGTTTCGAAAAGTCCATTTGGGCTGTAATAGCTATGTTAGGAGTGTTGAAGGCGGGTGCTGCATACTGTTGTATAGATCCAGCCCTACCAGCAGCAAGACGGAATTACATGATTGAATTGGTTGACGGGAGCTTGGTATTGACGAGCCCGATCTATTCCGAACTCATGGTGGATTTCCCAACATTCGCAGTCGACGCAGATTTGTTTTCAGGCCTCAATTACCCGGAAACTCTGCCTTCGTCTGGCGTTAAGCCGACTAACACTTGCGTTATAGCTTTCAGTTCGGGGACAACGGGAAAACCAAAGGCAATTACGCATACCCACATCTCAGTGTGCAGTGGAATTGATGCGAATGCCCCGGTTCAAGGTCTCAACCAAGTTCGGAAACGGGTTTTCCAATGGGCCGCTTATACCTTCGATGTCAGTATTACTGAAACGTTTTCCCCTCTCATTCATGGCGGGACCGTTTGTATTCCTTCCGAGGAAGAAAGGCTGAACAACGTTGACGAATGCATGATTCGTATGGATGTGGATTGGGCATATTTCACCCCTACATTCGCAAGATTCTTCCGACAATACACGATTCCTACGCTCAAGACCCTTATCCTTGGTGGCGAGGCGGTGACCATTGATGATGTTAGAGGCTGGGTTAACAAAGTACGTGTTTTGAACGCTTATGGGCCAGCTGAAGCCATCACTTGGTTTTTGGAACCTCAGGCGGGTATCTCTAATACTATCTCCATTGGGCGTCCCATCAATATGTACGGCTGGATTGTGAACCCGGATAACTCGGCTCAATTGATGCCAATCGGCGCTATAGGAGAATTACTTCTTGAAGGGCCCAGTCTCTTTGAATACTACATCAAGAATCCGGAAAAGACTGAGCAGCAATTGATTGAACCACCTCCTTGGCGCATTGCCGGCAACCTAACTTATGTTGGGAAGATGTATAAGACTGGCGATCTGGTCCGCTATCTTCCTGATGGCACAATGACATACGTCGGGAGAAAGGACACTATGGTCAAGCTTTATGGCCAGCGCATGGAGCTGGAAGAAGTCGAAGTCACAATGCGCCGACATATTCCAGAGGGCATCAATTGTTCGGCGGATGTGATAACACCAGCGGGCGATAAAGAGGAGCCGGCGCTGGTCGCCTTTCTGTCTACACCTCCCCATACACCAGATTTCAATTTCCACGATCTCAGGATTCATCTGCAAACCAAGATTGCTGAATCGCTACCGGGATTCATGGTTCCAAGAATATACATACCTATGGAGACACTCCCTTACAATTCTTCTCGAAAACTGGATCGTACGAAGTTAAGACAGTATGCCTCTAGTTTGACCCGCGGCGAGCTGGTCGACCTCATCAAGCAACCCGAGACAGAGAAAAAGGAAGAGAATGAATCAGAGACTCTGACCCCAGTAGAGAGTGAACTGCAGCAATTGTGGGCTACCGCGCTTTCATTGGAACCAAGTCAAGTTCGTCTAGACAATAATTTCTTTTCTCTGGGAGGAAACTCTGTCCACGCGCTGAAGGTAACGTCACGGGCCAGAGACAAGGGAATCATAATCACTCATGCGGATTTGTTCCGAGCTCCCTCGCTACGAGCTCTTGCTAAGGCTGCGAAGACCGGTTCGAGCAGTGCGGAAACATCAACACCACCGTTCAGTCTCATTGATGATAGCGTACGGTCTGCTGTAATTGCGGACGCTGTAGCTCAATGCGAGGTGCCTGAAGAAGCGATAGAAGACATCTATCCCCAAGCTCCACAGCAGCAAGGTCTATGGGCACTCTCTTTAGCACATGATGGGGCTTATCTAGGACAATTCATTCTGGAAGTGAGCCCCGAAGCTGACCTCGAGAGGCTCTTGAGCGCTTGGGAGGCCGTATTAAAGCATTTGCCCACACTTCGTACTCGATTTATTGAGACTGAGTCCGGATCCTATCAGGTTGTGGTGAAAGAGGAGATACAGTGGCAAAGTTCAGATCGAACCGAAGAATATTTAGCAGCGGATGTTCAGAATAACGAGGTCGAGTTTGGAAAACCGCTTGTACGGCATGCAGTCATATCAGAAGATGGCAAACACAAGATTGTGTGGAGCATACACCATGCGTTGTACGATGGAGACTCGGTCCCGATGTTCCTCAACATGGTTTCTAAAGCATATGATGGTGTCCTACCCGATCCTCAGGCTGGTCCATTCAACCACTTCATCAAATATACGATGAACTTAGATCTCGAGTCCGCTTCGAAATATTGGCAATCTCAGTTTGATCCCATAAACCCTGTACAGTATCCAGCGCTGCCTTCCCCAACATACCGGCCGAACCCTGCATCAATCCACAGGCGACCTATTCGGTTCGCTCGACGACTTGCATCAACTATCACAACTGCAACACTGCTCCGAGCAGCTTGGTCCCTTACAGTGGCTAACGCCGCAAAATCCGCGGAGGTATCGGTGGGAGTAACTCTTGCCGGACGCACAGCACCTGTGCCTAATATCGAAACTGTTGTCGGTCCAACATTCGTTACCCTCCCTACACGTGTTGCGTATGATCCTAGTGATAGTGTCGTTGGATACTTGCAGCGAACTCAATCCTACATTGTTGATATGATGCAGTTTGAGCACACCGGTATCCAGAAGATTCAGGAATTCAGCTCCCAGTGTCAAAGTGCATGTCAGTTCCAGAATATTCTTCTTGTTCAAACTGAAGGTGATCTGAGCTATCGAAAACTCCTCGGTTATGACGACACGACGGGCGGATTTGGCAGGTTCAACAGCCACTCTCTGATGTTGCTTCTCTTCCCCAGCAACGAGGGCGTTGATGCTGTCTTTAGCTTCGACAGTTCTGTGATTAGCGGGGAGCGGGTCGCTCAGATTGACCAACAACTGGAGCATTTTATTCACATACTATGCTTGGAAGAGGACAATCGCCCAATCTCTTCAGTACTCAGCAGTGAAGTTTCTCAGGAGTTTAACGCCACGGGAGTTGTTCAAAGCTATCAAGAATCTAAGGAGGCCTCAGAAGAAGTCTCGAAACCAAAGGAAATGCCAAACGGACTGCCAAATGGAACAGCTTCGGCTCAGAAATCGCCACCCAGCACAGAACAAGAGATCCTTTTAGCTAAGTTATGGGCTGATGTGCTCAGAATCTCCCAAGCAGATGCTATCAGTGTTACGGACGAATTCTTCAGCACCTATGGAGGTAATTCTCTCTTCAGTTTGAACCTTGTACAACGTTGCCAGAAGAATGGGTACCGCCTTACGGTCAAACAAATCTTCCAACATCCTAGGCTCGCTGACATGGCAAATACTATGAAAAAGATAGCCGCGGGTGAGAAAAAGGCTGCGATCATCCAACCCTTCGCCTTACTTGAACCCAATGGATTGTCGAAGAAGGCTATTCTGCCAGAGGCCGCACAATCATGCGGTGTCTCGGAAGAAACGATTGTTGACATTTATCCCTGCACCCCCTTACAAGAGGGATTGTTAGCGGTCTCACAAACACAACCGGGGTCTTACATCTCTAAGACCGTGCATGAACTTGCTGATGGTATTGACATTGCTAGATTTCGTCTGGCGTGGGCCAAAGTGTACCGGGATATGGAGATTCTAAGAACCAAAATCTTCCAGCTTACTAGTCCACAGAAGTCCTTGCAAGTTGTTCTATCCTCTGATATGGAATGGCAGGAATCCACAAGTCTACCTCAATACCTCGAAGAGACCAAGGACATTGAGATGGGTTTCGGGACAGCCCTCAACCAATTCGCAATTATATACGACGAGAACTCGGCTAAGACATACTTTTCACTCATCATACACCATGCGCAATATGATGGCTGGTCCATGCCCTTGATGTTCAACAGGGTCTATCAATCATACATTGAAGGCTCCACGGTACCCCGTGGCATCAGTTTTAATAACTTTGTCCAAGTTGTAACTTCACAAAATCCCTCGAAGCAAGAGGAGTTCTGGCGAACACAATTTACCGACGCTTCACCTATTCACTTCCCAGAACCTTCTCCTTCTGGTTCAAAGCCGGGCAGCCAGATCAATATCGAGCATTCAATCAAAGTCTCAAAGCCTAAGAATTCTAGCATCATAACCTCTACCATTCTACGTGCTGCTTGGGCGATGCTCCTAGGGTCATATACAAACTCTGAGGACGTTACCTTCGGAGCAACATTGTCAGGAAGGAATCTACCTTTGCCAGGAATTGAAAACTTAGCAGCTCCAACGCTGACCACGGTTCCCGTTCGGGTTCAATTTGAAAGGACAGAGCAGGTCTCAGACTTTCTGCGTCGGGTGCAAGACCAGGTTACAGACATGATCGAGTTCGAACATTCCGGTTTGCAATCAATCCGCAAACATTTCCCTGAAGTCTGCAATTTCGAAAACTTGCTAGTTATTCAACCGAGGGGCAAAGAGATGGATCAGTCAAGGCTATGGACTGCAACTCAACTGGGAGATACATCACGCTTCCTTAGTTATCCTCTCGTCCTTCAATGCACGCTCGAGGACGATATCGATACAATTCAAGTTACAGCCACTTATGATCCGAAACGCATTGCGCACACTCAAATGGATAGAATCCTCAAGCAGTATGGGACTGCAGTATCTCAATTAATGTCTGCGGAAGATAAAACTACCCTTGCTCAGCTCAATCTTATCAGCGCGGATGATGAGCAAACCCTCAAGGATTGGCTCCAGGAGCGTCCCGCACCTGAAATTGTGGACAGATGCCTACATGCATTGATCACTGACCAGGTCTACGATCATCCAAAATCACTCGCTATAACATCCTCCGAAGGACAGGAACTGACGTATGGGGAGTTATACGAGTTCTCTTGCAGACTACGTCACCTATTAGCTGAGAACGGTGCTCATCCTGGGATGAAGATACCAATAGTCTTTGATAAGAGCATATGGGCAATCGTTGCCATGACAGCTGTTCTTTATAGTGGAGCTGCTTTCGTACCCATTGATCCCGATCATCCTGCCAGTCGTCGCAACGCACTCTTCGACCAACTCAACCCTTCTATTATCCTATCTTCGCCGAAATATGCAGATCTGTTTAAGACTTACACAACCTTTGGTGTGGACCGTGGTTTCCTCGAGAAGCTGCCGTCTGTTAGGAACGGCGAGAGAAAGTACAGCCCTGTGCTGGTCTCTCCAACAGATCCCGCTTATGTTCTCTTCACTTCCGGCAGTAC
Organism: Patellaria atrata CBS 101060; assembly: GCA_010093705.1. NCBI lineage: Eukaryota > Fungi > Ascomycota > Dothideomycetes > Patellariales > Patellariaceae > Patellaria > Patellaria atrata. The sequence goes on from MU006094.1 coordinate 734,708, forward strand.
TGGAATTCCCAAGGGTGTGGTTATCTCCCATGGTACCGTTTCTTCATCAGTCAAGGCTCATGGAGGCGCTATGGGTATGAGCGAGAACACCCGAGCGCTACAATTCTGCTCTTATACCTTCGATGTCTGCATAGCTGAAATTTTCGCAACCTTGGTATTTGGCGGAACCATCTGCATACCCACACCAGAAGGTCGTATGAACAATCTCGCAGGCGAGATCCAGATTCTGAAGCCGAATTGGGCTTTCTTGACACCAAGCGTTGCAAGATTGGTTGATCCTTCCGAGGTGCCGAGTCTTGAAATCCTTGTCTTAGGCGGAGAGGAGGTCAAACCGAGCGATAGCTCTAGATGGAATGGGAGCAAAGTTCGTCTTATGAACGGTTATGGGCCTACAGAAGCTTGCGTGTTCTGCGTTACCAGCGATATCGATACCACTGCGCACTCTAGGACAATCGGTAGAGCCATCGGCTGCTCAGCTTACATTACCGATCCAGAAGATCATACTAAGCTAGCCCCCATTGGTACTATTGGAGAATTGCTCGTTGCCGGACCTATTCTTGCCACTGGTTACCTTAATAGCCCCGAGACCACCTCAAAGGTCTTCATTCAGGCACCAGCTTGGGCCGAGAGGGTGAAGAGAGACGCAGTCGCACCTAGGAGATTTTACAAGACAGGTGACTTGGTACGATATGATCACTGCGGAGAAATCGAATACATGAGAAGAAAAGACACACAGGTGAAAGTGGGTGGCCAAAGAGTGGAGGTTGATGATATTAACCATTGGATTCTCACCGACAGCGAAGTCAACCATTCCCTTGTACTCTTACCGAAGAGTGGCCTCTTCAGTGCGAGGAAGCAACTTGTCGCCGTCTTCTCGAAGAAACAGGATACTGAGTTCGGTGTACCCCTGAAATTGGTACCAAATGCTATTTCACAGCCAAAGATCTCAAGCCTCAAGTCAACACTAGCTGATAATCTCCCGACATACGCCGTTCCTGCTATCTGGATGGCTGTTGAGAAGATTCCTTTGTCGGCAGCCGGTAAGATCGATAGAAGACGAGTTCGTGAATGGGTTGAGAATATCTCCAAAGAGGAATACCTGGAAGTTACCGCGGCAAACACGCAAAATAGTAGCTCGGTACAACCAAAGGGACCGCTAGAAGAGAAGTTGCAAACTATCTGGGCCTCTGTTCTTGAAATCCCGGTGGAAAGTGTATCTGCTGATAGATCGTTTTTCAGTTATGGTGGTGACTCAGTAGGTCCCTTGAGCTCAACGTTTCTCACAATATCGATTCTAATATCCTCTAGATTTCTGCTATCCGAGTCGTAAAACAATGCCGCAAACAATTGATTGACGCATCAATTCAAGATTTGATGATTGCTCGAGGAATCTCGCATCTCGCTAAGATCGTAAATTCCAAGGAATCCACCACTATTCCCGTCAATCCTCCTGCCAAAGCGATCATCTCTCCCATGAGCACTGAGGCAGTTGCACAAGCAGCCAAGATAAGTAATCAGAACCCCGAAAACATTGAGAACATCATGAGGTCCACACCTTTACAAGAGGCCATGCTGTCAAAGAGGTCTGAAGGATTCTATAACTTAGAGATGCTACTTGAGATCGAGTCCAGAGAACCACTGGATATCAACCGCTTACAGGGAGCTTGGAACCAAGTCCTTAAACGTCATGCCGCGCTTAGAACCATCTTCGTCGAGCAGAACGGAAGAGCGGATCAGATTATTCTCAAAGACATCGAATCGACGCTTTCTGTAGAAGAAGTGGAAGAAATTCGATCCCGCTCAAGGGAGAGCTCTATTAACCGTAAACCCGCCTATCCCCAGAATGGGCCATACCACAAGCTATCCGTCGTCAAGTCCGAAGGCAAACCGTTCGTGAAGATTGAAATTTTTCACGGTCTAACAGACGCCGTCAGTCTAGGGACCGTATTCCGCGATCTAGCGCTCGCATACGACAGCAAACTTCCCTCGACCCCGGCTCCCCAGTTCTCAGAATACATCAACTACATCACCAACCAATCCGAGCAAGGCACAAAGTACTGGAACGAATACAGCGCAGGCGCTTTACCATCTCTCATCGCGCTGACGCCAGAAACCGACGCTACCGAGATGACACTCCTTCACACTGACGTGGAAATCGCACGACAGAGTGAAATAGCTTCATTTTGCCGACACCACGGCATCTCCATTGCGAACTTCTTCCACGCCACCTGGGCGCTCGTTCTCAAATCTTACATTCCATCCAAGGAGGTGACATTCGGCTACCTCGTCTCCGGCCGCGACATCGACATCGACGGCGTCGAGGAAACAGTCGGCGGTCTCCTCTCAGCCCTCGTCTCGCGACAAGCGGTGGATGATCAGACGTCCCTGACGCAGCTCCTAACGCGCATCCGAGACGACAGCGTGCAGAGCTCCGGGCACAAGTTCTGCGATATCGCGAAGATAAACCCGTTGTTTAATACTATGGTTAATTTCAGGTATTTTGCGTTCCCCTTTCATTTTCTAAAGCTGAAATCAAATCACTAACATGAAAACAGAAAATATCCCACCCCAGTTAAAGATGCGGATATTTCGATCAGTTTTGAATATAGAGAAGGCTTTGATCCGTGGGGGTACGATATCACGTTGTTAATACAGGAAGGGGGGGATAAGATGGATGTTTCGTTGGCGCATTGGAATACTGCTTTTTCGGCTGCAAAAGGGAAGGAGATTGGGGATTGTTTTGGAAAGGTCGTTGAGGGTGTGCTTGGGGATGCGTCGCAGAGCGTTCGTAGTCTTTTGGGTTCGGTTAGGGCGTAAAAAGTAATGGTGGGATTTTGGGTGGTTGTATATATAGAGTATTAATAGTTAATGAATCCCGTAATGAATGACTGTTGTGTTACTGTTAGGTTCTCTTTGTATTTGGACTGCTGGAGTTGATGGTCTGGAACTAGATCCATAGCACTGGAGCATTTTCGGTTTTATAGACTACCCGATTAGGTTAAAGCCGGACTAGTGTCAGATGCTGGGCTGGCTACTGTTCACAACATCCTTTATCGTTCCTCCGCGTTCTTTATCGTCCAATTCTCTTTATGCAAATAAATTCCCTTTGTGGAATTGAAGAATACCTGATATAATAAGACGCGTGGCTATAGGAAGGATCGCATTGTCCAACGTGTGCAGCAGGATGCTGTAGGCTCTAATCGTGGTGCTGGCTTGAACGATTATAGAGCCTACGTCGTTATAATACTAAAATAGCTCTATGATATTGATAGTATCCGATAGAGGGGAAGTCCATAAGTAGAGAGCTAAACATACTGGAAGGTTAGGTCAGTAAGTAGCAAGATAGTGTGACTACTATTTCCCGTCAATACTTGGTTGTAGAAAGTATTCCTATAAGTATTTCGAACTACTAGGCGACAAAGCTGCTTGAAGGATAGTGCTGAGATTAGTAGCGGCTCATATATTTTCCCGGCCTAGCTTCTATCTTGCATTGACAGCAGCCCGTATGACATTGTTCGAAGCGGTCGTCAGTTCCGTAAAGGCTGTCAAGAAGTCTATATCTCGTGCGGCGGCGAGATCTATTCGACGAGTCGCAACCTCAAGGTCTGGTGTACCTTACTGGTGATTTGGATGTCTTTGTTTCGCCCTTCGATAGATATCTTGGATATTCTTGAAGCTGAACTTGAAGCTTTATGGGATATGTGTATGCCTTGTACTGTGTTCGAGTGTAAGGTTGAGGCGCAATTGGGCCCAAGTATTGGCCTATTTCGAATAGGAAGATACTCATCGTCGCAGCTACTCCCTGTTAGTAACCCCACGCTTCAGCATTGCCATATAATCTTCACAGCCTCCGTTATCGCGCGCCAATACCGAGTATGGGTAAGGGATATGACAGCTGCGACACACACATGGAGAGATAGAATAGCTATTGAGATGGTCTATGACACTCAAGTAACGACTGGTGAATTGGGGATGCATACAGCGATATCTCAACTGATCTTGGCACGTTATGAGTGCTTTCTTGTGTTGAACGAAGTCATATATGGGCTTGTCGAGGTATTCACCGAGCATGAGGTTGCGCTGAATAGTCTTAATTTCTGCTGCGATCTCCCTGGCGCTCTGATATGTCCCCTTCCAATACCCAAGGATAACAGATTTGAGTAAGAGGTGATCCGTCTCCGGAATCGCTCCCCTTGCATAGCGGCCTTTTTGATCATCTTCATCGATCCCCGCGTAAGCCTTATGGGTAGTAGATATCTGATAGATAATCGGGCCAAGTGCGAATAGCTCTGACTGCACTGTTGGTACGCCAGAGTTGTCTAAATCGGGGTGCTCAGCTTGTCCGCTGACCGTCACGGAGGGTTTATTTTCATCTATCCAGCTACTGGAAAAGTCGCAGTACTTGACATTGTCATCCCATTCAAGCAGCAAGTTATTGAGTGAGATATCGGCTTGGAAAACTTCCTTCTCGTACGTCCCTTCTGCTGCCTGAGCGGACCATCTCATAGTTTCCTCTGGTGTGGGAGTAGCACCTTTATGCTGAAGTATGAAAATTGGGACGCAGAGAGGGTACATGAGGCGCTCGAAAATAATTGCACGCTCGCGCGAGTATAAGTACTTTGCGATTCTGGGATGCTCGCCCAAGCGTTTGCATATGCTTCGTTCGACCATCAGGTCCTTGATGCGCTCCTCTCCGCCATAGAACCTTTTCACCACGGAGTAATCGTTAAGGGGAAAGGCCATGCCGGATACTCCTGCGTTGAGCAAGAGGGTGTTCCAGGGCACCTTCGGTAGCTCAGGCGTGGATTTGCTCATCCTGATTCTTGACCGATTATCAAATCTAGTGAAAACTTCTCTTCTCACAATGGGATAAACTGTATAGTTGCGGTCTTTAGCCTTCTTCAGTCTTCTCGTAACCTGTTATCATATAGGCTTTGATTCGTCTCCTGAATCTCTAGGTTAGTCGAAGTGATTTCGTTAACCTAGTATGATGGAAAAATAAGGTAAAAGAGTGACTATTGTAATGAGAGAGACAATCCCAGATCAATCTTGGGCCACCGTATATGCGCCTTTGGATAGAAAATATGCGCGAATGTTGCATTTGATTCGTTAAAGTAAAATATAACCAAGAGAGTAGAAGGTTAGCAGCATGAAATTTTCAATTACAGAACAATGAAATCGAGATTGATGCCCCTTACGGATGGCTAACTCCATGTAGTTTAGAGAGTGGATATAAAGACGTTCACAGCATCCGATTTTCTAGTCAGTCTCTAACAACTACCTTCTATGCTTAACATATCTTGTAGAAAAGAAATGCCGTATAAGGCGGTCCAGACACAGAAAGAAAATGATTCTGACGCCGAAATTCCTTCGTGAATCATTTCGCAGACGCTGACACAGTTCATAGGGTCCAACATCAGCCTGTCCCAAACAAACGGCTCAAAGGGATACCGTCTTCGGCGGGACCCCATACTGCGCCTTCTCCCTTAAAGCGTCAAGATCTCCCTGCTTGAACTCCACCCACACCGGCTCCACGCCCACAACCTCCCTCCCCAGTAACGCCGGTGCCCAGTACATCGTATCGCCCGTACTGCTCTCCTCGACGGCCCGCACATCGATGCCCTCCTTCTTCAGCGGCACCTTGTTCTGCTTGTTGTTGTGCATCGGGACGATCTCCTTCAGCAGGCGCAGGAAGATCGGGATCGCGTACTTGGGCATCGCTTTCCGGCAGTACGCCATGAGCTGTGCGAGAAAGGTCGCCATGGAGGCCGGAGCGTGAGAGGCCCGGATGAAGATCGCAGCGCAGCCGGCGCGGCCGTCGAATCCGGGGACGAGCACGCCGTACACAATTGCTTCGAGGATCGCCGGGTAGGCGCTGAGGAGGGAGGCAATTTCGAGTGTCGAGACGTTTTCGGATTTCCAGCGGTATGTGTCACCGAGTCTGTCATGCGTGTGTGAGTAGTTGTAATATCCGAGGATAGGAGAAGATATGGAATTACCTGTCAAGGAAGAACCATCGACCATCAGGGGTTCTCCTTAACGCGTCTCCGCTCCTGTACCATAGATCGCCATGGGCGAAGACGTCTCTCTCGAACTTAGACTGCGTCGCCTTCTCATTCTCCCAGTAACCCACGAAGACTTTCTCGTGAGGTAATTTGACGAGGATTTCTCCTCCCTCTTCGTACGGTTTTCGCCTGGCAAATCCCGTCTTCGGATCCCGCCAGATATCCCCCGTCTCACCGTCCACCTCAACGGGTACGATCTTATTCCTCAGCATAAGCCTCATCAGCGCGCCGTGATAGCCCACTGCATCCTTCCTATATGGGCCCCTGCTCGCATTCAACAAACTTGGCATGCCCTCCGTGCTATTGAAAAACTCGCAAATATACTCAACACCGAACCTCTCACTGAACTTCTCCCACACATCCGGTCTTAGTCCATTTCCGAACATCATCTTGACCCTATGCTGTCTATCCTTAGGAGTTAGAGGAGCTGCTAGTAGATATCTAGCAGTTTCCCCAACGTAGACAAAGGCTGTGGCGTCCGAGTCCCGGATATCGTCCCAGAAGCGGGAGACGGAGAATTTTTTGCCGACACAGAGAGTAATACCGCTGATCATACAGCAGACGGCGGTGGTGTTCCCGGTTCCGTGGTACAAAGGCATGCAGATGTACCATCGATCTCCAGATGGGCCGGCCTTCAGGCCGAGGGATTTCATGCGTGGGGTGCCGAGAACAGAGGTGCGGATCATTTGGAAGGCGCAAGCTTTGGGAAAGCCAGTTGAGCCGCTGTAATTTGTGTTAGTTGTCGATTTTCTCGTCTTTTCAAGGTTTTGATAGGAGCAGAACTAAGGGAGTTCAGGAGTAACCAACCTTGTATAAAGCAAACACATCGGAAACTCCGGCGGGATATTCTCCCTATACTTGTCCTCCGGTCTCTTAGGCTCTAAAGCATTTATCTCACTTTTCGCCGCCTTATCGAGCACTACAATCCTCATGCCCAACTCCCCTTCAATCCTTCCTCTCACCTCCTCTATCCTCTTTAAACACGCTTCATCGTCGTCCACCAGAATGACTTTAGCCCCACTGATTTTCAAACAATGCACCAGACCGTCACCACCGAGGTTGTAATTGATGAGCGCAGGTGCAGAACCGACAGCCCAGCTCCCCAACGTGGCGAACATAAAGTTAGGGGAGTTTGTCAGGTAAAAGGCCATGAGCTCCCCGGATTTAACGCCCCGGGATATCAGAAATTGCCCGTACCTGCAAGATTGGGCGTACGCGTCGGACCAGTTGTAGCAGCCATCGCGGGACCAGATGCAGAGATGGGAGTCGCGGTATTTGAGCGCTTGCTCTTCAAAGCGGTACCAGATGCATACCCGTTTGTTCTTAGCTGAGATGGTGGTTAGTGGGATTCAAAAGAGTATTCGTTGGGTTCTTGACTGTTCATCAACTTTTGGCATCTGATAATGAGTGGGAAGAGGAGGGGCGGAGGAGATATGGACAATACCATGCTTTGCATATTGCCTTGCCGCGGACCAGTCCCAGTATAATGTCTTCACGTCCTTAGCTATTTGAAGTTTGGCGTCGAGATATGCTGCTGCTGCACCTGTTGCTGCGATGGCGGCTGCGCTTGTGGCTACTAATTTTTAGGAGTGATTGTTAGCACAATTCATAAGGTGGTTTCCCTTCTTTTCTAATCGTGGGCGGCCAAACACTCTTTTTGTATTCTTTTTTGGTTTTTTCTTTTTCTTTTTCTTTTTAGCTAAAGTGTAGACTACTCAAGCTCTCTCATCGCTATCGCCATGAAATAAAAAAGCAGTGGAGAGGTGACCGAAAGTTAAAGAGATAAAAGATATGTACATCACTTACCGAGCGCCATCTCTCCACCCTAAGACTCACTTCTCTTCCTCGTCTTATCTTGTGTTTCTCTTGTAGCTCTTTACACAGTAGCTCTCCCACGTAGATTCCCTTGAATGGAGTCGAGGAAGAAGGCCAATTCTATCGATGCGCGAGTAACACAACGGTATGGGTCCCGAAAACGACAATTGCTCCAGTATTGAAGTAGTTCTAGTGATACACGATGGGTGTAGCGGCGCACAAGGAGCTGATAACAATCGTCAGACACAAATTGGGACAGCTATGGCTTTTCAATGACAATCATCTGCATCGACATGGGCCATAGTTCTACTGCATGCGCACGGTTTCCAGCATGTCTTGAATGATTTTATTGCGTGCATACATGGGGCACGAGCAAGCGTGCCCAAGTCAACCGTAAGTACTTCCTATTCGCAGTACACCAGCAGTAATGCGAGTAAAATGTCCACCGTTCTTCTTTCGTACAGGTACAGTACATTACAGTACATGCTGAAGGATACGGTAAGGCAGTTGGGTGATCTTTCAGCTATTGAAAGGATTCGGACGAGATGAGGGAAATGTGGGAGTGAAAGCCGGGAAAGTTTGAGGTTATCGGCCGGCAATAGCGCTTCACCTTCTCATGCAGGCATCGCAGGAATGTGGGGTTTGACAGCTTTTGAGCCCTTTAGCTCCGGCAGTTGAGAGCTCGAGGGCCGGCGAGAGCTGCAGCCTCGGTATGTCGGTATATCTGTGTAGGTATAGAGGAAAAGTACAGAAACATACAGGTACCTCTACTTTTAGCCTAATATATGACTGTAGTCATAGTCCGTAGTGTAAAGTCCAAGTTCTACTACTCTATATACTGTATGTTTTTAAGAGGGATATATGTAAACTGAATTCATGCTCTAAATACAATAGCAACGCTTTCCCATCCATGAGATTTTTGTCTTCAACGTCAATCATATGCTTATGAACTAAGATCTATACAAGATGAATTTTCTAACGTACTGTACAATACAACGACACAGTCTCACTAAACGCTCCACGATAACTAAATGGCGATTAGACCAGCAATAGCACCCAAAACCGCAACCACAGCACCATTTCCCCCGCCATAAACCATGACGCCACCCGCGGTCGACACCTCAGCCGGTTCTGTCGCGCTCGCGTTGGGTTCTCCTGATACATCCGGCGCAATAGTCGTCACTAGCGTGGTAGTTGGCACCACCCTTGTAGGACCCTCCACCAGAGTCGATGCGTCTGGGTCAGTGAATATTGGGCCCTCCACCTCAGTCGTCGTTGCAGCTCCGTCGTCTGTTGGTTGTGGAGCAACTACGACTGGGATGGAGCGGGTGATGCTGGGGAGCTCTGTTTCGACTTGCTCTTCTGAAGATACGATGCTTTCCACCGAGGTCGTCTCCGCCGGGGTCTCAATGGGTCGAGTGGTAGGGACGGCGAGAGTACGTCTTGTTGTTATTGTTGGTGTCTCCACGACTGTCTCTTGCGGTGTGCTAATCGGCGCCTCGGTGCTCTCGGGGATGTCTTCAGTCGGCTGGGCACCACCGTTGTTGCCGTTACAACCGGCATTGCCCCCGAGGGCGACTTCGATTCCGGTACCAGCAATAGCCCCAGTATTTCTGATGATATTCGAGTTCGCTGCTATAAATGCTTCGACATCGATCTCATCACCTGCAGCTGGGAAATCCTGCAGTTGCGCATTTCGCCTTTGGCCGAACATGAGGAAGGAGTACTGTCTTGTCCCCTTTTCGTTGAGTTCACCAGGCGCGGTGTAAGGGACCTCGGCGCTGCTGTCGGACGAGATCTGTGTTTTGAAACCGCTGGGTTGGAAGCCCGACCGGATGTAATGCACTATCCGTCGATCGCATGTCGTGTCTAGCATCATGATAATAAACCTGGCATTCGTATTTACACCTGAGCTGTCCCCGAGACTGAAATCAGGTACTTCAGCACAATCTGGGGTGCGTAAGCAATTATTCATTTGAGCGGTCTTGGACGAATGCTTACCTGAAGCTCTCACTGTGGACCCATCCGGAAGGCCCTCTGAAGCGTCCCCTGTGAAACTGATTTGCAGTTGCGTGTTGGTGGAATCGAATTCCCCTCGTAAATCGGACGGAATGGAGTCCTGTGCATGACTGAGGCCGAGAAGGGTCGCAACGGCCACGACTTGAAAAATATGCTTGCTCAACATCTTTTAAAGTATTTTCTTAGGTTTTGGATATGAATGAAGAAAATAAGATGAGATTTGAAGAAATTAAACTGGCCAGCAGGATTGACAAACGAAAGATAGGACGGAAAAAAAATTAGGTACCGTCAAGGTTCTAACGCATAATGAAGATAGAATTTGTAAAAAGAGTAGACTGGAATCATATATACGTCTAAATATTTGTAGGTAACCCAGATGTGGGACCTCGTCACCTGAACTCACCTTGGGGCGATGTGAGGGTGGTTGCGTCTCAGGTCTGTTTCGGGAATCGCCCATCGGTTGCAAACAGACACTACAACCTTACACCTCAGGTAGGAGGAGGTCTCTCCGACCTATCTTAAGCTCAAGGTTCTTTAATCGTGATGATCTGGTCTTCTTGTCCTCTTGGTTTGACCTTCGGATGCCCAAACCCGAGCGATCTCGAACAGTAACCGCCAATGATTGCCTCCATCTAAGAAACATTGCGATGGCGGAGTAGTGACGAGACAAAACTGGAGTCACAAGTCTCTGGTACTATTTATGCTGATTAAGGTTAATTATAAGAAACAATCCGAAAATAGTAGAATTGAGGTATTGTTAGATGAGTTGACCGGGAAAAGAGGACAACATGAGCGTCGTATCTTTTGATCTTTTCCCTTCGACACTTGAATCTCCATTCGATATGCGTACGATATGACTATTTCCATTGAATCCCATGAAAAGGCCATTGTGGAGCCTCCAGCGTCGCGTCGCGCAGTTAATAGTACTTTTGTACCGTAAAAGAGGCTTACCTGATCGCTCGTGGAACCTCGCAGGATTGTGATCGATGTGCTATCATTTGGCTTAAAACACGAAAGAAAGATAGAACACCATGGACGTCAGCACGATAGATACTTGTAGAGGATGTACAGTCTGAAGGCAGATATGTGTCGTGATTCTTCGTTGTTGACGCGGTACGAGTATGAGTTGAGGTTTTCGGAAACTCTCCGTCGGGTCAAAGAGTGCACCCGAGACTTGTACAACTGTACTGTACAATTAAGGTACTCCTTATTCGCAATACCGTGAGCTCAACATTTCTGACTTCTCTCTTGGAAGTGAGCAATGGGATATATTCCAACTATCATTCCAATTTTGCATTTCGCTACAAAGTAGCATCATGCTGCTCCACACAGCGGAGGTAGTGCTCCGACGATCCAACAGCTGTCACTACGATGTGAGAACAGAATCAAAAGTTATTACACAATCGAGCATATTGATACTCTTGTCATGCCTCGTTCGCGCGTAGTTTGCCCCGTATCGGAGGACCGCCCATATCTTTCTCCCCAAATCTCGTTCTCCAAACCTCTTAACACAACATAAACCGCCCTCGCTGTAAACTTACCTCACCATTCATCCTTATCATCCTCATCATCTACCGATAGATTAGCTTAAATGTCTCATCATAAAATAAAAGTAAATCAACTTACCACTGTGACTGACTTTGCTCTTCCTCGCCGCAAGCGCACTCGCTAATGCTCCTGCCAATCCCCCGTCTGCCGCATTCGCACCCGCAGGAGACGCAGTGGGCCCCCCAGCAGGCGCTTCCTGACCTGGTACCATGGCACCACTACGATCTCTCTTCTCCGTGTCGCTGACTTTCTTGAGCCTTGCGCCGCCGCGAATGTCGGCTAGTAGATTGCCTCTCTCGCGGGAAGGTTTGGGTAGAGGAGCACCGCCGGGTGGTGGGGGGGGTGGGGGAGGACCGCCACCTGGCGGCATTGGAGGAGGTGGAGGCGCGCTGCTCATTGGTGGGAGAGGAGGTGGTGGAGGAGGCCCGGACGATGAAGGTAGTGGCGGAGGTGGAGGAGCATTGCTGGTTGGTGGCAATGGCGGTGGCGGTGGGGGAGGCGGGATAGAAGAAATTGGGGGAGCAACTTGGTGTCGCGGAACAGTTGGGAGAGGTGGTGCAACGGGCGGGGCGTTATTGAGCGGAGGTAAGGGTGGTGGCACAGGAGCGGCATTTGTCTTAGGAGGTAATGGTGGAGGTGCAGAGGGAACTGCTTCCCTCGCTACTATATCTCGGGTAGGAGGTGGCGGCGGAACTGTTGATCGAGCTGGTGGTGGAGGCGGTCCTGAAGCAACGCGCTTGCCCTCGAACGGTGGCGGTACGTGAAATCTACCGCTAGGACCTTCGTCATCGTCGACCGGTGTTTTGGGTGGTCGAGGAGGTGGGGGAGGGCCTGGATTTGCAAGAGAGGCGGAACCAGCTCGTGATCTAGATATTGGGGCCGACAGCTCGCGTGCAAATTTGCCTGCATCGGCAATTGGAGGTGGAGCACGGAACTTGGGGCCTGGAGGGGGAGAAGGCGCCCTAGGAGATGGAGGGGCTGGACTGGGAGATGCATGGCGTTGAGGTGCGGCCGGGGGCTCGTTCCGAGTTCTTCTCGCTGGCGGAGGTGCAGGAGGAGGTCCTCTCCTCCCTGATGATGATGTGCTTCCGGTATTTTGAGGGCTCAGTGAAACTATGCTACCTCTGCCTGGAGGAGCGGTTGGGGGAGGTGGTGGTGGCGCTCTCGCTCGTTTTTCTTCCGACGCTGCTTCGGCGGATTTTTTCTGTTCAATATACATCTTGATAAAGTCGGCATTTTCTTCAATCTGGTCGTCTGTTATTCCCATTTCCAACAATTCCTTCAATAACGGTTGCCACGATGGATCCGAAGTATCCAAAACAGAACTTCGGTTACTTGTCGATGCAGGACTGTGATACGTAGGTGAGGGTACTACCGATATATCTCGAGGAGGAATTATAGACTGGGGAGGTGGTTGATGGGAAGCGGAAGAATGCCTATGTCCAAACAATCCGCCGAGGAGACCATGCCCATGAGATTTACCATTGGTAGCACCGTGTGATGCATGAGAGCCCGGACCAGAAGCTCCGAATGGTTTTGATTTGGTGTTCTTATGTGCATTCTTTTCCCTTTCGTCGACCTTTTGTTTGAATTTCTTTGCTTCTTTCTCGTCGTTGAAGGAAAAGGCTGCAAGGCAGTCTTGGAGTTCGAACGAGTGGAAGAAAACCCTATCCTGATTGTATTGGAATGTATCATAGATCTCCTGGTCCCATATTACTCCTCTAGCGGAGGGCTATCTAAGAGTTAGTGATTGCACGTGTGCGCCATAGTTTCTCTACCGAGAAGTACTCACCGATATATCTACTAGCTTTATCCAGAAAGCATTACCAACCAAGTCATCAGCAAGAACAGCGGCTCCCTGAAGGCCTGTATACGTCCATTTCTGACGGTTTGGGTATGCGATATACAAGCGCACAACAGCAGCTGCATGGATCTTGTTCACTTTCTTCGGAATTGTCCTCTTGATGATTTCTTTATCCTCCGGCGTAAGAGTCATTTTTTGATTTGGTGAATCCGCTATCCAGAAGCAAATGTTATTTTCGAGGTATTGGAAAGACTCTGAGTAGGCAATCGCATATATTTGGAATTTATGATCTGGGCCTTAGTGCTATGACTGAAGGTGCCGCCTCGTGCCTCTAGTGGGTAAGCTGCGGCTGTGAGGTTATTAATAAAATACTTCGTTTGGAAGCTCTTCGTAAAGAGAAATAAGACGGCGGATGGTTCTGATATGTGTTTGAATCGAGAGTCGCGGTGTACTGTACAAGGACGTATGGGCTGGGAATAGGGAAGCTATGGAAGTCATTGGGTGGGAGTCGTCAGCCGCTGTCCACGAATTCGTACATCATGCCAAGAGTGCCATAGAGGAATTCGCGATATCCAACCCAGATACCTCCTTGCTCATTGTGCAGTACACTTTTCAAAAGAATGTGAAAGAGCATGACATAATTTAGGTTGAAGGCCCTCTATTTGGCTAATTCCTGACTACAGGATCCCACTTCTTCTCCGGCTTCATCACCTCTCCAACGACTCTTGGACTGCTCCGATTTATCATGCTGTTGCAGCGGAGCCGCACGGATGTCGAGCCGAGGATTCTGCCTTTGAAGAGTGTCCATGAGTGTTTTACAATCCATCTTCAGTTGCTCAAACTTTACAGTCAATAAGTTCGGCCGCCCAACAAATACTAAAGAGCCCTTCAATCCAGGCTTCGCAGTCTCAAGGCGTCTACCATTGGCATCCAATCCCCTCCCCTTCAAAGCCTCTATAAAGGCCTCACGCAATCGGCGCTTGCACCACGATCGTACTACGCGCTTCTTTGAAATATCCAACCCCACTCGTATCTGCCACCATAGAGTCTCTGTGTCTCTGCTCTCGTATGAGCGACGCGTACGGATGATTAAAGGGTTAAATGGCTCGCGGATGATGTCTCTTGCGGCCATGCCCATCGCAGGCCGCGGGCTATATCGTGCATTATAGCTTCCTGATGCTGGAGCTTTGATGTACTTCAAATAGTCTGTTTCGCGCATCAGGGTATTGAGATTGTTCGGTACGCGCATGGGAATGGAAAGGAGATATGGGCGGAGTAAAACTCGTCGAGGGAGGCGTGAGTATTTCGGGTTATGAAGAATCGAGGTCTATGTGCTTAGTTCTAGAAGAAATAAGTACATTGTTAGCAAATAGATAAACCATTAGATCAAGAAATATTATTGTACTAGAAGCCAGATACCCAGGGTAGAGAGGAGAGAAGAGTATCTGATGGACATAATTGAAGCGTATGTAGATGTACGCTAACTTACTCGAGAACTAGTGCTGTTCTCCATGGGCCTTGCAAGGCTGCCTGGTCACTAGTGCCAAGAACCCCTCCAATGCCCGCCCACATCTCATCAACCCTCCGCTATGAATTATGACTATGCAACTAAACCCATCACCATCACCATTGACACGGACCCAACTACGAGACCTTTACTATCATCTTTCGGTATTGGCGAAGTACTCGAAGCATCTTAGAAAGGAAAAGGAACTCAAGAACTCTTTGATCACTCAGGCTCAATATGCCTAAAAATAAGGGAAAGGTGCGCAAAACTACCGCTCATGTTCTACCTTATAACGCTAAAATAAGGTATAGGGAGGTAAAAATAGGCGCAGGGGAAAGAACGAGAATGATAACGAAAAGCGAGAATTGACGTTCAAAGAAGAGGGTCAAGGTACATTCATCTCCAACGTCCACCCCTCAATCCTCGCCTCTCGCCCCTTCTCACCTATAAAACGTCACTGGGTGTTTTGCCCTCTTCCTAAACATCATACTAACCACACCCGCTCAGAATACGCCCAAGTAATCAAAATGCTCGGCAATGGCCGTCTCGAAGCGCAGTGTTTCGACGGCGCGCGCCGCCTCGCCCACATCCGGGGCAAGCTTCGCAAAAAAGTTTGGATCAACCAAGGCGACATCATCCTGCTCTCGCTCCGGGACTACCAAGAGAACAAAGGCGACGTTATCCTCAAGTATTCGGCCGATGAGGCCAGAAGTCTGAAGGCGTATGGAGAGCTGCCGGAGAACGCCAAGATCAATGAGACGGATACATATGGTGGGGATGACCAGGAGGGTATTGGGTTCGAGTTCGATGAGGATAGAGATGAAGATTCTAGTGATGATAAGGATGTGGATATTGATGATATTTGAGATGGGACGGTAGGGTTCATATTCATTCTATTGGCGTTATCATCATTGAGCATGGTTGGGAATGTGAGGTCGGTAAAAACGGAAAGGGGACAGACAGAGACCATTCACCCGATCTCATCATGCTTGATCTGCTCTAGCATTAGACAGTATGAATAAATCTCAGAATAGAGGATGTCCAACGTCGCAGTAGGGTTCATACTCGCTATTTAGCAGGTTAAGGTCTCGTTCGTTATCGCAATTAAGCAGACAAATCACTCCACCAACTAAGAACGGCCATGCACCACCACCTTTGAAATCAAGAAAGAGCTATCAATCTGTCAATCCTCGTCAAATCTGGACCTGGTGAGTTTCCCCCTGTCGAGTCAAATTAAGCCGCAGGCTCCCCATTGTGAGATGCCTTCTCGCCACATCTTTCGATCGGCGTTGGACTATCAAAATACTATTCATCAATCATGCTCAACTCTTAATCGTCGTTCATAACCAAACTCATTCATCGTACACGTTTTTCTCAAAGAACCTCGTTACCCGTCTAGCCACTTCTTTACCCACTAATTCCGCAATGCTCTCTTCTTCCATATTTGCCAGTGCCTGCACACTCTCCACCTCTAGCGTGAGCCTACTCATATTCTTATCCGTTATCCCCGGCACCGTCCTCAGCATATCGCATGCGGTCTGATTGAACGTCCTCGTCTGCTCCGGGCTCTCGCCCGCTTGCAACCCAATCTGTACGGCTCTCAGCGGATCCGGCTCCTCCTGATTCGCCTTTAACGCCTCAAAGATTTCCGCCGTCTGGTACGGGCTTGATGACCATATGATCCTCAAACGTGGAAAAGCGAGTGTCAGAAGGACGAGTTTACTCTGCACGTCGGACGCGTGGACGTTACTGCTCGGGGCAGAGAGATCGGCGAACGGCTCGAGCGTGAAAGACTTGTTTTGCTCAAACTCAATGAGCAGCATTGGGTTCTTGTAATGCTGCAGCATCGTCTCGGCTTGGTTGTATAAGCGGCCGTTCGCGAAGGAGCCGATTAGATCTTTGATGGATTTGCGCTCGATGCAGATGGTAGGGGTAAGGACGTAGTCGCCGACGGTAAGCATGCAGGGGACTACAACCATATTCCGCCCGTGTAAGAGGGAGGGGAGGGAGGAACGGAATTCGCGTACGTCGACGACGACGCGAGGTGGTGCTGCGGTGGCAGCGAGACGACCCCCGCCTGCGATGCGTGTGTTGATCGTACGCAGAAAGTGCTCTTGCGGGTCGAGGTTCGCGGTACTATCGATTGTGAGTGCCATAGATCCGCGCTCACGGATAAACTTGGTAAACGCGTCTTTCTCTCGACGGACAGCAGAGAGGTAGCGCTGTTCCTCTATCGAGCCGCCATAGTACATGAAGTAAACACGGATATTTCGGTCGTTGTGCGAGGAGCGGTAGACCTCAATGCGGCGGATGAAGGCCGCGTCGGGCTCGTACATGATCACGTAGCGAGGCTTTACTTCTTCTAGGATGTGTTCGTCCATGTCGCCGTCGTAGGGGTGGATTATGAGGAGAGAATTCATGTCGTAGAGCTCATAGTATGAGTCCATGTCGTCTAGGGGGTCCGCGCCAATTTCACCCTTTTGCATATTTTCCACTTCTGTAGGTTCTAGTTCTGCGAGGAGGTTAGCTATGTGAGTCTCACGATCCCCTGCGACGACGACGCTGCCACCGGCAGGCCTGGTTGTAACACTACCGGCCGCACCGCCTCCTCGCACTCGTCGACGTTTGTTGGCTGGGGCCTTTCCGCGATTTTGGGCTGCCTTTGGATTGGTCTGGCCGTTGATCGATTTCTGGTTTTCTGTGAAAAGAGAGGCACTGACTTTGGCAAAGTCTCGTTTCCAGTTTAGATAGTTGCGTAACCGTCTTCGCATGAGAACGTCAGCAGAATACCCTTCATTATCCTCGTCATCTTCATTCTTCGCTTTCTCTTCCGGTCGTATATGCATTAGTTGCAAATATTCTCGTAGTTGACTACAAGTACCTTGATCACCGCACATAATGAGGATCGTGCCGTTAGAATCATCGTTAGGAATAGGGTTAAAGTAGACTTCTCTCTCAATCTCTTCCAGAATCTCAGCTAAGAGTGCCCACTTGGGCAACTCTTCAAGTACTGGATGAAGTGAATCGGGTACAGTTTTAGAGCCAGTGCCGATTTCGCTGTCCTTGAACTTCCCTGTGTAGACTCTACGCTTTGCCGTATCAAATATAACGTGGGCAGCGTCCAGAAAAAGCCATGGCGATTGCGAGGACCGCGTTGATCCTGGGGGTGGCGCAGAAGCCGCGAGCACAGTATCTAGGTACCTGTTGAAGCTGACGGCATCGTAGGTCAAAAGAGCACTGTAATTGTTAGTTTAGGATAATTTAGTGCGAATCTGACAACGTACTGGAGTATGGTACGAAGTAAAGTCAAATCTCGTACGATCTGCTTAGTACGGAAACTGGTCCTATGCCATACCGGATCCAGCTGCCTTCTAACTATCTGATCGAAGCTCTTATGTAATGCACTGTCTAAAGTCCAATCGTCCATTTCTAGCCCAGAGTTGGCCTTTTTGAGCTCTCCAATGCTGACTTCCACACATTCAAGTACGGCATTTTGAATCGCCCTCATCCCATCCGTCATAGGGACTTCAAGTTCGATCACCTCCGCCTTCTTTTTCCCCTCTAATGACTTAGCCACATTCACATGGAATCGTGGATAGAGCGACGGCGTTTGTAGAAATAGATTTCTCATCATAGTCGTCAGAGGAGAGAAGCCCCTAGTGAACGGTTCCGGACGATCCGAAAGTGCCTTTAAGAAACCGACTTTATTCTTTTGACGGTATATCCGAACGATGAACGCTTCAAGGGAAGTTGCAACGACGTTCTCAGCATGTAATACCACAATACCAGTAATGCTCGCCGGGTCAAGCAAACCCGAGAGCAAGTCCACAATGAGTATGCGAGATGTGATGCTAAATATACCACCCTGAGAATACATCTTCTCTCGCGTACCGACGCTCATTAGATCGGTATTGACGAGACTTAGCCCTCTGCATTTCGGCGCCATGCTAATGGCAGCATGCTCTGCGAGGGCCTCTCCGATCCAGCCATTCTCACGATCATCTGCTCCAATGAGCAGTATTAGGTTATTCCCAGCCGCATCGTAGGAATGTAAAAGATTCGTTACGAGCCGAAGAAGGCCTAACCCGCGCGCAATGATGAGGAGCTCGTCTTGGTCCCTTAGTTCATGGAAGATTTCTTGTTGAAATTCCTAAGGATAGTCAGCTAAGAGTCGAAAAGAGTGATATACCTTCCCTTCCTATGGCACCCCATAGGTTGAGGAGGGATACGGGATAAATGTTACCAGAGGTAGAGATAGCTTCACGGGGGCTCCGTCATTTTTGTCGGCGGGCATCTGTGCTGGAATGATGCCAGAGTATAAGTTGATTCCTCCAGTGCTGCGATGCCTACCTTACGTCCAGTCGCACACTAGGTCCAGATGAGTTAAATAGTTTGGCCGCGACGGTGACCGTAGAACTTCGTATTTCGACAGTATAGTAAGCCGTAGTGTGTAGTCTTCATCTCTGCTCGGTAGAATGAAGAACCGGACTCCGTACTGGGGTGATATTCCCGTCCA
Source organism: Patellaria atrata CBS 101060 (assembly GCA_010093705.1). Taxonomy (NCBI): domain Eukaryota; kingdom Fungi; phylum Ascomycota; class Dothideomycetes; order Patellariales; family Patellariaceae; genus Patellaria; species Patellaria atrata. Next base: position 753,982 of record MU006094.1, read on the forward strand.
CTCGCACCTCACTTTAGTCACTTACGGTATACATCTTCTTCCTTTTCACTTTTCATCCTTTACTTTATATTATCCCAAGACCCTATAAGTCATTTTGGGTGTAAGTCTAGAGTTGACTTAGAAAGGAAACTGACATGCCTATACCTTGTACAGTACAGTACAGTACAGAGTACCTGGTTCTTCCAAGTACTTGTCCTACAGCGCTGTCACAAGAGACGCTTGAACATTTACAAGAGGAGGCTCTCCCAAAACGTCCGCACAGTGCGATCATTTCCTTTTATTCATCTACAGCGAAACCAATCACTTCATCGGCTAGAATGTATTCTGCCGTAGCATCTCTTTCCGTCGATCATGTCGCCTCCCCCTTTTGCTATCGCCGCCGCAACAGGGGAAGCATGGCGGGGGAAGGTCGAGGGTTCAACATAACCCATACCTCCACCGTTGCGCTGGAGCGTTACGACGTCTTTAATTAAGTCTAGCTCTACACTTTGTGGTCTGCCATTCAGGGTGATACATTTTCAAATAATACAATCTACCGAACCTCCCGTCAGGCCTCGCTTTTGCATCCAAAAGTCTCTATTTGTCGAACGGGGATGACAACTCCTCATGTTGCTATGTGGTTTTCCGCACACAGTCCTGAAACATCAGCCACGGATGTCTAAAAGGTAACTGTAGCTTTACGGCAGAGACATTAAGATGGTGTCAATCTAATTTCCGTTTATCTTCTCAGTCAGAACGTCTTTCCTTCAAAGCTCCACCGTTATGCATTCTTATCGTCTGGGAATCATCTCTTCTCCCCTATTGCCGGGAATGACTTGACCCTGGAAGTTTATTGCGACATTCAACAAGATCTCAACGACCTTCTCGATAGAGGGGATCGATAACCAATTCCCTGCCATAAGGGTTCAGGCTAGTCACAGGATAACTCGCAATAGTCACTTACCCAAAGTGCGCCTCATTCCCTGCGGCCATATCTGGATTTCCGAGGCTTACTTTCGGTATCGATATCGATTTGCAAACTCGCAAATACAAAAATTATGCCACGCCCAATTGGGAAGGTTAAAATACAGCAGGGCCAAGACACCCTGGCAGATATATAGTGCCCAGGAGAAACAGAGCTAGGGTAGCAACACCACTTTGTCACAGTCACTGGAGCACCACGATAAATCCTCTCACATTTCGCTCCGTTTAGGTCCTCTTCAAAGCGGTCCTAATGCTTGAAGAGGAAGTCATGATGATTCCTTTGGGGCTCAAAGATTCAGGCGTCAAATGTATGGTACCCAGGCGGTATCGCTGGCCGTTAGTAGACGACGTGGGTTGAGGGGATGATATTGTAAAAGAGATGGTATATATAAGTATATAAAGAGCAGATGGGTAGGTTGAATTTATATCTTCACCCAGGCTCGTTTGCTTCATCCTCACCAAGGCATATCATCTCCCCTGGGGCTACCTTTGGAAATGCTGTCAGTCGTTCTCATCTCTCTGGCCTCTTTGGCTCTCCCCGCGAGAGGACATCCTGTTACAGATACCTCGCATAGTCTTGCTCGGCGCGTTGTCGATCTCGATGCCTTCCGTCTGATCTCCACCTCCGAGTACAGTAACTCGACTGAAGTATCTGCCGATCCTAGTTTTTCCCTGTTCAGACGAGCAGACCCTGCCGAGACCGCCACAGAGCTTGTGAAGACTACCGTTCCTGGAGCTACCTTTCGTCTTGTTAACGACTTCTGGACTGGTGACAATGGCGTTACCCATCTCAACTTCAAGCAGACAGTTCATGATCTCGATATAGACAATGCGGACTTCAACGTAAATGTCAGTTACCAAATTTCCTATCATACGAGTTATACTGACTTTCAATAGATCGATAAGAACGGTGAAGTTTTCTCATTCGGAAATTCGTTCTATACCGGCCCCATTCCGGAAGACACCTCTCTGCTAAAGCGAGATGCAATTGATCCGGTTGATGCTCTGCAGGGTGCTGTCGGTGTGCTTCAGCTACCTGTAAAAGCGAACAGCGCATCAGCCGAGCCAACGGATGGTACCGAAACTTATACGATCAGCGGCTCCACTGGTGCCGTTAAGGCACCAGAAGCTCGCCTTATGTATTTACAAACTCTGGAGAATACTCTTGTCCTCACCTGGAGAGTGGAGACTGATATTCTGAGCAATTGGTTGTTGAGTTATGTGGATGCGAAAGACAGCGGCAAAGTTCATGCTGTTGTGGATTATTCGGCCGACGCCACATATCAAGTTTTGTAGGTTATCTACATTTCATGTATGGCACTATACCGCTAACTGTAATAGCCCTTGGGGGATCAACGACCCGACAGAAGGTGACAGAGTTGTCTTAACAGATCCATGGGACTCAACTGCCAGCGAGTTTGGATGGCAAAGTACTGGTAGCGAGACTTACACGGTCACTCGCGGCAACAATGGAATTGCGCAAACCAATCCCAGTGGCGGATCATCTTACCTGAATAATTTCAGACCGTCAAGTCCAAACCAAGATTATGAGTATCCGCTCTCGCTGACTTCGGGTGGCCCTGCCAGCTATGCCAATGCATCAGTCACACAGCTCTTCTACACAGCTAATATGTATCATGATCTCCTCTATGAACTTGGCTTTACGGAGAAAGCTGGTAATTTCGAGATGAACAACAACGGACAAGGTGGCGCTGGTAACGATATGGTTATCCTCAACTCTCAGGATGGATCTGGTACAAATAATGCTAACTTCGCGGCTCCTCCGGATGGTCAAAACGGTCGCATGAGGATGTATATCTGGACAACCGCCACGCCAAACCGTGACTGCGCTTATGAAGCAGGGGTCGTCATTCATGGTAAGTAGCTACATCGCATTATGCATGTCTACATTTTCTAATTTTGCTCTTCAGAGTATACACACGGCCTCTCCCAGCGTCTCACCGGCGGTCCCGCCAACTCAAACTGCCTCAATTCCCTCGAAGCCGGCGGCATGGGCGAAGGCTGGGGCGACTTCATGGCCACTGCCATCCGCCTCAAGCCTAGCGACACCCGTACTAAAGACTATCCCATGGGTGCCTGGGTCAACAACAACCCCGGTGGCATCCGCCTCTACCCCTACTCCACCTCCCTCACCACAAATCCCCACACCTACACCGACGTCAACAAGATCACCAAGGTCCACCCCATCGGCACCGTCTGGGCCACCATGCTGTACGAGGTCCTCTGGAACCTAATCGACAAGCACGGCAAGAACGACAACGCGAGGCCGACCTTCAGCAACGGCGTCCCGACTGACGGTAAGTTTTTGACCATGAAGTTGCTCGTTGATGCGTTGGCGTTGCAGCCGTGTAATCCGAATTTCGTGAGCGCGAGAGATGCATTTTTGGACGCCGATAAGGCCCTTACAGGGGGTATGAACTCGTGTGAGATCTGGAGGGGGTTCGCGAAGAGAGGGTTGGGGACGGGGGCGAGGTATAGTTCAACTAGCAGGACAGCGAGTACGGCTGTTCCGGCTGGGTGTTAATGATTGAATGGGGTTCATGAGTATATAGTTGATGAGTATATAGTTGATGAGTATATATTTGATGAGTATATAGTTGATGAGGCGTGTCTGTGGGGTGTTAAGTTGTTTTTTTTCTATGTTAGATATTCATCATCGCATCTGAATGTGAGCGTAGATTTAACGAAACGAATCATAATAGTTTTCTGAATGGTCGCTTATTTGTTTTCATATCTACCACATATCTGCCCTGCTCTTGCCAACATAGAAGTAGTAAGGTGTGACTGTATCAGGAAAAAGGAAGCGCCACCTCCTCTCGACGACTGTGGTCATACCGTATATCCCCCCCCTTTATCCTGAAAAGCTAGATATAAAGATCAGGGCTCTTCCCTCACGTCATATTCAATTCCAGTTAGAAAACTTTCAACAAACCCGCGATAGTCAAGTTGGTAGGAGGTCAGGCTCTTATCTGCAACAGAACTTGTGCACGCGGTCTCTCGAAACGCCCTGTGTTCAATCCTCGGCGGTACCATTTTAATAATGGCGGGAGGGGACTCAGAGGATAGCCGCTGAGAATGATGCGGAGGGGAGGGCCGTATCGAAGGAAATATTTCCTTTTTGCAATTTTTTATCTTTTATTGTTTCCCTTGTTATTTATTCTCTTCTTTTTTCTTCTTAGTTCTTTTTCTTTAGCTGCTTGCTACGCGTCCCGGTGGACTTCTCCCGCGCAAGGCTAAAGAGTATGTGTGCTGTGTATCCCTGTTCTATTGGGTTATGTACTTACTGTACCTTACTATATCCAGTTGTGTGTATCTCCGGTTGCGGATCTAGTTTCTTTGTGGGAATGAGCGCGTAGGTGGAGTGAGGGGTGCGTGTACAGTGCTGTGCTGTACTTTACTGTACTGTACTGTACAAGAAGCTCGGGGACGAGAGGGGAGTGAGTGCGGATAGGATGGACATTGGATTGACCTGGTGAATTAAGTATAGGTGGGAGTGAGATGTCGGATTGGGGATTGTACTGTACTGTACGGTATCCTGTACTTCGATACGGTGGAGCGAGTTTGGTCTCTACCATGACAAAGTACGACGTTTAGAATGTGCCTGTCCCATGTCTCTGAGAGCGGTCATATTACTAAAGGCTCGCGATATGAAAAGAACGAGCATTCGCACATGAATTTCCTCCAGAGTGTATTTACTCCACCCCCTTCCATCTCCACCTCTCCAAGCTACCAATTCTGCGTCAAAAGATCCGTATACGCATTATAAGCAACCCCACTATTCGGTTCAATGCTATACATATAATCCGCCCACCACGGCCCGGCACTCCACCACACCGCACCCATCCACACATCGCTATTCGCCGTCATATAGTTCAACATGCCCTTAACCGCATTCTTGCACTGCTGGTTATTCCCGCCCGCGAACTCGCCAATGAGTCCCAGTTTGCCGTTCTGCTTCAGCCACTCGGTGGCCCGCACGATGCGCTCCTGGCCGATGGTGCCCGAGACGCAGTTGGGCGAGGTCCCGGACCCGTCGGAGTCGAGGTATTGGTGCATCTGGTAGATGAGGAGGTCTTGCGGATCGGTGAGGGCACCCATCGTGGCGGCGTTGTATTGGTCCCAGGTCCAGGCGCCGGTCCAGGCGTTGCCTTCGGCGGTGATGTATTGCGTTGTGGCGCCGGCAGCGCGGATGCCGTTGATGGCGGCTTGGTTGAGGTTTACGACGAGTTGTTGGTCCATGTCGTGGTCTATGGAGAGGTTAGATGTGGGGTATAGGGTGGAGTGGGATGCGAGATGGAAAGGGAGAGGGTGATGGTGGTGGGTGGTGGCTTACATTCGTTGTTTGTGTCGAAGATGACCTTGGAGTTGGACACGAACTGCGCGGCGACGTTCTGCCACCATGTCTGGAAGCCGTTGACGTCTGTGATGACTTTGTCGTAGAAGCGACCGTAGTTGTGGGGCACGATCATGGCGTAAGCCCCTTTGTTGGTGATGTAGTTGACCGTCTGGTTAGAATGTTAGGATTTGGTGGGAAATTTGGTTCAGGAGCGGGACCTACGTCTTTAAGGTCTTTTAGATATGCCTGATCGAGATTCGCGGTGAGTTGGTTCTGAGTCAACCGTTCCATCTGGATGTTGATGCGGAAGGTGTTCATGCCGCGGTTGATATACGTCTTACACAGAGTCAGCATATTTACTAATTGTAATTTCCGGTCGTAGAAGCTTATATGAGGCAAGAAAGAAGACTGTCATCTTTGTATACGTCTCAGGGGGTTGCGCGTAGATGAATGTGATTGAGGGGCCATCTGGTAACCCAGATACATATTTTGGTAGTCACATTGCATCAAAGGTCAGAGAGTTGTTTCCCTGGAACTGGGGCTAAGGGATCTGGGAGGATATAACTAATGTGAAGAGAAACCAGACCTACATCAATAGTACTCAAGGTCGGCCAGACATAGTCCTTCCCTTTGATCCCTGGAAGATTCTTGTTTCCGAACTCAGGACCGGCCTCGTTCACACCGACGAATTGCTACAGTTGAAGTTAGTAATATCATCTCCAGTAATGAAGAAACATTCCGGTATTCTTTGACCCACCAATTTCGAGGCTCGCTTCTCCTTTAGGGCTGGAGCGCTAGCGACGAGCGAAGCAGTGCTTGCCGCAAGAATGATGGATGTGAGACGCATGTGGAACGACTGATCTCTATGGAATTCTCTTGACAAAGGTTCTGAAAAGTTCGACGAGCAGATAGCTTGGGAACCTTTTAAGCTTATGCTAAGTTTAATCAAGAGTTCGAACAAGACTTAGCAAGGCTTGTGCGGAGGTACCCATCCGTCGGGGTATGGATCTAGCAGCCATATTGCGCTGTGACACTATAGAAGCCATAGAAGTTCTATATGGAAGAGACGCTTCAGAGCCTGAAGAAGAGTGGTCATAAGGGACCAAGAGGACCAGTGTTGGGCCAGCATTTATGGGGGAAGCGGGGATCAACCCCTCACGTAAATGAATTTTAGAGGAGAGAAGAACGGTTAACGGAAAAGCGAAAGATAAATGTCAGATATTTCATATCGGGAATTGTTAAAGTGGCATTGGTTGTCCCAAAGAACACTTAAAGCGCATGACCCAGAGAGTAAGAGATAGAAAGACTTAAATTAATATAGACTGGCTGAGAACAACCACTGGGTTCATTGATGAAAGATGAATTCTGCTTCAGTTTTGAGCATGTTTTTCTAGAGCAGAGTCCTGCTTTAACTTTGAGCATGTTTTTCTAGAAACGAGTTCTGCTATTAGATGGATCGCAAATTCTACTCCTCGACTCTCCTATTATCGCTCGTACATAGAAGTTGTTTGATAAAGTAGAAGCTATAATTCCACAACCGCATCACTAGAATGATCAAGGAGTACAACGCGGGTTGACACGAAGCTTGGTGGTGGTATTGAAGCCTTATGTCTCGAAGGCTTCCAAATGAGACCTTCCTAGTTTTAGGAAACAAGAACTTTAATGATTAACAATTGGGGTTAAGATAGATGAGAAGTGTGACATGAAATCCAATGAATTTGAGAAAGGGAAGATAAACTGTACCGTAAGTTACCTCCGTGCCTACTAACGGGGAGGTTTGTGGGGTGGGACCGTGGGGCACCCGACGGGTTAGGTTGGACCTCGGACCTTCCGAGGGGAGACCTTAGCCCGCATGTGTTGTGAAGGTATCGTTGCACTGTGCGGAGTACGATATACATACAGCTCAAGGTAGTGGTGGAGGCGTCTTAAGGTAGTACTTCAGAAGTTCAGTGAAGCTCAAGAACAACTTTTTTAAGTCTCCAGATAGAATAGTTGACTGTTCAACGTACCTGGTCTAGCCTATGTCGAGTATAAATTCCGATAAGAACCTTCCCATCAGGTCCCCAGCTCACTAATTTACTTTCAAGTAGAATAGAGAATACCTTTGGCATGGAGCATAGAGGGAATCAGTGCTTGGAATGTAAAGTAAGAACAGAGGTTGCTTTTCAAGTGTCTATTTGATAATTTTTGCTTGGGAATGTCATCATCCAATACGAGATAAGTCAATTACAATGTGTACGTATCTGCACAAATTAAAAGGGCTCGGGCGGGAATAAGTTCGTGCAATAAAAAAGATGTCCTCTTGGGAGATGGCTCGACTCGAAAAAGTATATATACAATATATACACCACTGAGCATCTGCTGCAGCCAGCTACCAAAGAAGCAAGAAGAAGTGTCAAGTGACAAAGAAAAAATATGTAAGAAGGTTCTAAGATTCCTAGCCACCTTTTACAGGAATTCCAAAACACCATAGACTCATCACATTCATGATGTCCTCCAACTCCTCCCAGCGCTTAGATAAGATTGCAAGCCCACTGGCCAGACCAGGGGAAACCACGCTCCTTCTTACCCTGAGCACCCGGGTTGTCGCTGTAAGCGCAACCGATCTTGGAATAGCTATCCGAGTTCAAGATATCGGCGTGACCGGTTTGGCCAGCGACGTTGAGGCTGAGGATGTCGGAAACAACCTCGCTGCACCAGTTGATACCACCGTCATTGGTTAGAGCAGAGGTTGGGACTTCGCACAACCAGCCGGTATAGACAGCCTCGAATGCGTTTCCGCCTATAGCCTTGAGCTCCTGGTTGCTGAAGTTGGGGCCGGGGCAGATGACCTCAGCAGTATTGTGCCTGGCACCGGGGTGGTGCTTCATCTGGACACCACCTTGGTTGATGTCGGTGGTCTCCTGGGAGATGGACGCAAGCTCATCATCCCACTTGAAAGGAGCCTTGCCGGCCTTCGCACGCCAGTAGTTAGCAACCTCTAGGATGTTCACACCGTCTACCTGAGGGCCTTGGTTGCCAGAAGAAGCCGGAGGGCTATAGGTCTCTGGCTCGGGCTCGGGCTCTGGGGTATAGACAGGTTGGGGGGAGGGCTTAGCAGAAGAAGGCTTTGGGTGGTAGACGATAACCGGCTCTGGTTCAGGTGTAGGGGTAGGAGCAGCGGGTGCTACATATCCATGGGGTACAGTGACGGTGACGACGTGGACAACAGTCTCGTATTCGACAACCTCAACGACCGGACCGCCACGAGGATGACGGTGGGCAAGCTTGGGCTTGTGGGCGGAGACAAGGCCGAGGAGAGCAAGGGAGATTCCTCCGAGGGTGGAAAGAGAAGGCATGATGTCTGTTTATGATTATGAGCCATTGACTTTCGAGAGGGAGGAAAGTGGCTCACTTGGTTGGGAATTTGGGGTATGGAAATATCAAAAGTGATGGGCAAAAAGCTTCAGTGAAGAGTCAAAGAGATCGCAAGGGACTGACTGTAAAATCTATGAGTCTAGATCTCAGTCCTGAGTGGAGAAGGATACACTTACCTCGAATAAGCGGCTCCAATCAAGGATCGTTCTGCAGAAAAGTAAAATGCTATCGTAGTATAATCAGCGTCTAGTTCTCCAGGAACTTAATAAAATGATAGTAAGAATGAGGAAAATGACTATTATATGTGATGGAGAAGATCTGCAAGAGTGAATTTTTCCTTTGTGTACACGTTGTGTCTATGATTAAACCGGGACAACAGCCTATTCTTCTCATGCGCTTTGTCATGTAGGTGGTCATGTAGGTCAATTGCGACAACAAGAGAACAATATAACAAAGAGTCTTTGAGTGAAAGAAAGAAAGTACAGGCTCCTGCTATATTGAGGTTCTGAGGCCCGATGATGCATCGGAGCGATGGTGATGGATGTAGTAAAGGGGAGGGTTGCACTTACAGTGTGAGGCGCCTGTCCTACGTTGCTTCTAAGAATCCGAAGATCTGATGTACGGTATATGAGTATATATACTGTTCGAAGATGCAATGCCAGCACAAGGCGGTTGTAAAAGAGTGTAGTTGCAGAGCGACAGCTGTAGAAGCAGGAAGAGTGGCTACCGTAGGAGTCTTGTGGGTTTTGTGTATTTGCGACAGGGATGAAAGAGGATGTTTAATGTGATCAAGGGGGAGATTTAAGGAATCCGGGGCACAACTTGGCTGCCACGAATGGATGGACTGGCCGCGCGCTTGAGCCTTGCCATGACCTGCCATGAACGTCCAACCGTTCAAAGAGGAACAAGTAAGCAGACTAACTTTCAGGTACCCGGCCTGTTTCAACGGCCTCGATTGGTTGCTAGTGAGATCTAGGTCGATCATGTTTCTGACTTGTTCATTTAATTATTGGCACACAAGGATCTTTTTGGTACAAAATAAGGGGTAAATAATTTGCACAAGCACGGATATGAAGTACTGAAGAGGTGAACAAAACGGTACGAGTCTCTTTTGAGCTCATCGATTCAGCGACCGTTGGACCAGATAAGATCCGCTCGCACACAGGGGTAAGAAAGTCTCTCTAACTCAGCGGTTATAAAAACTATCTTCGGACGTCTTGTCATTCTCCCCTGGCTCACGTATTGTAGACATGCATACACCCTGATGCAGAGAAAAGAAAACTTTGAGGGGTTTGGACTTGGGACTTGGAGACTGGATCGTGTGTGGATGTAGCGGATGGAAAGTTTCATGTTGATGTTCTTCGGCTGCTCAGCGTGGATGAGGGATTGAAGTTGGCGTTGGTTAGGTTTAGTTTCTAACCTTATCAGGCTTAATCGCGACCTAAACCAGGCGAATCGCTCAGGGGTCCAGATCAGAAAAGAGAAGAAGGGAAAAGTGATCGCCAGGGGAAAAAGTCTACCTTAGCGGTGGCCCCGTCCTGCCGCCCTTCTCTCTGATAGAAATAAAAGAGCCAGCTGTCAGCACCACACGAACTGCCATGACCTGTCCAAAAATCTGACAGAACAGACTGCTGGTTTACGGTTAAGGGTCCATCGTGAAACGTACTTGTATGTACCACCTACCTGGACACGTGGATACCGCCGAAACGCTGAAACAGATGGCGATATCTGTAAATAAACTGCATGTCCCGGCCGACATGCTGCGAGACACAACATCAATTATCGAGCAGAAAATGAATCTTGTCATTCCTTGAGATCTTGGAAACATCGTAGTTCTACCAAGAAAGGAAGAGACGAAATTCATGCGCTAGAGATGCTGTTCTGACTTCTGCATATGGTCATTGGTCCAACCTCCACGGTCGCATCACATCTAATTTCACGATAATGAGCTGAGACCTTTCTGTACCACTGCGTAGTGCGTACAATAAAACGAGCAACATCATCCGACAAGTGTTGTGTAGTCTTGTACATCCTTATATACTTTGAAGGAATAATATTTGAAGAAGAACGGAGATTGTTGAGTTTGTAATCAAGGTCATCTGTTAGCACTGTAGAAGAGCAAAATAGTGCTGGACCCTGCCATGACCGCCCAAATTCCGCTTTGTCCTTCGCTCACCCAAATAGGTAAGGTAGACCTTGGGTGGCCCGAGATCCCGTGATCCCGTGATCCCGTTCATTTCTCCGAATTCCGGGAGGGTAGGCCTAACGTCAAAAAAAATCTCCTTCGTAACGTCTGCTCTTGAACCTCACATGTATCATCTTATCACTTCATCGTCGTTCATTTCAGAAACATCAAAGACTACTTGCCAAAGCAACTAGATCATTATACTTCATACCTAGCCTTACTAGAAATTGTAGTTCTGAGATGGATTCCCCTCTCTCTTATCTCGGTTTCGATCGTTGCCTTGATGATTTCGTAAAGCAGTATCGTGAGATTCGTACTTTCGTCATATTTGTGTGGTTTTGATCATATACATATAACATTCGATTCCGAATGTATTGTCAATGGAGAGAAGAGCAATAGGCTTGTACAATGAAGAAGTGGCTCGCGTGTGAACATCATTCCTGAAATTTGTGACCTGCGCTCGTGACAACCACATTCCTGTGAAGAAGTCATGAAAACTTCTATACAAATAGCCAAAACCGGTTAGAGCGCTCATTCCCATATTTCCCGCGGCGCTCTTACCTGCCAACTTTCGCACAACTGTCTTTCAACTCTCGTAGCTTCACTTGCAAATATTCTCGGGCCCTTCTCAGCGCTCATTCATTATTTCAATCCTCTTTACAGAGGCAGTCACTACCACTCTTTCATTACAACCACATCTCCCTTTTTACACGTTCCTTGTCGTGTCCAGAAATAAACCCTTTTCTATTCTTCCCACTACTCATATTTACTGGTTTCGCAACGGTACAGCAAATTGTTCATAAGCGACCGCACCACATTCGCTCTTCGCTCAAGCTTAATATTTGGATAAAGTTATTATGCTACGCGTTGCAAATTTTCCTTGACATCTCGGTGACGGAGCGCGTTCTCGGGTTGACTCATTCGAGTCGCGTCTGTAGACAAACAACAGTCCGTGACGTACCTTAGCTTGTTTTTCTACAACACGTACGCGTTTCCTCTCAATCTCGTCAAAACACTTCTGGACGTTCTTGGATATCACCATTTGCACCCGCGCGGAGATGGATCGATATCCAGCTGGCCGACCGCCATCACGTAGGCAGATCTTGAACGATGGGACATCAAAGGCAAACGCTACTTCTCATCCACAGCGCTCACGTAAATATGATATGACATTCTCATCTTCAAGGCCGTTGCCGCATGACCAGTTCCTCGTTCCCAACGGCACTCTTGGAATCCGACACGCATCATCATCTCCACAGAAACCAAAGGGGGAGAATTTACGACTTGCCGCGACCACTAATAACGAAGACGACGAGATGAAGAGAGATTCCGAAGTCTCTCAGGAGTCAACCAATGTTTCGGATTCTGCGAGTAGACGACGGAAGACCCATATCGGGCCATGGCAATTAGGAAGAACTATCGGAAAGGGTGGATGTTCAAGAGTAAGAGCGGTTAGGCATCGAGCGACCGGGCAAGTTGGAGCAGCCAAAATCGTTTCCAAAGCAGTTGCTGAGGACCTGCGTGCTGTGAGTTTGGCCAACTTGATCAAGAGCACGGATGAGGACCACCAAATGTTCGCTGATGGTAAAGTGATGCCTTTCGGCTTGGAACGAGAGATTGTGATCATGAGGCTCTTGGAACATAAGAACATTGTCAAGTTGTATGATGTATGGGAAAATCGAAATGAACTGTAAGTCTTCTGTCTTGATAGGTCTACGAGATACTAATACAACACCAGCTATCTTGTAATGGAGTATGTACAAGGTGGTGAATTATTTCACTATATTGAAGAGCAAGGAGGCCTTCTGGAAGTCGAGGTTGTGTACCTCTTCAGGCAAGTCATCGCGGCCTTACTCTATTGTCATCGTATCCACATCCATCATCGAGACCTGAAACCTGAAAATATTCTACTTGATCGTCAAACATTCGAAGTCAAGCTCGTGGATTTTGGCATGGCGGCGCTTCAACCCTCTGGTAAATGGTTGAGTACGCCATGCGGTAGCCCCCATTATGCGGCCCCTGAAGTCATCCGCAACAGACCTTACGATGGTGCCACAGCGGACATATGGAGTTGCGGTGTCATACTTTACGTGATGCTCACCGGATCTCCTCCATTTGTGAATAGCGGTGATGATCGCGATATTAGGAACCTATTTAGACTGATATCAGCAGGACGATACTACATACCTGATGACCTGAGTGCTGAGGCAAGAGATTTAATTCAACGAATTCTAGTCCCAGAGCCTAAACATCGGATCACTATCGAAGGCATTTGGAGGCATCCGTTCCTCCACAAATATGATAAGGAGTTTAACTTCACCGAGGACAACTCTTCCGTCGACGTACTTATTGGTCCATATCCACATATTAAGCAATGGGACATTAAGAATAAGAAAGACATAGATCGTGAGATCTTCCGTAATCTACGCACGCTTTGGCATAGCGAACCAGAGGATGTCTTGATCCAACGACTCCTTAGCAATGAGTAAGTTTTATACCCTCGCATTCTGTGGGAAGATTTCCCTAACTTTTGCACAGGGGAAATCACGAGAAGTTTTTCTACAATGCTCTTATCAAATTTCGTGATGAGAGGCTTCAAGATTACTGGAATACTGGCGACGTCGCATATTCTGCCAGTGACAAACACCATTTCAGACCGCTTAAATCAAGGACTATGGCCAGACTGGCCTCAAGCCGTAGAGCTCAATCGACATCCCAGTTCTCCATAATGAATGACGAACATCTTAACTCTCGACATAGCTTTATTGAGTCGCCTCCATCGGAAGCAAGCTATGATCCATACCGCGCCTCCAAAGATCCTATCATCTCAGGCGATGGTGATGGTTATATGAACGTAACCGTTCACCGAGGAGGTTCTACACAAGGTAACCGGATGCGAAATGGAGCCGTACTTCCTGGTGTTCGTCAACCGAGTTCTCTCAGAGCGCAATCTCTCCGTATCGAAACCCTGAAGCGAGTCAGTCGCAGGAGCTCAATACTATCCGACGATCCATCGGCGAGATCTATAACTTCAAGAAGCAATATACACCGCGTTTTCTCACAGGCGTCATTCGTGAGTTCGGTGTCGCCCCATAGCCCGCCCGGAAGACTACGTCCTGTTGCTCAGTATAAACGTAATGTCAGCTTCACTCATCTGCGACGAACCTCCACGGCGAGCTCTCTTGTTTACAGTCCTCGAAATACTCCAGAGAGGCCCGACCAGAGATCATATCGGAACACGGATATTGTTGTCCCGGGAGAATCGTCATGTCCTCCGGCGGATAGAGTACACAGGTCAGCAAATCCCGCCGAGGAGATACGAAGTGCAAAGTTACGCTCTGACAAACCACGAACTTTTAGTCAATATATTGAAACCGAGACCAGGAAGGTGAGTACAGAACTTGGCTACATTTGTGACAGCGCATTCATGAATGAGTCGGGGAGCTCTGTCGCGCGTACGTCTCTTACAGATAGACCCGACCCGTACAATATGGAGACTCCTCCATCTTCAATCTCGAACCGCGGTTCCAGAACTAGGTCCTCACACGCCGTACGATTCAAGGATCGACCCTTGCCTCCTTTACCTATTGAGCCAAATGAGGAAACCCCAAACACCTTCATAAGGCGAGAGCTAGCGGAGACCCGTGAACGACTCGCTGCTAAGTGGGCTGAGCAACAGAGGTCGGAAGAGCAGCGATATAGTACCACCAGGCACTTCGATGAAGTTCTTGCACAACTCGATCGCTTGACTAGTCAAGCTAGACAAGACGGGAGGAGGATCTCATCCGCTCCGGTAAAGACCCCAGACTATCTCGGCCCATTACCGATGATATTTGAAGAAGGCCGTTTTGCAGATGCAGATGAGCGTAGTAATGGACGCCATGGTGGTAGAGCTGTAACCGATCCTGTGGGAAGGTTTCACGCTGATGGCACGACTATCCGTATGGTCGAGTATTCATCACCCATCCCGTTAACACCTTTACATCCTAAACCCCTGACTATCAGGAAGAAGAGCAGCACCCCTCAGATTGCTCAACCAGAGCTACCGAATCAACCTGATCTTACTTTGAACCCTATTCCGACGCTCAGGTTCCCTCAAAATCCTGGTTTCGTGATTCACGAGGATACTGCCACGGACAAAGGTAAAGACAAGCGGTCTAGCGCTGATACCACTTCAGAGAAGGCCAAAGACCAAACACTCAGGAAGAAGAAGAGTAGTTGGTTCAGACGCTCTAAGACGGATGATAAGGAAAATCAATCAACCGAATCCGCCCGACCAAAGGTCCCCGAGACCTGGACAGCTTTCGACAACAATCGAGCCAGGAACGTTTTGAACGATGGTTCGGTCTTGAAGCATACGAAGAGGGAGAGCGATGAGACCAGCGAGTTTCCCCGCAGGGCAACAGTGAACAGCAAAGCTACTGGCAAGCGTGGATTCTTGAAACGCTGGTTGGGTAAGAAGGACAATGTCGGCATGAGCCTTGGATTGGGCTTAGCGTGTAAGTGTTATTGGACATTTCGTATCATGGACTTCTCTAACCAGACCTTATAGCAACCGCAAACCTTTCTAACACTAGTCTTGGATCCTTCGACTATGATCTTCGCAACCCAGATCCTAGAGATCGCCTAGCTGATGGTCAGACCAACTGGCTCTCTCGCTTCTTGCATTTCAAACCTGCGTGCAAAGTTATTTGCTTCAAGCTCGGCCGCGGGCGTGCTCGTCAAGAGACTGTGCGTCTCCTTCGTGAATGGCGCAAATACGGTGCTCGTGATGTCAAGTTCGACCGTCGCACTAATGTCATCGAGGCGAGGGTTGACAAGAAGAATTGTAAGTCCAATCCAGACAGGGTTTTTCTACAACGTAGCGGACGACCAACCTAACAAATGTATAGATCTCCGCATCAAGCCAGTCAGCTTCGTCTGCGAACTCTTCGTAATCCTCGAACACGGACGCCGTTCCAATTTGACCATTGCCCGTTTCACCCAGACCAAAGGCGCCGCTGCCTCGTTCCGAAAGGTCATTGATCTCGCCGAAGAAGTCTTGGAACGCCGTGGTCTCCTCGTCGAGGACGACGCCAAGAAGTCTGCCATGGCTGATGTACTTCACGGCTGATATACTTTTGCTCAACAACATACTTCTCGGATAACCCTACTCGTGTTTACTTGGCGATATCGGATCTATCGCCTACAAGACAATTACTCTCACATAACCTCTACTCGACTTTACCTGGTGATATAGGAGGTTATTACAGGAGAGCTTATTGGATCGGAAAATTCGTGTGCTTATATTGGATCGGTTGATTGAACCACGGTGGGACTTAATTATTGGATGTCGCTACCCCTTTATTGGGCTTTACTACTACTACTACTACTACGGTGATTTGGTCTTGGATTGCGACGACAATGTGTATATTACAGGTAAGGCGGAGTCAACATCAGCATCATGCAGCATTTGAAGTGGCAAAAAAAAAAAAAAGTGTCAGCGAGTAAACCTTTGGGTACTCCGCTATGGGCAATCACATCTGGCTTTTCACACACGAAATTGTACGAGAGGCGGACAGTTATGGTACATATTCCCGAAAAAAGACATCCGAAAAAAAAATCATCTGTGAGTGTGTGTGCTTGGTGCTTTTGGAGGCTTGTAAAGGGTAGCCAGTTACGAAGAGTAGCGATTGTAGTAGATACTTATTTGCAGGAACCCGCCGCCCCCACCACCGAAAAATACAATATTGCAAAATTCCCATGGTGGAAGACTGAAGTGAATTGCTTGAGCTGCCGTGATACCTTGGACGTTCTTCATGTCTACGATGGGATACCAATCGCCGCAATCGCCAAGGTCTTGTCACCCCGTTCGACGGAAAATGGGAGCATTGTCCTACTTGGGAATGGTCTGAAGGCCGGGAGAACTACTGGACTCAAATGAAATGTTTGATGAGGTTGCAGGGTCTGCTTCTCACGCTTACCTTAACTTTCTACTGAGCCCTTAGGGTAGGCTGACTGATGGTTTGGAAGGGAGGACATCATGGTGATCAAGTGGTCCTCCGTTTCAAGCCGCGATTGGAGCGGGGACGCGTGTATGCATCTCGGAGGTGGTTGAGGCTCTGAGAGATCTAGGGATATAATGGAGGTGGAGTAGGTGGGGTTGGGACGGAGGTAAGTTTTTATTTCCGGTGGATGGGATTGTTTGGTGTGGGGTCCGGGGTAACGGGAGACTAAGAAGCTACCTTAAGGTAAGGTAGGTGCGTTGTTGGAGGTAATGAGGTCAGGGATTATTGGAACCGTGAGGGGCTGGGTATAACGGAGGTTGTTGGATCTAATATTAAGCTTAGTATAGTTTTTGTGGGTTGGAAAAGTGGAAAGGGTGAGGTGGGTGGATTTGCTGCTTGCGGGATGAATATTATGGAATTGATTGGATCAAGAAGGTCAATGATCTGAATCACTATCTATTTTAGTTCCTGGAGCTTATGGAAGTTTTACTATTCTAGAGCAATGAAAATACCATTGTAGTCCTTTTGAACATTTCTGGTCACGAAGCCCCACCTACACAAGAGAAATACGTATGTAATAGCTGATGCGGGTTTCTGACCCCGGAAAAGCAACCGCTCTCATACTCATATCGAATGCTTCCAGTAGTCGATGCAGCAACTGCAAGAGTCTTAAGACGGTGTGTAAAGACATCAATCCAAATTTACCCAGAGCCCAAACGGATATGTTCTAGCGCAAGAGAAGAAAACGACAAGAAGCAATCAATTAATTCCAGCACGTCTAAGGAGCAGAGCGAAGAGGAAGAGACATAGATATGTCTGCAACCTCTGAAAGGTAAATTCTTAACTAGCGGTTGACGTGAGACAACTTGCACTACACGCAGGAGCTGTAGGTAGGAGGAACTGGTCATTGAAAGATCAAGGTGTACAACCGTTTGATTTCGAAACATCATTATATTAAAAAGCACTACGTCTTTTCTTCGTGGATGCTACTCTAGGTAAAGGCGGACGCTCGTAGGACACATTCGAGATGTGGATAGACGGATACACGAAGGTGCTAAGCCAACCAGGTCAGAAACCTGCGTCAAAATCGGCTCTTATCTACACTGTCGCTTGACATTGTTAGTATGATATGTGCTTGTTTCGAAAATGTAATGTCGATTTAAAGGTATTTTACTCACTGAAAGCTCTATCATGACCGAAATTGCCGGATACAAGTGAGCTGGACACAAGCAGGAAGGGAGGTGTCATCTGAAGCATTTGACAATGCACGCATCATTTTAAAGGGATATCCATGGTATCCTTCCTTTGGTGTAGTTCCCCGGAGGTTGCATCATACAGTGCGAATGGATACGCGGTGTTATTTCAGCACATCTGATCCACGTCCCACGCATTCATACGCTTTGTTGGCTTTCATCCACAATATAAGCCCTAACTATCCTGACTTCTTCCAAAGGCCTATCCTCCGCATCCGTCTTTATTAAGCCCATCCTCTGCACAATCCTTAGCCCATTCTTTACTCTTCCAAAAATTGTGTGCTTCCCGTCTAACCACGGTGTGGGCGCTAAGGTGATAAAGAATTGGCTTCCGTTGGTATTAGGTCCACTGTTTGCCATACTCAGAATTCCGGCTCCCGTATGTTTCAATGAGCTACTGATCTCGTCCTCAAACTTCTCGCCATAGATGGAAGCACCACCGCGTCCAGTACCGGTTGGATCGCCCGTCTGAATCATGAAGTTGGGAATGATACGATGGAAGATAATGCCATTGTAGTATCCACGAGATGCGAGAGTGGAAAAATTCTGACAGGTCTTCGAGGCGTGGTTAGTATATAGTTCGACCGTGATGGTGCCCTGGTCGAGATCATACAGTCAGCGTGAGCCATTGCGCAGAATGAAAAAGGGATAAACAAACCATGCTTGTTTCTAAAGCAACATTGGTGGTCATCGTCGGGTATAATTATCGGAATGCTAGATTTAGATATAATTCCAGTGTGTACTATTGATATTGAAGAGCAATGAAAGTCTGAGGTACTTCTGTACTTCGCCAAGGGACTGCGAGGATTTTCTAGGTTTCAAATTCATCCAATCACATACTGGAAGGCTTATGTACTACATTGCCTTACTTTCATCGTTCCAATCAGATGTTATTTCCCTATAAATAGTGGACAACCGATAATGTTCCGATAGCAGTAGTACGTATAAATATTCGACCCGCCCCTTGGGCTCCACCTCTTTCCTCTACCTACCGTCGTCTCCGTATTGCTTTCAGCTCTAGTCCTTGTATATATCCAGACTAGGTCTAAGGTACAGTGAGATCTTCAAATACAGTAGAGTACATAATCTTAGAGTTGAGCAACCCACTAAAAATGGGAATACTTTGCTAGCGTAGGTGACTTGTTTGCTATCCCAACTTCAATTCCGTCCTACACGGGCCTTCGAAGATAGATATGCAATATGGTAGAATGGTAAGATGGTAAGTAATGGCAATATCAAAGTACTTTGTTACTTTGAAATCCAGCTGCACAAATTTTCTCAAGTTGATTTCGTTCTCTCTGGACTGTGGATCATCATCTTTTCTTCGTAAGTTAAAGGCTTGCTTTTTCAACTCTATCAATCATACATCACCATTTACGTCAAAATCAACCTCTCTGGTTGTAATAGATATCCAAACATCCAGGATGCAACCGGCACTAACCTATCCAGTCGTATCGGGTGTGTACCTCTACGACAGCCCTAGCTCTCGTCGTTGAAGGCGTATCAGAAAGAAAATAGTTTAATTGAAGATGATATTGCCGATTTGAAAATTTTTCTTACTTTCTTAATACTAGTGTAAAAAGTTTAAGACCTAAGACTCACGCTCGAGGGAGGTACACATCAACTCGGAAATTAGAGCCAAGCTTCTGGTTGCTACGACAACCAGCTCGAGGCGAGAGTAACTGAGCATATTATTCCAAAATCACAGCTTGTTAGTCATCTCAATACGCGCTAGAGCTCAAATCGTCTTTGTCAATTTTTCAAATTCCTTGCAACTCCATCAACTTAACTTCTCCATTGCATCACCTCTCAACACACCCAGTCTTTTCCTTGCTTTAAGCACCCCCGCTTTTCTCAAGCTCAACCACACCTCATTTTCACACGAGTCCTTTTTCGAAAATGCCACCCTTCGTATCGCAAGATCCGGAAATCGCCTCGTCCACTGAAGGTCCGAATGCGTCTGAAGGTCCGAATGCGTCTGAAGGTCCGAATGCGTCTGAAGGTCCGAATGCGTCTGAAGGTCCGAATACCTCTGAAGCTTCGAATGTCTCTGAAGCTCCGAATACCTCTGAAGCAGGGAACCCGATCGAACTACATCGCGTTAATTCGACAGACGGTACCAGTGATCAAGGTAACCGCGACCGCGATCGTAACGATGCTGCGGCCTTAACCCTCAGCATCCTCGAGCGTAGCGGGGTTTACGGGGTACGTTGACAGAGCTTATATGCTGGATGATCTGCTAACGAAATAGATGACAACTGCAAGGTATATGTCAATGCTGGGTATGCTCGGTCTCATAATCGTTCGGGCAATTGCTAATGCTCTCTGTAGCAATGGCCTTTTTGTTCACCGGAGCTCAGCTCCCTATCTTACTCTACGGAACCGTGTCACCATTCATTATAATGGATATTGGTGACGCCCACGGGAAATTCATCTGGTTTGTACTGGCGCACATGATTGCCACAGCTTCTATCTCGCCATTTGTGGGCAGCCTGTCGGACCAGATTGGCCGTAAGTATGTCGCCCTTCTAGGGGCCTTCTTTATTATCCTAGGCTCGCTAATCTCCTCAACCGCTTCAAATATATCTGTTCTTATAGGTAAGCGGATTTGTCTATAGTTCGCCGGTCTTGTTTTGACGGAGCTAACAAAACACAGGTGGGATGGTTGTGGCTGGAATCGGTTCTGGAATCGCTCAGGTGGCAGCAATAGCCGTAACGTGTGAGCTTAACCCTAGGCCCGCTCGTGGAAAGGCCATTGCATTACTACTTCTTCTCCTGATCCCAATCTCGCCTGCTGCGATGTACAGCCACCTTGTAGCGAAACAGAGCAGTTGGCGCCACGTGGGTTATCTCCCTGGGGGTTGGACATTCCTCGGAATGATTCTAACGAGCATCTTCTACTACCCGCGTCCAATTCAAGAAGACTATAGGGAGGGGTTGAAGAAGGTGGATTTCGTTGGAGGCATCTTGAGCACACTCGGCGTAGCTTTCCTACTAATTGGTCTTCAATGGGGAGCTTTTATGCAAGTGTGGAAGACTACAAGAGCATTGGTCCCACTTCTCCTTGGGATTATTGGATTAGGCAGCTTTGTATGCTGGGAGATGTATGGCCCCGAAAATCCAATACTTCCCAAGAGGTTGCGTCAAGATACCCGAACCTTGGGTATTGCTCTCTTCATCATGTTTATCGCTGGTGCGAATACGGTTAGCGGTTTGATGTTCTGGCCGGTCGAAACATTCAATATCTATGATCAAAGTGCAGTCGCCATTGGGCTCAAGACGTTAGCTCTCGGACTTGCGGTCGCGACTGGAGCTATTGTGATGCTTTTTCTGATCAGCTTTCTTAAGGGCCGAGCTAGAGAGCTACTCGTTGTTTCCACTGTTTTCACGGTCATTGGTATGTTCTCTCCTAATTTACTCATGAGAGAGTGATATTGATAATTCCGCAAAGGTAGCGCAGGTTTAGTGAAAGCCGATCGAGACAACATGGATCTCATGTGGTTTCCGATGATAGTCATGGCGTTCGGCCTGGGTGGATCGATCATTCCAACCCTGATCATCACTACAATTGTCTGTCCAGATGATCTTGTTGGGACAATTACAGGTTTGGCGACAACGGTCCGTATAGTTGGATCTGGAATCGGTTATTGCGTCTACCAAAACATATTCTTGAATAAACTGGGAACGGCTGTGACCCATCGTAAGTTCAAACTAGGTTATGATATATAGACACGATTAACACAATTAGATATTCCCGAATATTTGTTTCCTGCTCTAAACATCACCGACGCCTCTCACTGGGATATTGAAGAAGTTCTCGAGGTGATGATGAAATACACGAGCGGTATCTCTGACCTTCCTACTCTCGCTGATATGCCGACCATGGGCGAACACATCAAGATTCACATTCAACTAGCTTTTGTAGACACATACAAGTGGGTTTATTTCTCGAGCTTGGGCTTTGGGATCGCAGGTGTTGTAGCCGCCTTCTTCATCAAAGACATTCATCGCTACATGAACGATCGCGCTCCGTTTGTTGGATGAGCCATGCCTGGACCTGGCCTACCCTTTTACAGACGGTCAAGAAAATACCTTGAATATCAGATTGTACGCATGAAGTCTTTCGACGTCAGAATACCTTGTCAAGGAAACATGGAGCCAAAATCTGGACGGATACGTTTCGAAGCAACATTTACTAGCCTCCTTGTTAGCAAGCTGGAGAAAGAAGAGTGATTGGGAAAGAGCACTTATGATTCCATGGATCTTATTCGGATGTTGAGGTTTCCCGCTCAGCGACACTATTTTCTTTTCTTTGTCTCTTTTCCCATTTGTGGATTGAGCATGGCTACGGCCTTACTTCCTGTAATGCTTTCATTGGCCTGAAGTCTTCGGTCTGGTCTCTAGGCCCGGCCTCACTGTCTGCCCTTGAAGCTCCTCTTCAGACTGTTTGTACTTTACTTCTCTTTCTCATCCAGATGCTCTAGGTTCTCCACGATTCGCCGGTGTTTCATTTGGACAGCTCCTCCACGGATCATCGAACATTTCGTTACGCATACGATCCAGGTTTACAGTCAAGGTCTACTACAACTACGATGCGAATTCAAGGATGGTTCAGAACAGCATCGCCACTTTGGTAGCACCGCGGCCACATCTATTGTGCCGATGGACGCTACCTCGTGAAGGCTTGGACATTGGAAAATCAAGACACCCTTCAAAGGCCAGGGATAGTGGACTTGATCTAGTCATGTTTCTCGCATGCTAGGAGAATCATTTATCGATGTATGGTTTCTCTAAAGCATTAGCTAAAAAGACAGGCCAACGATATACGACCACCATCACCAACACTTACGGCGCGCCCTATCAATATCCGGAAGGTAGTAAGAAGGTAGCAGGAATATGTCGACGGCGACTAAATGTCAAGGAGAACCGTCTAACGGTATGGTTTCTCCCAAGACATTAGTGTGGAGCCAGATACAGGAGAGAGAAACCCGGGAACGCTAGGAATATATGACGGACTCTATCGATCTCCCTACCTTTCGTCGACGGGGTATGGAGACGATGAAGGTAATTGAAGGCAACTTGGTATTAAGGGCAACCATTTATCGGTGTGTGGTTGCTCTAATACACCAGCATAGAGCCAGAGAAGAAGAATCACACAGCCTATTGTTCGTAAGAACACAACCGACGAGTCCCATCACTGTCCGTACTTATCAACTGTGGTATGGAGACGATGGCAGCATGTCGAAAAGCACCTACACGACCGAATAGAACTAAGGAATCACTCGATGAGTGAGCTTGTCCAGATACGACACGTCTATCTGCCTCAGTATTCCCCATGAACAACCCTTCGTGCAGCGCTCATCGCGAGGCAGAATCGAGCTTTCGAAGAACCCATCTTTAAACAGCGAGCGTTACCGAAACATCAGGTCTTTCTAAACAATGGGTCGGAGATTACAAGATATAATCAATCCTGAATCTATAGCAATATCTTTAACAAAAACCAATATATTTCATATTTAGTATGCAGTCTTCCAACCATCAAAACCATCAATCACGAGTGATGCTTGTAAATCGGATCTGTTGCAATGTAGCTGCGCCGCACGTTCTATGGTCTTGTATCGCTAACAGCATAATACTTCCAGCTCAAGTAAGATTTTTACAAAGATTGATGAATGTTTTTCATTTATCGATTCACGAGTTGATCGATACTCAATTATTGAGCGATAATGCAAAGCTCTAGATCATGTTTCAGCTCGCTTCACAGGGCCTCTTTGGTACTTGTACTTGATGTACAGAACAATACAAGCGCCCGCCGGCCGCCGCCAACAACGAATGAGCAGCGCGTGGAACGTGCGGCTCCCAACCCGAGGTCTCGGAGCAAGCCAACAAAGCCATATCCAGCCCGAAGGCTTGCAGATGCTCATGAACCCTAGTCGAGACCCGGGATGGGCTTTTTACCCTTTATCTTTTTCTTTTTCTGACTTGGATCTTTTACCGGCGACTTTGATCAGTACATAAGTGATCACAAGAGATAGGGGAACGATGAGCCTAACCGTCTAAAGTAGTTATAATACTCAAGGAGGGAAGTGGTGAACGAAAAGGTGTGCGAAGCGATGATTCTGGGAAGGAGCCAAGTCGCGACTTTCAAGAAGATTCACCCAGAACATCAATCATCAGCATGAAACTAACAAGTTTTTCGTTAAACCTCACAGACATTCATTATTATTATTACAGTATTTCACAGGACCACGGTTGATCTCATCTGCGTGATCTACAAATTCTTCCGCCTCCCGACGAGATTCCGGTTTTAGCTTGTCACACGTTCACCGAGATTGGTACTCCGCTCACAATCGTACATCGATCTCCTATCCACTCTTCATTCCTCAAATTTCTTACCTCTCACAACGTCTTACTCAGGTTTCGTGCAAGAGCAAAAAGTTTAGCTGGACTGCCAGATCAGGCTACAGATGAAACAGAGACTACGGCAGGAGAGAACTTAATCATCATCACCCGCATGCACCGCAGGCATCAAGCATCGCAAGCATCAGGCGTCACAGACCAAGAGCGAAAAGCGAAAAGCGAAAAAGCGATCACCTTCGATGGAGCTTGGGCGAATCAACTGACGCTACAGCCGCTTACGAGCGGGATCAGATCGATATTCCCTGGCCCCATCCCACGTGCCATCTCCAACTCTGGGTCTATTTTTGTAGCGCTGTTATGCACTGATGCACTTGTGCCATCTCTGGAGTCTCTGCTGATATATGAAGTGCCCACGGACCATATCACGGGTGCAGAACTTGCAGCTGAGCCTGCTGAGCTACCCATCCTGGTAGCAGGTAAGCATTTTTGGTCATAGCAACTGATAATCTGTGTTTCCCCCCACAAGGGCACCACAATACCCGTGTGTTTTAGGAGGAGTAATAATATACAGTATCAAAACATCAATTGATCAAGGAATATCATTTGGATTTTCACCTTGATCGAAATGTCCAAATGTTCAAAAATGCGAAGAGACGCGATAGATATATACATCTGGGTCAGCGTCATCGCCCTTTTGCGCGCAACACCGGCACCATCTCCCAAGCACCGATTTTCACTCTTTTGTATCGCCATGGCTTGAGGGAAAATGGTCAGAGGCTTGTAACGATCAATCTCGCGGCAACAGAAAATTACCGAGTGTCTGGGTTTTGGCTGAATCCAGGAAATTCAAGACACCTGTCAATCCTTCCATGCAACCCCCTTAACAGAGAATTAGTATCGCAGTTCACGACGGAACTTCCCACAGGTCTGTCAGTGCCTAACCCTCGTTCCAAACTTCCAATTGATACCCTTGCCAATTTGATAAAATGTCATTGGGTGGGGTACAAGAATCTGTTGCCGCACCAAACACTTGGGAGTTGGATACAGTTTATTGTCTGGTACTGTCATATCGGAATATCCCTAAACACTCTTCCTCTGCGATACTGTAGAACTACAAGGGAAGATCCAACAATAGAGGGATGCATAAGAGACAGTCGTACGAAAGAAAACGAAAAAAGGAAAATGAAAGTGCAACATCAAGTTCTGTATATGAGATGGGGAAAGAGGCTCTCTCTTATCTTCTTTTTGTACTCTGTTGTTGTTGTTGTTGCTGACGGGTGGAGTTAATTTGAGGGCATGAAGGGTCAGCTCTCTTCTCATACCTTATTCTTGATTATCGTTTTAAACCCCGCCCCGACTGCACGGATGATCGCTTAGCCATGTCGACTTCTCCCAGCGCTAGAATTATGTCAAGCGACTCAAGCCTTCAAGCGATGCAAGCGTGGGTTTAGGTAGAGACTGATATGCAGCGGTATGCAGTCGTGAGTCCAGCTATGCAGAAAGTCGCAAGGATTGAACAGGTGGTTTCCCTTAGCTTCCTGGCCAATATGCCGCCAGAAGCACCGCCAGTGTACCGCTAGTGCGCCGCTAGTGCACCGCTAGTTCTCGGTCCTGGCGCTCGGACTCGTCCATTTGTCAAAAACTCAATAACCTTCACGGTTTCTTGTCAGTGCTTCACTCGTCTTGCACTCTTTCACGTCCCTTCTCGCCGCATTTGGTGACCCAATCTCCCAATCGCTCCCAATCTACCGCCAACCCTTCAAGCCGGCCTTTGGTTTGATTGGCCGGAAGTCCTTTTTTTTTTTTTCTTTTGTTAGGCTTGTCCTACCCCAAAGTTACCCGCTCCAAGGGAAATCTGATGCCCTCGTTCTCACCAGAAGTGACCAGACTCCCTCGCACTTTCCCGTTGCTGAGACTCGCGCATACCAAACTCAGCAAGGTCAGAAAGCGGAAGTCGCGCATCCATCATCCCAGACTTGAGACTTTATTAGGTTCCAGGTTCGTTCTTGCGCTTCTCCGATCCAGATCATCTTTAAAAGCTGTGGAAGCTCGGACGAACCCTATGGGCTGGAGTACGGGAGATCCCAGAAGTAATCAGCCACGCGAAGGGGGACGCTGGGGGACAACTGGGGGATACCCATCAGAGACCCATCATACCCCTTGACGCGGCGTACATAATAGTTAAACTCACTCCCAACCCGCACGAAAGAGAATCGAAAGACAAAGCCAGCACGGCCAGCCTTGAAGCCTTCCCGTCCCTAAAGACGCCAGGCACCTGAGCTTAACAAAGGATCGCCACCTCTCTCAAGCCTCTCCGCACTTCCACACTGTTCACCGTGATCACTCGAGCACACTTTCAACCTTTCACTCACCTTCACTACAGTACACTCCAGCAGTGCGCAATCCTCTTGGTTTGCTTCGTGCAGTCGACAAGTTCTCTTACCGTGACCTTGGGATCCTCTACCTGTTGCTCTCCTACGGGTGTCTCTGTGTGTCTCTTGTGGATTTCGGTCTTCCTCGCATTGTGCACTGTACTTCCTCTTCCTTGAGCTGGTAGAACCCGGACTACCATTCCCTGATCTTTTGGACAAGGCCTGTTCGTTGATCATCGGATCCCTTTTCCACCCTCAGCACGGTCTTCGATCTGTTCCAGATATCATCATTACTATTCATCATCATCATCATCATCATCATCATCATCATCATCATCCTCATCCTCGTCCTCGTCCTCCTCCTCCTCTTGTAGTACTCCTTCATCGCACTGCATCTGCACGACCAGGCATCCGGGTTTTCCAACCTCATTGCCGTATTGCCCTGGGATACTGTGGCACTCTCGCCCTTGGAATTAATTCTTTGTACGCCCATCTCCTGAAAGTGGACTACTAGTTGTCCAGTAATTATTTGAGCTGACTGGGGTTTTCTAGAAGATTTCTGGATTCGCCTGCATTAACTCGTGTCACTGTTATACAAGACGGCGCAGGAACCAAATCGACTTGCGTCGACCTCGCGTTGCCCGCTATCTTTAATCTTCGGTGCACCACCCATTGCCGGAAAGTGACAGGCAGGATCATTCTAGGGAACACTGTTTTCTAATATCGATCGGGGCGAAAGAGTTTTACTTCATCTCCGCAGGGGCCCGTCTGACTTATCTTCATCTACTTTGCACCTGCAATTCGACCTAGTATCGCAGCACGCTCATTCTGCTTTCAGAATCATTCCCCCCTTCGAAAGCTTTTTGTCTAGCACGAGCTAGATACGACCGCACTCCTGGATTATCTACAGACCCAACGTGGTCATCTCTGGCCTGGTGCGAGCGTCCCCTCGTTATCAATCCCTCATTCCCAGCAGGTCGGTTTACCTTCTCCCCCATCGTCGGAAGTCGGAGGGCCAATAGGCCAGTATCAAGACCAATCCGTCACCGTGGCTGCCGCAGTTGCTCATCCGTCCCTTATGCATTCTGGGCCGGAAAGTATGGGAGCCCCATCAAGCTTCACTGCTCGAAGGAACCATGCTTCACAGTTGCCTAACTTCGAGCTTCCGCCACCGCAACTGTCGAACCTCAACAAGTTTCATCATTTTGCGCCCGTCAACGCGACCCAGCCATCACCAGCGCCACCGGGGACCAGCGCAAGCGTGGGTAGCTTGCTCACTCCCCCAAGTAATATTCCAGGTGATGGATTAAGTCCCATTTCATCTAGTGTCGGTAGCACCACCAGCTCTAGTTCAAATCAAGTAGCACCGTACACTCCAAACTCATATGTCTGGTCACAGAATCATCAAGGAGGTGCTCCATATGGTTTCCAATCCAACTCATCCGGCCAGCCTTTCATCCCTGGACGTGGCCTGTTTTCACCATCTCTAAATCCATCCATCAACTCGATCGCTCGAGGACCTTCAAATTCACCGACAGCAGGTGAAGGGCTTCAAGGTCCACCTTATGAACTCAATCTACCTCCATTCCCTTCATCAGCACCAATGTCAGCACCAGCAACTTTACCCACAATGTCATCACATCCCCCTGCAATGTCGCATGTGATGATGAACGGTCAACCACCCGTAACATCTTCATCCGCTCAACCGTCACCTGTACACGCTCAAGAAGCATTTCACCACAGACCACCCCCAACCCCTACTTACTACAATACACAACAAAACGGTACACCGCAGCAGTCAAATTTTCAATATTCCACAGGACCATCCCCGACTCACCCAAGTCCGATCAGTGCAGGTGGATCGTTAACAAGGATGTCACCAGTAAGCGCTGGATCAGGCCATCATATGCAACCACCTGCGCAGTCTCCCAACCAATATCAACGGCCATTCAATGGTTACCATGGCTTACCAGGACCCGTACTATCGAATATCAACAATCCACACGGCCAAATGGCTCTGGTAGGCGGAATGCCCCACGGAATCATGTCTGGAGGATTTAACAGTGGCCATGCTGCGAGCATGCAACATATGTACGGAGGCCATGCCGCTCAACAAACACCACCGAACGATCGACCCTTCAAATGTGACCAGTGTCCGCAAAGTTTTAATCGCAACCATGACTTGAAGCGTCACAAGAGGATCCATCTTGCCGTGAAGCCGTTCCCTTGCGGACATTGCGACAAGAGTTTTTCACGAAAGGATGCGCTCAAGGTATGTTGACATCTAGTGCACCGTCAAGAAAATGCTTAACTGATGATTTTAACAGAGACATGTCCTAGTCAAGGGTTGCGGTAAGGGGACCACCCCAGCCGAAGGCGACAAGAACGACGGCTCAGCCTCTCCTGCCGCCAAATCGATCAGTGAAACCGGGGACGTCAAACCCATGGTTGCAAGCCATTAATCACCTTCTATCTACTGGGCGTCACATTCAATATTCCCCACCCCATTGTATTACTTACACTCAAAGTTGATAATTTATGTGTCCGGTGTCTAATTTCCCAATCATCCGGTTTGTGAATATTTTAGCGGGAATCCTGGAGAAGTTGTCGTTTGGGTTGGTTGGAGTTATATATTGATCCGACGGGGATCTCTGCTCGGAATATCGGTTCATCATTATTATTTTTTCTGTTGATGTTTCAGATACCTCTTTAAGTGCGCTGGACATTTCTTCCTCGTCTCTTCTCAAACTTCTTGTCATATTTTCCTCCGGGCAGATTTCAGTGTTTGATCTCTATTTTATCTGGTAGCATGTTTTTGGGCAGCATCTTTAGCGGCGCCAAGTTCGAGGTTGTAAGGGTTACCCTTCGCTTTTCTGTTGTGGATGGGTAGGGCAGAGGGCGCATCAGATATTGATATCAAGCGGATGAGAGAAAAAGTAGTTATGATATGGAGGACATTGCGATATGAATCTACGTCTACATGTTCCCCTGACTTCGTGGTCCTACGTGCTCCCTTTATTGTGATTCGATATCCATAGTCTGCCTTTCTGGTTTTAGCTATCTCGGCTTCACTGGGACTCGCTCGTCATCCGGCCACGCCTTTGTCCTCTACCCTTTCTCACCACCCTACTCTTAATACGATCATATAAACTTGAGCACCCGTATTGTCTCTTTGTCCTCACTCGTCCCCTACCATATTCAATCCACACACTTCCCGGATACAGCGTTCCACGTCGGACACCCTAACTTGACCATTCTCAAGCATCCTCACTCCTCAGCATCTCTTACCTTACGCACCAAGCTCCGACAATCTACTCCTCGCACTCATCCGCGCGATCCGCCTCCGAATCAACTTTCCTTCACCTTCACCGTACGCTTTTTATCCAGCAGTAAAACCTTTGAACATCCCCAGAACCCTGGGGTGTAATAAGCGTCATGGTTTATCACCCGGTACCAGGGTGGAATTTTTTTCCGACTTCCAAGGTCAATTTTATACCTCTAGGCCACCCCTTCCCTTCCCTTCCCGATCTACCCGCTCCTTCCTAACCTCCTTTTCCCGCAAAGCACGCCTTCCTACCGTCGGTATAGTACTCTCGCCCCTCCTGCCTTGCCCTGATCCATGCATTACTCTTTCCTTCATGTCGGCAATCGAACCTTTCCCTTCTGGCTCTTTCCCCTCCCCTTATCCCCTGCGGTCTTTCTATTCCCAAGCCCTGGTTACCCACACATGACATACCGACTCCCCTCGGCCAGGACGTACAGTACAGTACGGATTCAAAACCCCACCACGCCAGATCACGCCACGACGAACGAACTATATGGAAAGGGGAAAAAAA